>CM037093.1:6008712-6608712 GCA_020916435.1 Oxytropis ochrocephala | reverse complement strand
ACAAAAAATAACAAACACGTTATTAAAACACATCATATAAATACCATATTTTTTTTAATTCATAAGCATATAAATCTTACCATAAGCGGTGTCGCGTACCACCCTAACTGGGCGCTATCAGTCAGACATGCAAAATTCAGCTGCTCATAAAGATAGGCCAGCTGAACCCCAAGCCGATGACCCAACCTGCTCCATGTCCTCCAACACCAACAACCACTTCCCCTCCACTCTGTTCCCGGTCTTGCTGCAAAAGATACTTATCCCCAACAACAACAATAAAAGGCCCTAGCAGCAAAGACCTCACGACCTTCACGAATGTGCTATTGGCAGACCTCCAATAGCCACTCGAACCAGAAATAGCCTCCCCTGACTTCAACGGACTCTGCAGTGGCTCAAGTAACACTCACCACTAGCAAAGTAACTGCTAGTTGAATGACTGTGTCAACAGTGACAGGCTGAACTGGGGGCAGTAGTAGTTACCCGTTATTGGTAGATGGTGAAGCCAACAATTAGAGCATTGAAGCCATTAATGTAATATTGGAACTTGCTACCCCAGTGTAGTGACCTATATGATATGAGACAACAATTAGAGCATGACACTTCGGTTGGATGTGGGCAGCATGTTGCATTAGAATGACTAAAGGAATAATTGAGGAAAGTAAAGGACGAGAAAAAAAAGATTAATTTCCACAAGTTGGCTTTGTCTTCAAATGAATACTTTTCAACGAAGACCGACTTTGCAATGCACAAAGTATTGTCTTCTTAGAGGGAAAGATATATTTTGTTTTTATTTTAACTAAGTAAGTTTTTAAATTAATCTCTTTTAAATTTTAAATAAAATGTAATACTAGTACTTATAAATTGCAAGGAATTAATGGAAAATGACACAAGCAATGGAACAGTAATACGATAGCAGTGATTTTATTACTGTTCTTAAGCTCAAATTCAAGTACACAGAGTCTTATACATAAATGGTAAAGAGCCAAATGTTGCAGTATAAGTGCAGTAAGGAAAATAAGGGGATAGAGCAGAAAGAGGAAAGAGGAATTGACGTCACACACAATGCACACCCTCAACGTGATTCTTCACATCATCATATACTGCTCACTTTGTAACAAACTGGGACCACCTTGGGTGAGTGGATTTCACCCTATTGCTACGCCTGATCTCAACTCCACGCGCTATATCATTCACGCTCCCACTACTCATAACATTACCCTCCCCTTCAAGAGCAATCTTGTCCTCAAGATTGAGGTTTGGATACTGAGTAGCCATCTCTTTCTTGTCTTCCCACGTTGCATCAGCTTCATTCAAGTTCTGCCACTTCACTAAGACTTGTTCCACCTGTTGATCATTCTTTATGATAATTCTGCTCTTGATTACACCTTCAGGTTCTATCACAGGTCCCTCTTCTACAGTAGATAAAGGCAAGGGAATATATGGTTCTGTCACCACTCCTTTAAACAATTTCAACTGAGATACATGAAAAACTGAGTGAATTTTTGCAGATTCAGGCAACTGTAGTCTATAAGCTACCTTTCCCACCTTGGCAGCTATGGTAAAGGGTCCAAAATACCTCATGCCTAGCTTCTGATTCTTTCTTAATGCCACTGATGATTGCCTGTAAGGTTGAAGCTTAACTAAAACCTGTTGTCCCACCTCAAATGAAACATCTTTTCTCTTTTTATCAGCATTATACTCCATAACTTGTTGTGCTCTGTTCAAATTCTCTTTCAACTCAGTAAGAATTTTATCCCTTTCCAACAATTGTTGTTGTAATTCTGCAGAATTGCTATTGACAGTATATCTTGTCAACATAGGAGGATCTCGACCATAAAGCACTTTGAAAGGAGACATACCAGCACTAGTATGATGAGAGGTGTTATACCAAAACTCAGCCCATGTCAAGGCTTTAAACCAAGTTTTTGGATTCTTGAATGTGAAACATCGTAAATACATCTCAAGACATTTGTTTACAGCCTCTGATTGACCATCGGTCTGTGGGTGATATGCCGAGCTCATCGATAATGTAGTCCCTTGAAACTGAAATAAGTTCTTCCAAAAATTGCTGGTGAACACTTTATCCCTATCTGATATAATTGATTTTGGCATTCCATGTAGCTTAACTACATTGTTCATGAATGCCTCAGCTACAATCTTGCTAGAATAATCGGATTTCAATGGAATGAAGTGAGCATACTTGCTCAATCAGTCAACTACTACCATTATCACAGTATAACCATGTGACAGAGGTAAACCAGTTATAAAGTCCATTGTGACATCATCCCATACCTGATTTGGAATAGGCAAAGGCTGCAAAAGTCCAGCATAAGCAGTAGTGGCAGATTTAGCTTGTTGGCACACCACACAAGCATCCACAAAGTCTTTAACTTGTTGTCTCATTTTTGGCCAATAAAATTGAGCACCAATACGAGCCATAGTTCTTGTTACTCCAGCATGACCACCAACTGGTGAGTCATGGTATTCTTTCAAAACTTGTTGAATCAAGTTGCTGTCCACTGGAAGCACTAACTTGTGTTTCCAATATAGGAGCCCTTCTTTGACAGCATAGTGTTTATCCTCCACTGTATTGTCCTCACATTGCTTGACTATCAATTGCAAGTGCTCATCTTGAGCTAATTCTTTCTTCAACTGTTCCAAGAATAAATTCTCAGGTCCTGACCATGACAAAGTCATCAACCTAGACAGTGCATCTGCAGCTTGGTTTTCTTTACCCGGTTTATATTCAATTTGAAAGTCATATCCAATAAATTTGTGAAGCCAAGCTTGTTGTTCAAGAGTTTGTAGTGATTGATCTAACAAACTCTTCAAGCTTTTTTGATCTGTCCTCAAAATAAACTTGTGTCCCAAGAGATAATGTCTGAATTTTGCCAATGCAGCAGTGATAGCATAAAACTCCCTGGTGTATGCTGATTGTAACTGCATCCTAGGAGCCATTTTCTTGGAGAAGAAGCCTATTGGATGACCTCCTTGACTCAGTACAGCTCCAACTCCGGTGCCTGATGCATCTGTTTCTAACACAAAAGGTTGAGTAAAATCAGGCAGAACTAACACTGGTGCAGATGTGATAGCTTTCTTCAATTGTTCAAAAGCTGCAGAGGTACTCTCATTCCATGTAAATGCATCTTTTTTTAATAAATTTGTAAGAGGACCAGCTATAGAAGCATAAGCTTTTATGAATCTTCTATAATAACCTGTGAGTCCCAAAAATCCTCTTAGTTGCTTCAAATTTGTTGGAATCGGCCAATCGAGCACTGCCTGCACTTTACTATTATCCATAGACACCCCTGAACCCGAGACAACATGTCCCAAGTATTCCACTTCAGTCAATCCAAATGAGCATTTAGAAAGCTTTGTAGAGCACATTTTGACTCAGAATCTGGAAAACAATTTCTACATGTTGTAGATGTGTATGCCATGATGGACTATATACTAGAATATCATCAAAGAATACCAGAACACACTTTCTTAATAATGGTTGAAATATTTCATTCATGAGTCTCTGAAATGTAGCTGGAGCATTGGTTAAACCAAATGGCATAACAAGCCATTCATAGTGCCCTTGATGTGTTCTAAAAGCTGTCTTTTCTCTATCTTCTGGTTTCACCAATATCTGATGGTACCCTGATCGTAAATCCAGCTTAGAAAAGAATTTTGCACCATGTAACTCATCAAGTAATTCATCCACCGTTGGCATAGGGAAGCTGCCTTTGATAGTAATTGTGTTCAAGGCTCTATAGTCAGTGCAACATCTCCACGTACCATCCTTCTTCTTAACAAGAATGATAGGTGATGAAAAAGGACTCACACTGGGTTGTATAATTCCCTCATCAAGCATCTCTTGCACCTTCTTCTCTATTTGTTCCTTTTGACTATGAGGATACCTGTAGGGCTTCACCTTAACAGGTTGAGATCCTTCTTTCAACAATATCTCATGACTCAATTGTCTATTAGGTGGCAATCCTTTTTTTGCCTTTGTGAATATATCTCTGCACGTGTGAAGTAAAGTGGCCATCTCTGGTTCAATATCACTTGGCATACCAGCCCAGGTATCTGCAGGAACTATAGGTTCAATTTGCTGTAGAGTAAATACTTCAGATATAGCATCCATGTGTTGCATCCTCTTGAAATGATGTAACTGTGCCATTGAAGTTTTTGATTCATTATCACCTTGCAATGTCACGAATGTCCCATCTAGATAGAATTTCAACTTAGAGGTAGCATAGTCAGCAACATGAGGCCCCAAAGAGGCTAGCCAAGGAGCTCCTAAGATCACATCTGACCCAGCAACATGCAACAAATATGCAGTACTGAATGTCGATCGATCTCGCACTTTTGATTTGTGATTCGAATCACTCCCTCAGCCTTCATATTTTGTCCATTGCCTACTAGAACATTGCATCTAGCCACTGATTCAACAGGTAAATTCAAACAATATGCAATCCTTGGTTGAATAAAGCTATCTGAACTTCCTCCATCAAGTAAGATAGAGACTGTGATAGGTCCAATACACCCTTTGAACCTAATAACACCCATTCCCGTTGCTCCATTCAAGGCATTCAGAGAGAGGTGATGTTCTGTTATCTGTTGAATATCATTTTCTGCAGCATCAACTATCTGTTTCTGAGAATCGGGTGGTTCACCGTCATCATTCAGCTCAAGTAACATAAGGTGTTTGTTGGGAAATTTATGAGAGAATGAAAATTTCTCATCACAAAAGTAACATAACCCTTTCTCTCTTCTCAACTGCATTTCCGTAGGAGATATTCTCTTGATTGCAGGATTCTTTTGGAGTTGGCTCATAGGTCTAGTTGGAGGTGTGGGAAGTATTGGTGGGTTGGGGGCCTTTTCGGTAGTTTGTGTTTGGCTATTTCTGGTTGGATTGAATGGAGCTCGTTGTGATGTAGCAGAAGCTCCAATTTGGTTTTTCTGAGTTGCTGCATGAGTGTTAGCAGCAGCCACTTTTTCCTCAAATAACTTTGCAAGTGAGACAGCCTTAGTAATAGAAATAGGAGTGTGAAGCATTACGTCACGACGTAATTCATCTTTCAAACCACTAACAAAGCAATCTATTAATGCATCATTACTAAGACCATAAACTCGATTAGATAAGGATGTGAATTCCAAATAGTATTCATTGACAGAGTTAGTTTGCTGTAACTTAAACAAAGATGCTCTTGGAGAATCATAGAGAGAAGGTCCGAAATCGAGCTCAAGAGCTCTGGTGAAATCAGCCCAAGTCTGAAAAGGGCGAGATCGATTCACCATTTGGAATCAAGGTACCACTTCCTGATCTAAATGTACTGAAGCAATAATCAAGTGTTCTGTATCAGGCGTATTGTAATATCCGAAAAATTGCTCAGCCTTAAAGATCCAATCTAGCACGTTTTTACCGTTGAATCTAGGAAATTCCAATTTAATGTGTCTTACCTGAAATGGAGTGGAACTCATAGTAGGAATTGTGTGACTGATAACTCATATTTATATGAGTTATTTATACCTCTAATCACTAAATTAAGTAAGTTCTCAAGTAATAATAGTATAGTAATTATTACATTTCTGTTAATATTAGGAAAAGAAGGGCTAAACACTACTTTGCTATGAAATTGGCACATTTGGTGCCCTTGTGAATGTTTTGATGTATTTTGTGAGTAGTGCAGTGTTTAGCGCTATAGCGTCTAACGCTATAGCGTCTAGAAGGTAGATCAGCTGAGCATCTAAAGTAAAAGTGCAATTTTGGCGCCAAGCTCATTAATCCAAGCTCCATATCTTGTGTTCACTGTACTTGCTGACATGCCCGGATTTTATTGGATCTTTGTGGACACTTGGCATCACATGAGTGAAGAATAGGGGAGTTGGTGAAAAGCAAACATCAACTTTATTGACTTTTGAGAAGACATGCACCACATGCTAGGGGACTACATCATCTTCCTTCTACCCTTACCTTGGTGACCGAGAGTTAGAGATAGTTTTTAGAGAGAGAGAGAACTTGATACATTTTCTTCTCCATTGAAACACTTGAAGCTTTTGGACTTTATTTTCTTTTCTTTGGTAATTTTCTGCTTTTTCTCATGGCGTGAAGCTGATGATGTATCATCTTTGCGTGGATAATTAGGAGACTTCAAGATTGTATCTTTTGCACTTGTAATTTCCTTCTTACCTACGGTAATGCAAGTATGTTTGTTTGTGTTATTTTGATGATGCTCAACATGAGCTAAACTCCTTGAGTTGGGTTGCTAGAACTTGTAATGAACCTTTAATAGTACGTATATAATTTCTCACGCTGTGTGTTTTAATCCTTGTGTTATAATTCTTCCAAACATGTTTTATATTTGGCCACGTAAAACAAGTACCTCTGTGGATTCAGACATGAACCATGGAAAGACTTCAAGGATTAATATGAACGATAAGGTTGGTTAAAGACATTTAACCAATTTTTGCTTCCTCTAGACATAGAAGTTGCAATAGTTTATAAAGCTTAAGCTGTGGGATCTTGATTATACAGGGGTGAACTTATTTAGAACCTAGACATAAGCATCTTGTAATGAAACCCTGGCGTTAGTGACTGAAAGGCACAAAACTTTTGCAACAGCGCTTAACGCTATAGCGTGTGACGTTATAGCGTCTTATTTCTGGGAATTTATTTAGTGAAAGCAATCCAACTTACTTCTCTCATATCTTAAATTACTTTTTAACTTGTTACTTAACCAATCTCTGTTCAACTGAACTTTGCTACTCAATTACTTGTTACTTGTTCCTCTAAGTGTAATTCCTTTTTAAACTCTAAAATTAATACCAATCCCTGTGGAGACGAACTTTACTTATCAATATATTACTTGTTGCGATTGTGTACACTTGCACAACTCCTTTTCGCACAACAGTGACCAACGAAGGTAGAGCTCGAGCTAGAAATTGTTGATGATACTGAGCTTGAAACCGACCCTGAGTTCGTTCCTCCATGGGTGACCGGTGGTGATCGTTGAATTAGCTTTTCCAACGCCTCAGCTAGCTGATTGAACCGACTATCAGAAGCCTTCTGCATTGCTTCCAGCTTATCAAATTTGTTCTTGTTCGCCGCTTCAGCTTTCTCCATAGCTTCAGCTTGTCGCCGGAGCTCTGATGTGATTTCTTTCAAACGCGTATTGTCGGCCATGGAGAGAATGAAAGCACCAATGTAATACTAGTACTTATAAATTGCAAGGAATTAATGGAAAATGACACAAGCAATGGAACAGTAATACGATAGCAGTGATTTTATTACTGTTCTTAAGCTCAAATTCAAGTACACAGAGTCTTATACATAAATGGTAAAAAGCCAAATGTTGCAGTATAAGTGCAGTAAGGAAAATAAGGGGATAGAGCAGGAAGAGGAACAAATTGGGACCACCTTGGGTGAGTGGATTTCACCCTATTGCTACGCCTGATCTCAACTCCACGCGCTATATCATTCACGCTCCCACTACTCATAACATAAAATTATTCCCAATTTTGAAATCTTCTAATTACTTCTAAAAATAATACATAATTCAAACTTAAATTTAATATTATTATAATTAAATAATAACATAAATTTACTTTATAATCTCAGCAAAAATTAGCTTATTTGAGTCTCTTTATTTCTCATTGATAATATATTCACTATTCAATCTATGAGGAAAAAAGATATCTAGATAGGTTGAAGCATTTTGGTTTGGGTAAATTTGTACCAATCAAGAGTTCAACTCATGCAAATTGTATTATTTAGTTCGAAATTTTTGTCATGTTTGGTTCGATCCTGAACAACAGTGGCGGACCTGTGTTGTTTTCAAGGGGTTCAATTGAACCCCTGAAAAAACAAAATGTATATTAGTACTCCTATATAAAATATTATTGAACCTTCTGAAGTTTTAATTTTGCACTCAATTTTTAATAAATTTGTCTTATATATATTCTGAAAAACTATTTATTAAACTTTTGGAAATAATTTTATTGATATAACATACTTTTACGGACTACTTCTTATTTTCATATATTTATAGACTTAAATAAGAAATTATGTGTAAACTTAGAGACTAATTTGACGATTTATTCTTAAATAAATTTGGAGTTAGATAACTTGATTATTTCATTTTAGTAAATTAAGTGAGGATATTTGAAAAAAAAAACAATTCTAAGAACTAAAATTTTTGATAACGAATTTTCTTTGCATCCACTGATCCAGTGTCCTGGATTCGCCACTATTACAGTTAGTATAGTTGGTTCGCGAACTAACTATATACTAACTGTAATAGTAGGCTACAGATTTAGAAAAATAAATTTGCAAACTTGATCACCCGAACCAAAGCACCAGGTGAATATTTTAAAAGCACAAGGTGCTTATATGCTTAGACTTTTTACCTTTGACCTCTGTATATGAAGATTTTAATACTTGGAATGATTATTAATGAGTTTAAGTTTAATTTAGTATTTTGTTTAAGTTTTAGAATTTTTTTTGACTTTTCTAAAGTGTTTTTTTGGTAGAGGACTTTTCAAAAGTGTTGGAATATATTGATAAAAGTGTAAGTTTTTATATTTTAAAATGTTAAAATTAATTTTGGTGAATGACTTGTGAGCTTAATTCAAATCAATCCGTCTATACCTGGTTTGGCTTAGTTTGAGTCTTGAAAAAAAATGCAAAATCTAAACCAACCCAATCTGAGTAAATGTAGTTAGTTCAAGTAACGAATTGGCAAATCAAATCAAATATAAATCAAAGTAAAAATCATTGTAATGCTTTTAATGCGTTATAAGTTTACATGAGTTTCTTTTAATTAAAAATCAATCTTTTTTATCGTAAACAACTTTTATAGTTTTTTTTTTTACCAAACAAATTTTAAAGTTTTTGTGGTAACAGAAGGAAAAGGAGAAGCAAAAAAAAGAAGGCACAAAAAGAACAAAAAATTACATCCCCATAAAGAGGACTCTAGCAGAATCAGATTGAAGAAACAAGTTGATGCCATTAGAGGGGGTCTTTCAACTCTTGCAGTTCGATAAGTAGATGCTCCTTTCTTAACCAAAAATCGCTAGTGATTGCATTTCTTTCCTCAAAGTATGAAATAACTAAACATCTCAATCTCGAGCAATGAGCTCCTTAGTATTGCAAACTATAGCCGCATAATGGTGTCACAGATTAACAGTATTGCAAACTAGGTGAATGACCAGAGTAGAATCAAAATAACAGACAACTTTGCGATATCCCTTTTCCCAAGTTAACAAACAACTTTTATAGTTTGATTTGGTCATTTAGAGATAATTTCAATTTAATCTTATTTTTTATTGACAATTATCTATTCTCACTAAGGTGTTTCAAGCTAGTTTGGCTTGCTATTTAGAATTGGTCGAAAACAGTGATCTCAGATTCTAGGTATGGAGCACTTCCGGGCTCATGGTTTGCAATTGGTATCGAAAAAGGCGGGTATATTGAAATATTTGATTTGGATGGTTGTCACTTGATGTATATGGTTACATCGGAATAATATTCTCTTCGAGAGGTCAAGTGCTTTCGATATCACGGTGGTTGTTAATCATATTAAGTCTATAACATGAGCTTGGTTCATAAGCATATAGGGTCGCAATTCCAATTTTAAGATCTCTGATTGGTGGGGTAATCCATTTGATTGTATGAACTCGGTGTAATTGTATTTTTGTCTCATTCTTCCTGGGAGACTCTTTCCTCATTTAGTCTTTTTCCCTTGGGATTTTGGCTTAGGGAGATTTTAATGAAACTCCTTGTATATGTACCGGTTGAGGTGCCCATTTGCACTTTCCTTTAATAATAATATTTGGTTATTAAAAAAAATCTATAGGCAAAGTTGCACTTATCTCAAGTTCTTTATCTTTCTTTTATAAGAAACAAAAACCTTTTTAGATTACTATATACATATAACTTCATCATTTCCCTTTGGTTCATCCACACGATCAAAAATGGTCAAACAGTGCTATGCTCTCTTTCTTCCTCACTCATGCTGCATTACTTTGTAACTTGCTTAGCCGCGAGTAAAAAAAACATGACCACAGATGAACTTTCGCTTCTTTCATTCAAATCCTCCATTACTTTATACCCTATAGTTTTCAAGAATTGTATGGGGTGCACTAACTACTACTCCCTACGGACTCATTTATAAGTAAAAAAGTAGTAAATTTTTCGGACTCAGATATAAACAAATGTCAACTAATTCAACTTCTTTAATGCTATTATTCTACAAATACTCTTATTTAATTTTACTTTTACCACTACATAGTAAATTTTTTGGTATTACCCACGAAATTTTCTGCAGAAGTTTTTCACAGGTATTTCCTGCGACTATCCCAGAAAATTTCGCAAGAAACCAGTTTCTAGCAGAGTTTCCTGCGAATTTTACAATAAAATCCACAGGAAATAATTACCCACGAAGGTATTAACAAAACAGAACACACAGGAAATTCCGCAAATTTTTCGGGAAAATACGCAGAAAATTCAGCAAGAAACTCTGAAAATTAGTGGTGCTAAAAATATTGCACTTTCACAATAAAATGAGGGTATATAAGTAAAATTAGTTTTTTTATGAAATTAAGAATATTAAATGATGATAACTAACTTTTTATACCAAGATAACTAATTTTCTTAATTGGTGTGAAATTAGTTTTTTTATTTTTTATAATTGAATCCGGAGGGAATAACCAATATATTATAATTAAAATTTATGACACATATAACAGCCAGTGGATATTGTCGAAAAAAAGCTAGTGGATATTTTTTGTTTATAATTAGCTAGTGGATATTATTTGTCAAAAAAAAACCTAATGGATATTTTGAGCAACACATTTTAATACACAAATATTTTAAAGTTTATTTGATTGAGTGGCGGATTTTTTAGACAGCTCGAGAATGTGAAGGCGGTAGAAAGCAGCTAACATAGGAAAATAATAATGTGATAATATTTACTTGCTCGACCATATTTTACTCACTCTGACCAGTTTCAATAGAAGACTTGTATTGCAAAACGTAGTATAGAAGTTATAACATTTTAAATTGCAGGGATTTGAAAACTATAGGCACTAATAGATTATTTAAACTAATTTTATTTTGCAATACATGCAATTGATTCTTGCAATTTTACTGCAAACATAAATTATTAACATAAATTATATGCTGCCAATTTATTAACATAGTTTCTTTGAAAAAAAATAACTATCTTGAACATAAATTATTTGTAAAAAGTTTGTTTTATATATGTGAGATTTTTTTTAACAAAGTTAGTAGAAATCACATCTTAATACCAATATAATAAAAACAATATCAATCAATATATCAATATAAATATAATAAAACACTATGCTAGCAAATTGACTAAATTAGACATTCTCTAAATTCGTCGTATGTCTCAAAATTTTGACAATTTTGTAAATTTGACACTGAATGCCAAAAAAACAACTTTTTGTCTTTTACTCTCTCTCTCTCTCTCTCTCTCTCTCTCTCTCTCTCTCTCTCTCTCTCTCTCTCTCTCTCTCTCTCTCTCTCTCTCTCTCTCTCTCTCTCTCTCTCTCTCTCTCTCTCTCTCTCTCTCTCTCTCTCTCTCTCTCTCTCTCTCTCTCCCCCTTCCTTTTTACTTTTTCTTTCAACCCCCCTCTAAATCTTTGACTTTATTTTTTTACTCTCCCTCACCCTTTTCTCTTTTTGTCATTTTTATTTATTTATTTCAAAAAATATATATATTATTTTTTTTACTATTTACTATTTACTCTACTAAAGCTACGAAAATTAATTAATTTAACTTATAATAATTGTCAACAAAGTTTCCAAAATAATTTTTTTAATAATCTACTAATTTTATTAATTTGATTAAATTAATATTAAAGTATCTACAATTTACTATTCACTATAGTTGTGAACAAAAATTCAACCACTAACAAATTTTTCAAATTAAAAGGAGAGCGACAACGAGAGAAAGGCAACGGAAGTGGCAATGAGAAACTCACTATGGAATCGGCAACAGGAGCGCCAACGAGAGTTTGGAAATGTGATCAGCAACGGGAGAGGCAACAGGAGACTGACAATGGGATCGCAAACGGGAGCGACAACGGGGGTGCATATCTTATATTAAATCTCATTTTCTTTTTTCCTAATTTAAACTTCATTATTAAGGTTATAATAAGATACAGAATTTTTCTAAACTTTTTGCAACACGAGTATTTTAATAAATTTGAAATATAGTCTTTTATCGATTTTTTTCCTTTTTCTTTTATTAAATTTTACAACTTTCAACGTATTTTTCATTTCATAAGTAAATTATAACAAATATATCTGATTATTCTGCATATGGATGCACGCAAAAAATCTTAGTTTGCATGTAATGAAAAGTTTCTGGTAGTCTAGACCCTAAGGGCATCATGTTTGGGAGGGTTTTGGAGGACTTGGTATGTTTTAATATCTATTTGAGATTTTAAAAAATTGAGAAAATAACATAATAAATAATGATAAAACATTATTAATCACACTTGATTTTTTATTAGAAATATTTGATAACTTCTTCAATTTAGAATTGAAATCCAAACCCTCCCCCTCCTAAACCCTCCCCCAAAACATACTCTAAAATTTCATCCTTTATCTTTATTTATTGTTTTATAGCCTTAATTTTAATTTAGTAGACTTTTTTTTCTCTGCGTGAGAATTGGAGCCAATGGCATAATAACTTGTTAGACGGGGTTTGTGAGGGACCCAAGGGACCTATATATGATATATATGATACCACGAGAATAACTTATTCTTGTTTTGTTTTGTGGAAAATGAGGGAAAGAAATAATAAAGAGGCAAGAAAAAATTATTTCCACAAATTAATTGATTTTTGTCTTCAACTGAAGTACTTCTCAGCAACGACTGAACAAGTTTGCCGTGCACGAAGTCTTTTCTTCTTATAGGGTAGGATTTTTTTATTTTAATTAAATGTGATTTTTATTTGATTTCTTTTAGAATTTTAAATTTAATCATTCCCATTTTTAACTTAGTAGCCTGTGTCAAAAAAATAGCCCTAGTTTAAAATTGAAAGTATTATAATTAGATAACTGAAAGTAATCCATTTTCTGTCATTTATTTTCATTTATGCAAAAAATAGTCTAGTGAAAATGAACTATTGAGTCTATTTATTTTCCATTGATAAAAAAATTTAGCAGTATAGGGAGGCCAGCTCCTAGGTACGAATTTAAGCGTGTGCGGGTTTATTTGTCATTGCATAGTGAAAAACGGTTGCCATTGACCGCAACAGTTTTACACCGTTTTCAAAAAGTATTTCAAAAACTATTGTCATTGCCCTCTCAATGTTAACAGCTTTTTGTTGGCGTTGCCTATGCTTATAAAAGTCGTTGCTTAAAGGATAGGTAATGTCGCAAATACCACAGTTTAAAAATATTTGTTGCGAAAGATAACAGAGCGATTTTTTCATCAGGCAATGTTTTTCACGCGATGCCAAAGACCTAAAATGTTGTAGTGCGTGATATGTATAACATATCCAAGTGGGGCGAACCCTCAATACCTGTTTTAAGTTTACAATAATCCAGAAATAGTTTCACAAAGACTGTGCGGAATAAAACCAAGTTTAACATATTCAAAGACATAATCCAAATCGATCTAATACATAAAATAAAATGACAAGATTACTACGACCCCCGCCCACGGTGTTACTAATCGGAGTGACATAATAAACGACCCAAGAAGGCATGAACACCTTCACTCAAGATCACTGCACGTTGCCACGAGAGCGAGCAACATAAAAGCGATAGAGGTGAGTCTCTTTACATAAATAATAACAAGTAGGATAAGCATTATATTAGGAAAGCAACTAGTAACACAACAATTAAGGCATTTACCATTTAATTGCAACACCAAGAAATAGTAGTAATGGATTAACTAAGCGTCATCAAGATTCACTACGCAAGCATGAGTATATGCATGTATGCAATATGCATGTGGATCCACCATCATCACTTTGGCCGAAACCCTCGTCACTTTGGCGAAGCCTACAAATCACTTTGGCCGAAGCCCACATCGTCGCTGAATATGCATGATTTATGTGACACCATGGCAATGCATCACAACACAACAAATTTATCACAACAATCATTACTCGTCACTTAAACATCTCCACAACACAACTCGTCGCTTTGGCCGAAGCCTACCCATCGCTTATTCATCACCACAACACAACTCGTCGCTTTGGCCGAAGCCTACCCATCGCTTATTCATCACCACAACACAACACACCTCATTTATTAAATTAAATCTCACACCAAGAATTAAATCCCACCTAAGGATTATTTTGACACACCAAAGATTAATTTAGTACCTAAGGACTATTTTGATACACCAAGGACTAATTCAGTACTTAGGAAAATTATTTGACACATTAGGATTAATTTGGTACTTAGGGACTACTTTGACATCAAGGGATCATTTTGAAAATCAATGGACTATTTTGAAAATCAAGGGACTAAAACATCACTTAGACACTTTTGGCCCAACTAGGCGCCAAGGGGCAGCCATTTTGGCGCCCCACCTAGCGCAACACAAGCACACAAAGACACAAAGAACACACTCACAGCGCCAAGTTCCTAGCAACCGGCGCCTGTGGTGTATGTCCCACACACGCACACACACACATGCGGCGGCTCCTTTGGGCGCCAAGTTCCCAGCGAACTGGCGCCCCTCCTTTGCACGCTCACGCACCCGGCGAATTTATCACGCACACAGGCGCCAAATTCCAAGGAATTGGCGCCACCCCCCTTTTCTATCACCCTTCAACAATTCCCCAACAACACACACACTCCAACAACATTTTTATCCAATACTTCAACATTCAATTCAACAACATTTAACTAGACATTTAATCAACATCATTTAATCAACACATTCTCATATTTATTTACATTGAAACATTTAATCAAACACATGGTATGCATAACTCACAACACATTTATTTCCAACATCAAGTGTCATGGCATCATCAATTTAAGCATCAAATACAACAACAAACACATGATTAACACAAAATTCACATAAACAAATCATCCTAGGGCTATTCCACACATAACACATATCATACAACTTATTATAGATGTAAATGAGAATCCCCTAACCTTTGCGAGTTTATTCCAATAGGATTAGCGAAGATCAATGACGAACTCTCGAGCATGCTATATTTCTAGCGAGGTGACCATTGACTCGAACACCTATTCGAGGGATATAAAGCCGTGACCACCATTAGGAAACCCGAATCAAACTATCCCATTTTTCATTGCTAAAATCATGTAAGAATAATATACTAAAATATAATTTCAAAAATACAATGCTAGTTCATTTTAAAACATAGTCTCACTTTGTATATATCCTCGTAAGTCTATTCAATATAAGAAATACCATTTACTAGCTCATGACTACCTATTTTGGTCAAACGTTAATAGAGTTACCCTATCAAAATATATGTGTATTTAATATAAAGCATATCAACAAATATCTTTGCAAGATGATCATAAAAATATAATGGGAGTGTTGTGTAAAACGCACTAAAGATAACATGGAATATTGTGGAGTTGTGGATATGCCCACTATTGAGCGAACGAGAATTGAGGGGAGAAAACGGTTCCAGCTTGCGAAGTCTTCAATGGCGGCAAAGAGGGGAAATTCGTCCTCAAAGGGTTCGTGAGGCGTGGCTGCAACTGACAGAACGAAGCACCAAACAATGAAACTAAGGCCAGAAACGGAATCAGTGGCAAAATCCGAGTGGGAAGGTGAAGTTTGGGGTTCAACCGTGAGTTGGAGGGGAAGGAAAGGTTAGGGTTTTGGAGCTGCTGTTTGTGTTGCAGATTCGCAGGGAAGAAGGAGAAGGAATGGGCCGGGTTCGGTCCATGGGCCACACGTTGGTCTGAGGATGTTTGTTTACCACAGGGGGTGCAAGAATCAGGGGTGGGCTGTATGCGAGTAAAAGAGCTCAAAAATCCTATTTAAATTATTTTCAAGGCCCAATTTAACTACAACTATTATTTTAACACCTCAATAGACCAAAATAATGTTTTAGGGAAATAATATCTCAAACACTAATATTTTATAAAAACAAAATAAATAAGTATAAATATGAATCACAATCATATATCACAAATAGCTTATAAAACTACATTTAAATATAAAAATATATTTATTCAACTAATTTAATGGCTCAAACACACAATAAATCAAAATAATGTAATCTTATCAAATCAACTCCAAATAATTTCTAATAAAATTTGGGGCGTTACAACTCTCCCCCACTTAGAATATTTTCGTCCTCGAAAATCTAACTATCATGGGCATGTAAACTTAAACACTCACCACAACAAACAATAGATTTCTAGTAAAGCACCCTAAATGAAACGCTAACCTCTAAATGTAACCATCACTCCTCCGTAGGCTCCGAACACGCCAGGACAAACACCCTCCCGCTATACTCCTCCGTCTTCGGCTTTGGATACACTTGGTACTAATGTTCCCCAATTCCCACAGTTGTAGCAAACCACATCCCTCTTCTCACACTTAGCTGCTACATGACCTTCCTTACCACACTTGTGACACACAATCCCCGCAGTAGCGTCTCCCCCACTTGGCTTTTTGCCCGAACTCTCCTCTCCCTTACCCTTACCGCCTGAAACATCATACGGCTTCCCACGAAACTGAGAACTTCTCTTCTTATCACCTCTAACCGTTATCATCCAAGTCCTATCGTACACACCATAGATCAACCACTCTTCCCTACACTCTTACTTCCCAATTAGGTATTCTATCCTGTAGGTTGTCAAAATCCTACCCGACTACCCAACACAAGAGACAACAACAATTATGGCCAGAGGCCCAACAACCCTAACAACCGTAATTACACAACAATACCAATCTCAACAATTTATCATATATCCAACATCATTCACATCAACAATTAACACGATCATAACAACAAAATTCCAGTTCAACCTATTCCACAATTAATCATTTTATTCACGTTCAAATTAGTCCACCTAAACTCGGGTGCAGAAAATTCTGTAACTTTGCGCCTACTTTGGCGAATTAATTAAAATAGTGAACGACCTCGGATTTCGACAAATAAATACTTGTTGGAAAGCCACGGATGTGTAGTGTCTGAATATATCATTAAAGTTTCAAAACAATGAGCCAATTAGTACAGTTTTTAGAAACAGCCCAAGCAGTTTTCAGACTTGACAGATTCTGTCCTCCTATTTCATTTTATGCTAAACTGACTTAAACTTGGCCAAATGAGACAAAACTTCAGCCCGAATAAAAACATTTTGAGTATAGTTTCTAATGGAAAAATAATCGTTCAAAACGGAGTTCTTTTGAGTATGTAAAACTTGCAAAAACCGAACCTACTCACAGTTTGACTCTAGAAATTTGACCCGACTTTGAAGATTCATAACTGGAGCTACACAACTCCGAATTTAACGAAACTAGTGCCAAAACGACCGGCTTTAAGTCTATTTTCGAAAACACTCAGCCACATAATTTTTGACTCAACCAAACAGTACCAGTTTTCAAAAGACTGAAATAGTGTCCAGACACGCACGAATTCGTAAACAAGTAAAACTCATCATGGTTAATCACCAAATCAATTATAATCATCACATACTTATGCATTTCATCACGCACCAAATAAGCAAAACCAATCATGCAACGATTTAAACACTCAAGTCCGAAAAGATTTAAATACGTAGGCATCATCTTCGATTTCTTCATTTCCTAAGGGTTGGCTAACATGCGATTTTACAACTTCCCTAGGAAATATCGTGGAACATATAATATTCTATCAAATTGAATTGATTTCATATCACAAAGAATATAACTAATACTTGCATCATAAGATGAATAAGATTGTTTTATTTATCTATGTTTCAGAGCTTTCATGTGACTAATTTATATGGTCACTATTAGTCCCGACATGAAATATTTTATAAGATGTTATTTATTAATTAATTAATTATAGTGTGTGCACGGTAGAGTTGTAATACTTTTTTTTCCATGTTTAATTAAAGGAGAAATTTTGAAAGGAACTGATGTTCTTACTCAACTGAGAGTGATACCTTCGTTACAATCAACTTTCGGGAAACATATGGTCGACAATATTCAACAATACATCATTGCAAAAAATTTCTCTTGCTTACAATAATCTGTCTGGTAATCTCCTGTCAAATATTTGCCAAGGGCTTCCAAAACTTAAAGGACTTTACCTTTCCAATAACGATCTTTCTGGTGACATGCTCACTGTTTGGCATCAATGTCAAGAGTTGGAAGACTTAATTAGTACTGTCCTCCAATGGTTTTAGCAAAGGGCGTATACCACATGACATGGGAAACTTGACCAAGCTTCATATTTTATATCTTGATGGCAACAACTTGGAAGGTAAAATACTTTCTATGACACATCGATTGTTAATTGTCCATAAAAATTTGAAGTTTAATCAAAAAATTAAATAATATATACTCCTTCCAATTCTACTCAGTTTTTTGGTGAGTACGCCTTTACTCCTGTATCTATATCTATATATCTATGTTTGCTCTTCAAAGAAAAATACTCCTTCCATTTCTATTTGACTGTCGTTTTAGAGAAATAAAAAAAGTAGATTAATTGTCGTTTTATTTCCAATCTATCCCCCAATCTATATCTAACTTGCCTAACTTAATTAGCTGTTATTGTTCAATTTCATCATTGAATATCTTGCTCAATTTCATCCAAGGTACCATTCCACCTGCTATTGTTCAACTTCATCAGCTGAAATATTTGGATATTAGTAACAACGCACTGTCTGGAAGCATACCTCAATCAATTTTCAATTTTTCATCTCTTGAAGAAATCAATTTATCTCAGAACTTGTTGACAGGTAAGAATGAGAACACATTATTATCTATTTCCACGTTGACACATGTTGAGTCTGATAAATATTCACAAGTTTAGTTTGGTGAACTTTACAATCTCTCAATCATAGATTTATTTACTTTAAGATCATCACTCCTCTTACATTACTAGGGTTAACAACTGTGATGGAAAATAAATTTAGAGTTAAATTTATTCTTAGTCCCTATATATAAAATATGAAGATTCCATTTTTAGTCCTTAATCAATTTATTATCACCTTATAGTGGCCACTTTTTACTTATATCTCTGCTTGCATTTTTTTATCTATAAAAAACGTACTAGATTAATTGTCGTTTTATTTCCAATCTATCCCCCAATTTATATCCAACTTGTCCAACTTAATTAGAGTAATTGAATATCTTGTTCAATTTCATCCAAGGTACAATTCCACCTGCTATTGTTCAATTTCATCAGTTGAAATATTTGGATATTAGTAACAACACACTGTCTGGAAGCATACCTCAATCAATTTCCAATCTATCATCCCTTGAAGAAATCTATTTATCTCAGAACTTGTTGACAGGTAAGAATGAGAACACACATTATTATCTATTTCCACGTGGACACATGTTGAGTCTGATCAATTCACAAGTTTAGTTTGGTGAACTTTATCGTCTCTCAATCATAGATTTATTTACTTCAAGAATAATCACTCCTCTTACGTTAATTACTATGGTTAACAACTGTTATAGAAGTTAAATTTAGAGTTAAATTTGTTCTTAGTCCCTATAAAATATGAAGATTCCATTTTTAGTCCTTATTAAGTTTATTATCAACTTATAATCGCCACTTTTGACTTGTATCTCTACTTGCATTTTTTTATCTATACTTATATATTAATTTACACCTTTGACTAAAAGACTATCACGTTGACACTTATCACTTCACACCAAAGACTAGGTTAACAAATGACTTCATATGACAAGTGATTTTAGCTGTTGCGAGTAAACCTTAATCTCTCTTTACTTGTATTTTGTTTTCTGCTATAGTAGTTTCCTTTCTGCTGTTTAGTTGAACCAGAGCTGCATTATAGAAGTGAGCTCACACTGTAAGTCAGTTCAGTAACTAATAATACAAATTTTGTTTTCCCCTAAATGTTAGTTACAAAACGGTTATGATCATCTTCTCTATTTCTCTCTTAGCGCTAACCTATGAAGTCCGGATACAGGATACGATACGGGATACGATACGGGGATACCGAATTTTTTTGAAAATCAATATACGACACGGCTGAGATACTTTAATAAAAATTAAATTTAAATATAAATACATAAAAAATGAAATTGAAAAAAAAACATGAATAATAATAATAATTACTATTTTACTCTACATTTTGTGGGAACATTTTTGGGGGGACCGCTGCAAATACTTGAACAAAAGAAGATGAACATGAACATGAAGATGGTGGCACAAATATATTCCAAAGCGTGTGTGTAGACACTAAGCATTAGGTTCGATTCGCCCCCCACCAGTTTATGTAAACCGGATGCAAATGGGTAAATTGGTGAATCCCCTTCAAGATACTTTGGAATCCTTGATGTGTTTTGCACAATCACACCAAATGTATCGATCAAAGATAGTTTATGGAATAAAGTTTCCTCAATTACTCTTGTGCACTAGAGAAACGAAGAAATGATTTAGAATAATTTATGAGAATTTTAAAGCATACAAGAATGTATATTCGCATCTAATTTTCTGTCCAAAAGTGTCTCTATTTATAGAGAAACTTATGTCACTTGGTGAAAGAAAACAACTCTTAAAAGAGTTTATGTAATGTTGAACCAGAACCAGTAAATAGGATACGCATTCATTCAGTGACATGTTGTGCTTGTTGGCCCAGCGTTTAGCATTTGTGCCTCTTCGCTGCTTGGTGCGGGTTCATCTCCTATAGGCACCAGTTTTTCGATTTTAATCTTTTTAAAAATATTTTCACATAAAAACCTCAAAAATGTAGGAGGGAGGAATCGAACCGCAGTCACAACGAATATAATATCACTAACGCTAGTTCAACCATTGCAGCTTTCCAAAAAAATATTTTGGAAATTTCTCTCACATTCCCCCACCATTTTCAAAATATATCTAAATCCATTATTTCGGAAATTTCATGGTTTCAGATAATGGTATATTACGATTTGAACCACTACTTAGTAAGTTAAGTCTTCACTCATCTCCGAATAGATTGGTAGACAAACTTTGAATCAATTATTCATTAGAACAAGTGTGCATAACTCACACATGAAATCTCGGTACCATTGATCGAATTATAAAAATGACACTTTTTATAAGGCCTTGTGTCTGATATCCTTTTCATGAGAATTTAAGAGTCAAGCCCTTGAACTCTATGAAGCGGCCCCACTTCATTCTCATATAGGTAGACTATATCAGAAATGCACCCATAATTATGCACTCCAGCAAACATATATATGCTATATGTCTATTAAGAAGATAACTTCATACCGCCACCTTTATTCTTATGGTCCAAGTACTTTTACCCCTTGGGATATATCTTTTGTCAAGTACTTCAATCACTCTTATAGTGTACTTTCTCCATTGAACTCAAGACTTGATGTTACTCAAGTGTGAGTTGGGTTTCCACTTATGGTGATCAATTAGATACGGGCTTGTACCACATCCCTAATGATATCTTCACTATATCTTTAACATTTTGTATCCCAAGACATCATTTCCTTGTCAACTCTTTCGTCAAAGAATTGCAAGATTTACTCTAACTTTAATAAACTTTGAATATCCAATCAATCATATAACTATGACTTTTGTAAGTTCTACTCCACTTGAATATATTCAAGAAACCATATATTCAATGTATTAAATATATAAACCAACAACAACCATGATCATAAAAATTTGTCATAATCAACTTTAATTTCATAAGGTGGGTCCAAGCATGTAAGTCATAATCCACATAAAAATAAATAAAACACCTTAGAATTTATTTCTATTTTACCCAAGGAAACATTTTCATATTAGTTATTTATCACATAACTAATACATATCATTAATATTTCCTATCACTTTTTCTCATGAATATTTGTCAACTTACAATAATTTAAAACATACCCAAATTATTTTCAAAATCAAAATAAGCAAGAAACAACCACTTTCATATTATCATGCACATATAATATGAGATTATCAATTCTAAATTTAATAACATCATAAAGCCACAATATCAATAAAACATGCCCTTAACATTTGAGACAATAAATTTACATTTCATCCATGCTATTATAAAAAGAATACAAGCATGAAATATTCCAAGATTCAATCGATATTGAAACAAATAGTATATGAAAATCATATTCATTTAAAATACTTGAAACTATGACATTATTCTATATTTGCACTAAACAAAAATCAATGTATCATAATTCTAGTATAATGAAATTGCATGAAAACTATGTGTTTTCTCTTGCACATCATCATGACAACAATTTAAACAATATGAAACATTCCATCATAATCAATTGCATGAATTTAAAATAATTCATATACCTAATTTTGTATTAAAATTGTACAACATATATACAAGCATGCATGTATCATATTTCAAGTAAGTTTATAAAACATAATTAACTTTGTAGTCACAACTTTGTAACACATTATTTAGAGTTCCATTTCATGAAAATTATTTCTAAAGCACATACTTATTTTCAAAGTTAATTTAAACAAATCATTTTCATGCATATCATATCATACATATCAAACATTTATCAATTTAGACTACCAAACATATCATATATATATATATATATATATATATATATATATATATATATATATATATATTTAGAATAATTGTGTACCTTTCACCATGGTCATAAATAAATGAGAATGCTTGTTCATCTTTCCATCAAAGTTGCAGCCTTTATTAAATCACAAATACATCATAAATCGAACCTAAAGATTGTGGGAACATTTTTGGGGGGACCGCTGCAAATACTTGAACAAAAGAAGATGAAGATGAACATGAAGATGGTGGCACAAATATATTCCAAAGCGTGTGTATAGACACTAAGCTTTAGGTTCGATTCGCCCCCACCAGTTTATGTAAACCGGATGCAAATGGGTAAATTGGCGAATCCCCTTCAGGATACTTTGGAATCCTTGATGTGTTTTGCACAATTACACCAAGCGTATCGATCAATGATAGTTTACGGAATAAAGTTTCCTCAATTACTCTTGTGCATAATTAGTATTGTGAATTGGTTTTTGTCTATATTTATCTAAATTTTTTTGTCCAAATATCATTACTCTTATTAAAAAGTGTAACATGATATAATATGACAATATCTAATGATTAGTTTAGTCAAACTTAAACTCTACATCTCCCAAGGAAGTAATTAACCACGTCTTGAGTACTTCTTTATAATAAAGAGTGTAAGCAAAATAAACTATTTATACACATATTAAAATTAGTAGTTACTCTCTCTGTCCCATATTATTTAGTGTTTTAGTAAAAAAAAACATATCTCATTTTAATTGATGTTTTACAATATTAATGAAGCATTAATAATTTTTTTCAAATTATATCCTTAAAATTACTGTTACTCTACATGGTTAACACTGTTAACCAGCTCTTATTGAGTTACCTACAACAAAAATTAAAAACATCAAATAGCCAGAAAATACCTAGAGGTATTTTTAAGGCATAAAACGAATAATCTTCATATAAAAACATGGAAAAACCAAACCTGACTCGGAAACTTTAAAAAAAAACCCAAAAAAATCAAAAGCGATCGAGCAGCACTCCCAATGATCCAACACAGTTCCCCTGCCACTCTTGTGCAATTTCCGCTACTTCCAGCTCCTTCAGAGCTACGCCATTGAGTATAGAATAACTTAATAGGGAATAATATTGTTAACATTAGATGATTAAGTTGAAAGAATTTGTAAAATTTTAAATTACAGGGATTTGAAAACTATATACACTAATAGATTATTTGAACAAATTTTTATTTTGTAATATATGCAACTAGTATGAAACCGTGCGATGCACTGGAAGCCGTTTTTGTATTATATTTAAATCAAACAATATTGTGAGAAAAATATTAAGATTTTTATTAATAAACATATAAGTTAAATAATAATCATTGTCTAGAAGATTATAATTAGTTTCAGCAAAGGACGTATACCACATGAGATGGGAAACTTGACCAAGCTTCATATTTTATATCTTGATGGCAACAACTTGGAAGGTGAAATACTTTCTATGAACTAATTAAGTTTGGATATCATTGGTATGCCCTTGGTCTTATTCTAAAACTTCTAGCGTTTGTTATCAACTAGTTAAGTTTTTTTTAAATGGATTTTTGTAGTATTAGGTTTGATTTTTTTTCCTTGCACTTTTACCGCAATGTTTTTTTGGAATCAAACACCGCATAATGTAGTTTTTTTTTCTCTTCTCGATTCCAACCACACACACATCTGAGTGGTATTTTATACTGTGTCCAAACTTTGTGTACTTAAATAACACATCTAATCTAATACTTTTATCTTCCATGGTATACTCTTCCAGATTCAATTCCTGAGGAAATTGGCTATCTTGATCAACTTGAGGTCTTATCTATGGAACACAATTACCTGAGTGGACCAATTGCTTCAAAATTGTTCAACATTTCAACTTTGAGATGCTTGTATCTTGCAGATAATTATCTCTCAGGAATGCTTCCACCAGACATGGGGCGTGGACTTCCTAACTTGGAAAAATTACAACTATATAAAAACAAGTTTTTTGGAAAAATTCCGAATGGTATAGGCAACGCTTCTAAGCTCACTGACTTATCTTTGAGTGACAATGAACTCAGTGGAATAATACCCAATGTATTTGGAAGTTTAACAGCCCTCGAATGTCTTCTGTTAAATGACAACAATTTGACTGCAGATGTTGATTCCCTTGAATTCAACTTCTTTACTTCACTGGCAGAATGTAGGCTTTTGATACGTTTGTCGCTATCGGGAAATAGTTTATCCAAACTTCCCAAGTCAATTGGAAACTTATCTTTGGAATACTTTTTTGCAAGTTCTTGCGGAATTGGTGGTAATATTCCATTGGAAATAGGAAACATGAGCAACTTGCTACTTTTAAGTCTCGATGGGAATCATGTGAACGGACCAATTCCCTATACAATCAAAGGTTTACAAAAATTTCAGAGTTTGTTTCTTCAAGACAATAGACTACAGGGATCAATCATTGATGAGCTTTGTGAAATTAGGAGATTGTATGAGTTGAATCTAACAAACAATAAGTTTTCTGGAGTGTTGCCAACATGTTTGGGAAATATGACTTCACTTAGAAAGGTTGACATAAGCTCTAATAGATTGATCTATGAGATACCTGTCTCTTTTTGGAATCTCAGAGATATCTCAGAGGTAAACTTATCCTTCAATGCATTAACTGGAAATCTCCCACCCGAGATTACCAAATTGAGAGCAATTCAATCATTAGATCTATCAGGAAATCAAATTTCAAGCAGCATTCCTGAAACCATTGGTTCATTAATAACTTTGGAGATTCTCTACTTAGCACAGAACAAATTGAATGGGTCAATTCCCACTACACTCGGGAAAATGGTAAACCTAGTGTTCTTAGATTTGTCGCAAAATCTTCTTAATGGTGTGATTCCAAAATCCTTAGAGTCACTTGTCCATCTAGAACATATCAACTTTTCATACAATAGTTTACATGGAGAGATTCCTAATGGTGGACCTTTCAAAAACTTCACTGTTGAATCATTTATGCACAATGAAGCACTTTGTGGCAAACCTCTACCTCCATGTGTTAGAAGAAGGTCAATGGCAAAGATTATATTGATCAAATGCATACTGCCCATAATTGTGTCCACCATTTTAGTTGTTGCATGCATAGTACTTTTGCGTCGTAAAAAGAAAGGAGTTGAAAGTGAAGTTGAAAGTAATTTATCAGCTTTAGGAGTTCCAGGAAGGATGTCATATTATGAACTTGTAAGGGCAACTAATGGATTTAGTGAGAGTAATTTACTTGGAAGGGGGAGTTTTGGGTCTGTGTATCAAGGGATGCTTTCTAGTGGGAAGATGGTTGCAGTTAAAGTACTTGATTTGGACATGGAAGCAACATCGAGGAGCTTTGATGCAGAATGCAACGCGATGCGAAATCTAAGGCATCGAAATCTAGTTGAGATTATCTGTAGTTGTTCAAATGTTGATTTCAAATCTTTGGTGATGGAGTTCATGTCAAATGGAAGTGTTGATAAATGGTTATACTCAGGAAACTGTTGTTTGTATTTCATGGAAAGGTTGAGTATAATGATAGATGTGGCTTCTGCATTGGAGTATCTCCATCATGGTTCTTCAATACAAGTGGTCCATTGTGATCTAAAGCCTAGCAATGTTTTGTTGGATGAAAACATGGTTGCACATGTTAGTGATTTTGGGATTTCAAAGCTTTTGGATGAAGGACAATCTAAAACCCATACTCAGGCTTTGGCTACACTTGGCTATGTTGCACCAGGTCATTTCTACTCTCTTCATTTTTCTATTCACAAAAATTACATTTCTACTCTTTGGCTATTACTTATTACTTTACAATAAGAGTGATTACTAACTTGGTCATTTTTATTATATTTAAGAAAATGTGATGACTAGTAACTATTGTTATTGACATGCAGAGTATGGATCTAGGGGAATCGTTTCGGTGAAAGGAGATGTTTACAGCTATGGGATTATGCTGATGGAAATCTTCACGGGAAAGAGGCCCACAGATGATATGTTTGCGGGAGAATTGAGTTTGAAAACGTGGATCAGTGAATCAATGTCCAATTCAATTATGGAAGTTGTGGATTCCAAATTAATCCAACAACATGGGGAACCAATCAATGACATATTGCCTCATTTATCATCTATTTTTGGTTTAGCCTTGAGTTGTTGCGCAGATTCACCTGAAGCGCGAATTAATATGACAGATTTGACTGCATCGCTAATCAAAATCAAGACCTTATATATTCAAAATTAAAATCATAAGTTGGTGACTTGTGACTCAGGTCACCCTTTTGTCTCTTTACTTCCTGATGACAGTGGTCTTTGACTCTTATTGTAATATACTTTAAATCCTATGTTATGTAAGAACTTTGAGTCACATGATACTACTCCACCAAGAATGCAAGAAAATAAGCTGGTAACTTTGTGTATAAATTCAATTCAAAGAGCAAGCTTTACATCTTCAGAGCACACTTAGACAGTTGGACCTATTAAAATCATCCCCAACTTTGTGTATATTATATGCCAAGAACCAACCACCCATCTACTCAATATATTAACATGGATGAAGAATTGAAGGTTTGAATTACAGTATTTGATTGCTAATGCACGAAGCTAGAACATATTTACACGAAAAAACCATGGGAGAACAAAAGCTATTACCAGGCATGCCATCAAGAAGTTACAAAATGGTTGTCCTCGCCAGCATCTACCGAAGCTATGGGAATGGTTCATGAATCTTCTTTCATTCCACTCTTCCATAAATCCATTATTAGTAACTCCAGAAACATTTTTTGCAGTCTCACCACATATTTCACATAATCTGTTGATAACAGATTGTGACACAGCAAAAGCAATCACTTAACATGGGACCATTTTCCAAATTAACAACTGAACTGAGGAAAGAACACATCAATATGTGCAATGAATATGCTTGGCAAGAACAGATACCTGTTTCCCTTAAGCTTGAACCAAGCCTCAGCACAATGAATATGTGCAATGCCTAACTCATCTTTACAAGCACAACCAAGCTGAATCAAATCTGAATTTGTAGCACTATCAGCCACAATTGTTGCATCTGATAGCTGCACAGAAGCTAGATAGCAAATCCTACAAATCCTTTCACATTGAGAATTCCCATAAAACCCTTTGTGGCTACTACACTTGATATCAATCACACAAGAATCTTCATCAGTTTCAGATACCCCTTTTGTTGTTTTCATTGATACCAAACTCAACCCCATTTCATCTGCTTTTGCTTCCAATTTCACATCCTCTCCATTCACATTCTCAGAATCTATTACAATCACTGTCTCAACCACTTCATCATTAACCAAATTGTTTGAATTATTATAACTAGTTCCTTGCTCAACTTCAGACAATTTATCACATATATTTTCTTCATCAAACCTCTCCTGACCCTTAAATTCCTCAGGCTCCTCCTTATTATTGGATCTTGAATCTTCACCTACCACTCTTGAAGTTCCAACTTCTTCATTAACACAAACTCTCTCACCAATCCCCAAGCTACTACCATCAATTGCAACACCTTCAACCAAACTACTTAAATTCTCATTATCATTATAATCCAACACTTCATGAACAGGATGCAATAATTCATCTCTACCTTTGCTCCCATGTTGATCCATTGACAATTGGTTCCACTCTCAAACCTGAAAGAAACTCCTAACACCACATACACACCATACTACAAACCCCACCAAAAGAAAAATCTGAAAAAATGCTTCTTTTTAATTACAGAGGAAGAACAATGTGATCAAATGAAAACTGAAAAATAGATATATTTCAAATACCCCACTTTCTGATTTGAGATATATAATCTCCTATATATTATTACAAATCATCAAGTTGAGGGGGAAAAAAAATGGAAACATGGGATGTTTAAGAAATAAATGAGCTGTTTTCAATGAACCCCCAAGGAAACAAAGCCGCAAAGAGTGGGTATGGTCCAATCAAACCGCGTGGCTTTGTTCAAGAGAGTTTGTGGAAGAATAAATAAATAGATAAAAATATACATGGAAACAGGAACAGAGTTGGGTGAAGAAAAGAACTGAAAAAACAGTAAGAAAAATAAACAAAGAGATTGAGCACAATTGAATCATTTGAAGCAATAAATAATAATAATAAAAGGGCCTGTCTTTATTGGAAAAGTTTAGATAAACCCTTTTAAGAGATAGAGTAAGAAGATGGTGTTTATTCATTTTTAATTTATTAAGTGAAAAATTCAAAATTTTCTGATACAACAATATTGTTATCCGAAGCAATTGTCGTAAGTAACCAAAATTGCTAGCTCCTATATGGCTGTGGTGAAGTTTGAGACATTTTCATGGACCTTAAAAATTGGTCCTATTATTTTATTTTTAAGGTAGCTAAACGAAGGAAGTCCTTGGATTTTACGAAGGTCTTTAGTTATTTAATGACTAGCTAGTGTGTCCTACCACTAACCACTAATCTGTTTGCCACTTGACAGAACTGAAATATATTATCCATTATTTGTTTTCTAGTTTTTTGTTTCGTGTTTTGTATGTTGTTAGTTAATTTGATATTTTCTGTACGTTGCTCATTGTGTTGTTGGTTAGGCAAATTTGGAAAGGAACTCGTAACCATTTTTGTTTTAAACATTGATTGATTGATTGAATCTTATTCTTATCTGCCGTGTTTTTTTATTGATAAATTTTGAATCCTTTTATTGGAAAGTAAAACTAAATTCAACAACTTCTTAAAACTTGTGAGGAAGAAATTTGCAAGGAAACAAAATCAGATTAAAAATGTATTTTTTTCACCGATGATTACAAATGTCATAAAGCTTAAAAGGGAAAGTTAGTATGCTAAATCAAGATTAGTCCTTCTCAACTGAAAAGGTACAAGGAAAACCTAAAAAATGTAATTGACATAACTAATGGATTTTTCTTTGCTAGGTTGTGTACTCTGGATAGTTATCAAAACCTTTCTTTTACACAATTTGCTATCAAAACCTAAAAGCAATAGAAATCATCAACTTCTAGACATCAGTAATCAAACTTAGTTCTGTACAAATTTGCACTATCAAATCATGCTAGAAGGAACGAGTCTAACAAAACAGTTAGTATTATTTAGTCTGCCAACAAATATTGTGCATAGAAAAATGTTCAACTAAGTACAAAATGGAACAATATATACATATAATGAGGAACAGCAGGCACCAACTTCTTATCTATTTAGTAGTATTAAATGCAGATTTTCCCAGCTCTTACAAAGCACAATATTTAGTAAAACGTTACACCGGACATTTTTTATCACGATGTAACTATGTGAGGTCAGCATCATCTTCATAATCAAAATCCTGTTCACTTGAAGCCCTTGCTCGCTTCGCATCTCTTGGCACACCTCGTCCTTTTTTAGGCTTACCCCTATGGTGGTATACATGGAGATTTTTAGCTAATACAGCATACACTGATTACATATTTGACAATATTTACAAGAAAGCAACTTCTATTAACTAAGCAATAGGTTAATTCAACAAGATTAAAGGACAAAACACATGGGTGCTTACTGTCCATTTGCATAAATTCCTCCACCTTTTGAACGACCAGGACCAAAATCTAACCTCCCATCTGGTATAAAAAGAAATATAATCAATAGACAACAAAAACTATGCTACAAAAAACATTGAAATGTTTGCTTATTATAAACTCACCATCTCGTCCAGCGGCGAGCTCTTCTGCCTACAGGGAACAGATGAAAATAAAGGCATGTTATGATTCAGAAATAACCATACTGTGAAAAAGAGGACAGAGGATCAAGCCCAATAATGGATTCCGAGTCAAATAGCATTATGAACTATGTTTTACCGACTTGAAACTTGGATGAATCCAATCCACGACAAAGTTGTTATTATCTCTCAACCATACTCCTAATTAAGGACTCCAACCTGAATAAGCTATTATTTCTCAGAAGATTAGAGTGCTTAACAATTTTATCAAAGTATTTGAAAATTGAATACGAAGTGGATAGGATGACGCGCTATCTTTAATTCTTCCTAGACCTAGTCGCTCTTACTACTTAGTGCTCACTGGTGGAGATTCTTTTTTTGCTTTTAATTATTAGTTGGAAGCCTATCACTGAATATTAGAAACACACCACTGGCGAGGTCACTGAGGATAATGAAAAGAGCCTATCTTCGGGCTGAAACTTTCTAGACCGCTTCAAGCTGCCAAAAAAAAAAATATTCACCTATGTCAAATAAACCATGAAGAAAATAACCATGAATAACAAAACAGCATGTCATCTACCTAAAATATAGAGGCACACAATACAGCCCATCAATAATAATAATTTTTACAAGGAACTCAGATGTATATACAAAAGGTAACTGTTGACGCAATTCCATTGTGATTCCAGCAGCACTATGAACAGATCTTGCTTCCAAACAAATTTACTCCCCCGCCTAGAATCTTAATCTAGAATCTTAAGTAATATTTAATTGCTAGTACATCTAGGCAAGTCCCAACAAAGTAGCATTTTAGCAATCATCAATATAGGTAATAAAACTCATGAGCTAGCTTCTCCCAACTATAAATTAACGGAAATTATGGAAGAACTGACCATGCCTAATAGTAATAAATATAGTTTGAAATGAAGTATTACAGATCATACAAGTATGCCATTACCTTTTCTATTTTCTTTAGAGTAATCCAAAACCACAGATTTTGACAGATAATATTGATTGTAATTTTTCTCAGAAGAAATTAAATAAATCACAGAAGCTTTGGGAAAAAGAAATCATCAGTAAAAACAAAGAAAAACTTGAAGCCAAGGAGAAGAAATTTCATACAATGCAGTGTTCTTAGATGAAGATAGGAACCCTTCAAATCCCTTTAATACATTACCACATTGTCCAGGATCTTGTAAATAACTTGTCTCCATATCATAAACCTGTGTTAAGGACAAAATGTTGGCTACTGCTAGCTAGAAATGATGTAAGATAATCTTTTTAGGAGCTCAATTTTTTTTCCCGTTTCAAGTTAGTAAAACTAAACATGCATGAGTTTAAGTATGCTGAATGTAGCACCAAAAAGAGAAAATTCTCAATTTAATCTCTAAATTAACACTTTATCTCTTGCTTGGTCCCTAAATCATATAAAAATAATAAGTAGTCTTTGAACCTTGAGAAATCCATCAAATTAGTTCTTAAAGTTTTATAAGTGGTTGCTTAGAGGAGACTAATGTGACAGATTTCTGTGGAGACTAATGTAACACAGTTCAGAAACTTTAAAGACTACTATTATTAAATTAATATATAGTTTAGAAACTAAACAAGAGAGTGTTAGTTTACGGACAAAATTGAGGAATTATTCGCGACAAAAATGCATCCTGACATGCCCCATTCAACAAGAAACCTCGTGTATCATGTAAAATCATGTGACTGAACATGATATTGTTGATTAAGTGAAGGACCCAATTTTTGGTTAAAATGTGTTTTACCCAATAAAATGTATCTTGAAGCAAAAGAGGAATCCCATTCCCAGACAATAACATAGATTACGTTACCTGCTTTTCAATATTGCGAAGCTCCTCGTGAAGCTTTGCTCTCCTACTAAGCAAGGAAGCCAACATTGCTGACGGGTTCACCGTACTCTTTTGCCCTAAAACAACATCATCAAAGGTTACGAATCGTAAAACCATTTTTTACATTAATTTTGATAAAATCAAAAGAATACTTGATCAGCAAGAAGAAAAAAAAGGTTATTACCTTCGAATTCCATTTTTGCGCGAACGATTTATTTGAATACTTGGAAACAGAAAACCCTAAATCCCACACAATGGAAAATTAATACCCGTTCTGACCTCCATTAAGAGAGCATTGCGGAATATGATCAACTGTGGAATGATACCCCCGTTCAATAATCTCGGTAGATGCAATTTGTTTGCTGAAAGGATTAAAATTTTGGGGAGGATTGCTGCTTCAGAAGCCTGGGGGATGAATCGGACGGTTTTCACAGGGTTAGGATTTCTCATGTTAACAGGCCGGTGCCCCATCTCCTTACAGGCCAAGCCCGAATTCGGCCCAATATGGTTCCTTGTATCTCAAGCCTATTCAATACATCTTTGGACCCAAAAAAGACTTACTTTTTCGCCCATGCTTTTCCCAACACCCTCCTACTCACCCTAAACGTGTCAAAAATACCCTTAATGAATAAAAATGTTTCCAGCGTGTCCCTTTTTTTCCTGTGTTCGAAATGTTTGGTAGTAGGTCGTCGAACCGGTACGGTAGTTGGTTTTCGGGGCTGAAAATAGTGAGACACCCCATGGATTGAAATTTTTCAGGTTCGGCGCTCTACAACCAAACTGATTCGGGAACTGAAAAACGTACTCAGTGAACAGGGGTGTTTGGGCACCATATTTTCGAACTGGTATGGTTCGACAGTTAGGTGTCGTACCAGTTCGGTTGTTGGGAACCGTACCAAGGGAAAACGTAAAATGGGGTGGTTTGAGAGTGTATTTCACATAAGGTTATTTTTGAGATCTTTTGGGTTGGGGTGTATTTCACTTTTCGGTCTTTTAAGTTATTTTAAAATTTCACATTAGTCCTTGAAGTTTTTTTCTCAAATAGATCTTCTATATTTTAAATTCACAACATATAAATCCCTTTTTGGATATTTTGTTCGTTAGAGTTAACAAATGTCGACTAGGACATTAAATGATGATATCGACTCACTTGTGGGCCCATACACATATAAATGAAATTTCCTATGTGGATTTAGTGTATATAATTAAATTTTTGATTTTCTTACCCAATATTTCATCAAATCTAAAACCCTAAAACTTTAACCCTAAAGAAAGCTTGCAAGTTAATAGTATCAATGTCGTCATTTCAAATGGGGGTGTGATTCTTTGTGATGAGATTGGTGCTAAAAATATAGGAGCTAGCTAGTAACTCAACATGAGAGTTTTCTTAAGGATGAGAGCAATATATGTCTACGCTCCAAAAGTATAGCCAAAATTTGAGACACCATTGTTAGAATGAATTGAGCATCATGACAATAATACAATCATATTAAATTATTAATCTCATATCAAGACTAATTAACCGAATATCATAATTGTATAGATTACTTATCTCTTGAAGTAATCTTTTTTAAGTTAATTTGGTGCTCTAGGATGCCTGAATTATAGTGTGTGATGTTTCACCCCTTCTTTCTCAAGTTTTGATGGGTAAGCAATATACTGACACTAGTCTTTTATATTTGTCCCAAACATATTTGTAAAGAAAGCGGAGAGGGGACATACATTTTCATGTAGGGTTACAATGATTCATCGTCTATAACAATGAATATACATGTCCATTCAACTCGTACCCTTCCATGAAGAGTTGTAATGGCTCCATCCATCATGGACCCAATAACTATAAGCTATATAGTATTCAAGCACACTTATATATCATGTGATCTCTAATACCTATTAACTACAAGATATTCCAAAACCCATCAAGATATCATTCAACTAAAATTTTATACATCAATAAAAGATCAGCAATATAAAAATAAATTTTCTTACAATCATCTTGTGGACAACTAAAATTATTAACCACCCTTTAGGAATTCAACTCAAAAACAACACTCTACAAATATGAGTCACAAATCCATCGGAAGGAAGGTAAACTTTTAACTTTATTAAATGAGAATAATTGATTTCAATATTATTCATTAGTCTGTATGATGTAGGATTTTGTCTCTTATATTGTGAACCAAAGATAATACGAACTAGTAGTTATTTATGGGAAAGCGGGCTGTCTAACTATAGATGATGATTGGTGTTAGTAAGATATGCACATGACATTCCAACTATATATTCGTGAGGTCTAAAACCATTGGCTTGAGATTTGAAACCAAGAGAGCTGGCTGGCACATGCAATGCCATGTGCTAGTAGTTGACTCTAATAATGCAGCCACAACCCCCAATTGGGTCAGTGTGTATCCATTATTATCATTACGCATTAATAATCGCAAGTAAACGTCTTCTGAGACAAATGATATTTGATTTCTTCCCGTATGGAACTATTATTATTCAACTATAAACAATCATTCACTAGGCCCAAGTTATGAGACACAAATGTATAAAAGAAAAAGGGGTTTAGCAACATATGGTGGAGTTTATGGTATGTTCGAAACAAATTGATATTAGTGCAAAAGCCTAATGTGTTTGGAGGGGGGGGTTAGAAGGGGAGGGTTTTAGAAAGATTTGTCTATATTTTAATATATTATATATTTAAGGTTTTAAAAGTTAAAAGAATAATATGATAGATAACAACATAATATTTTTAACTACACTTCATTTATGTTTAGAAACATAATATGATATATGGCACTAACCTTTGGTTTTGCATCTACCCATCTAGACTTAGAAAAGAAGAGGGAGATATTATCCTATAAACAAAGCATACAAGAGCATAAAAGAAAACTTGAGGGAGATCTTATGTTATTTATGTTAATGTCATGGTGCAAACCCTAAACGCAAACAAAAACATTGGGTATTTTTCCTCTCGTTTCACCTAAAACCAAAATGCTTGCAACATAGATGCTTTTCATAAAGGATGCATAATTTTAAAATAAATTAATTGTAAAATCCGGTGAAATTGAAAAAATTATGCATCCTCAACACAATAACATATACACTTGGGCTAGAATCACAAATTTAAAATGACCATATAAAAAGAGGAAAAATCATAACCTGAAAAGATTCCTAACTATCTATAGAAAATAATAATTTAGAACTAAGTATTTAGAACAAAACTAAGATAAAGGGAGGGAAATAAACATATGCCTATATGTTATCTATATTGATAAAATACAAAATTTATGTACATGTAGACTTGGCAAAATGGATCATACTATACTACAGCCATTGTCACCTAGGTCCAGAAAGTTCAATGGCTTCAATAATAAAGGAAGGTTCTTCATGAACATCACTATAATTTTGAGAGAAACTGCAAGTCCTTTCATCATATAGGTTGGCTCCTCCTTGTGACTCCTCTGGCCTCATTGACAGCCCAACCAAGCCTTCTAGAATCTTCAAAACTTCTGACATCTTTGGCCTCAAACTAGGAAGCGATTGAGTACACTGCAAGGACAACTCCACTGCTTTCTCTAACTCTACTGGATCAAAACACCCCTTCAAATCCCTATCAACTAACATTTCTAGCCGCTTCTCCTCAAATAAGGTTCTAACCTGCACCATTTCAGCTGGTTTACTCAACTTTTGGTCAATGCAAACTACAGTATAAAAAGCCTAAAGCCATGGAATTCATGAAACAATATGTTGAGCATGGTACATGTAAGTTGGTGTTAAGTCAAAGATTATTTATAGTCAACATCTAAAGCACTGACACCTCTGAGATTAGGCGTGTCCCGGCGCTTGACACGCGTTGGTCTCCGACATGTGTTCGACAACTCGAGTCTCAAAAAAATCTTATTTTTTTTCTTTGCTTCGACAAATCTTAGACTTAGACAATCCTTCGACACTTCAAAGACACTTCTACAGAGGTTAAAACTGTGTCGAAGTAGTGATGACCAATGAAGGGGTTGAAAACATTAATTTGATTACATAATTTTTAGCTTTTCGATATAGTAGATGGAGAATGAATGTGAAAAACTATCATATTTTGTTGAAGAACTTTTTAGTTATGAAATAAATTGTTCGGTTTCGATCTTTTATAGATAATGTTCATATTTTATTAATTACAATAAATAATTATATATCTATTGGTGTCGGTGTCCTATACTTCCTGAAATTAGCAGTGTCGTGTTAGTGTCCGTGTCCGAGTTCATGCTTCATATTCAAGAGACAACAAATACATGATGATATAAATAGGCAACCTTTTATACAATTTGGAAAACTACTTACCCAATCAAGAATCATTCCCTTTTGGACCTGACCATTTCCAGCATCCAGTGCCTTTTGTCCTGTTATGAGCTCCAAAAGTAATATGCCATAACCAAAAACATCTGTTTTTTCAGAAGACTGTCCAGTTGAGAGATACTCAGGGGCAATGTGACCTACGGTGCCTCGTACCGCAGTAGTTACATGCGAATCCCTTTGATCTAAAAGCTTAGCAAGACCAAAATCCCCCACCACTGCTTCAAAGCTTTCATCTAACAAAATGTTTGCAGCCTTAACATCCCTGTGGATTATTTTTGGATTGCATTGTTCATGCAAATACAGAAGCCCACGTGCAGCCCCAAGAGCAACACGCATTCGCCTGTTCCAGTCCAGAGACGGCTTTTCACGGCAAGTCTCTGCTTAGGAATAAGGGAAAAGAGAAATCTGATTAAAATCTAGATACATTAGAATATAGCACATGGAAAATAGTATTTAATAGAGAATCTGCATGAAATTTGGAGGTACTGAGGTAGAAAAAGATGTTTTCCTTATTTGATTTGAAGTCTCAGCTCTTTTATAGTTTCCAATATAAGGTTTGTGTGTGTTTTTTATTTACATTTTACACAGGAAAGTATAGACACGAATAGTATGAAACAAACCTCTCAAGCGATCAGCAACACTACCATTGGGCATGTATGGATAAACGAGTAACCTTTCATCAGATGTCATACAAAATCCATATAGACGCAGGAGGTTCCGATGCACGGCCAAGCCAATCATCTCGACTTCAGTTTGAAACTGCACTTCTCCAGTGTAATTGGGATCTTTAAGCCTCTTTACTGCCACCAACATTTTGCTTGAAAGACATCCTTTATATACAACACCAAAACCACCTTGTCCTAGTATATTTTTTGAACTGAAATTTCCAGTAGCAATTTGCAATTCTCGGAAGGAGAACCTCCTCAAATGACCAATACCAAATTCACAATCTTGCTCCACTGCAAATTTCAATTAGTGCTTGTCAGGATCTGTATATGTTTTGAAGGCAGGAAAAAAGTAATGAAGTTTGTTTCAAGAAGTACCGTAAGATGTATAGAGGATGCGTGACCGGTACCAATGCAACCAATAAATAAGCAGCATCACTGAAATTATAAATGTGCAACCAAAGCCAATAACAACAGAAAGCACCCTATGGTGATGACTGCTGACTGTCTGCGATGACCCTGTATCTGTAATTGAACCATCTTTCGTTAGTACTTCAACCAACTATAAACTATTATTAGGGATTTGATAGATGCAACATGCAAGTTAAGTTTATTACCATTTACTGGTTTTGAAGCACCCTTACAAATTTGCGAGGAAGATGTACAGAGGAAGTTGTTGCCTGAAATACTGTGACCAAGGAAGTAAAATGTCAAGCAACGCAAGAAACTAGATTGATCCAACCAACAAGAGGTTGACAAATAAAATGAACAAAGAATGATATTGCTGAGGCAGTTATTCAATTGAGAAAAGTTTCTTATTCTCCAACAAAAAATTGTTACTTATGATCATTGAAACACCTTCAACAAAGTCATGCTTAATGCATTAATTGAATAAACCATTGCAGTAGTGAGTAACTTTGTCAGAAAACACTGAAGATAAAACCAGTACAAGTGTGTTTTCAATAAGAAGATTAGAATTCATATGGTAAATATTAGGGCCGGGTATTATATCATTAAAAACTCACCTATAACCCTTTGCTAAAATTTTTGGAGTGGGACCACTAAGATTATTGAATGACAAATCCCTACAACAAGTGATAAGATTATTAAACTGAATTACAAGTATTCAAAGTAAAGAAGAAAAAACTGTGATAAAGTGCATACAAGAACGAAAGTTCTGTGAGATTAGCAACAAGTTGAGGGATCTGTCCAGATAGATTATTTTTGCTGAGCCGCCTGAAATATTTGCCATGTATAAATTAGGAGGTAAACAGTTAGAGAAAGGCTACCGTACAGACCAAATATGTAATAAAAGACTATCATTGTCACATCTATTTGTGAAGTCACACTCACAAGTAACTAAGATGAGTCAAAAATCCCAAAGAACTAGGAATTTCCCCAACAAGCTGGTTACCAGAAAGATCAAGGGTCCGAAGCGCTGCAAGGTTTCCTATCTCAGGCGGGATAGGACCAGATAAGTGATTGTTCTGCAATAACCTAGCACAATATAATGGAAAAACTCAGTGATGAGAAAATTATCATGGAAATTGGCGACAAGAGGCACACTAAATAAGGTGTCTTTCTCATTGTGTTCCAAACTCGTATCTAACTCCCCAAAAAAAGAATATAGATCATCCCACCCAGCACATTGGTTAAACATGGGTCAAACTAATTTGTGATCATCATGTAGTAACAAGTCCTGCTCAATCACTAAGGGTTAAGCCACTAGCTTCCAGCCCAAAATCTCAGCGGGCATAATGGCCTAACAATGTATCAGTGTTGTAATATCCTAAACAATGATAAGTTGATAGCAATTGTCAGCCTAACAATGCAATAACTTGCTGACATCAGAACATGAATTTGAAGAATTAAAAAAAGACTACTTTGACTATTCTAATTCTGCAGTTTCCAAAAACACATTAATATCAGTACTTTACTAGGTGAGTAAAGAACATAGTTGCCCATCCGAATAATAAAACCGTTTTGTTAATATCAACTCTAAACAAAAGTGGAAAGTTTTTATTGGAAAAGAAATAATAAATACTTATTTTTCCCAATTAGTATTTTTACTACAGCCATTTTAATGACACCTTAGACAAAACAAGTATAGACAATTCAATCCTGTAGCAACTCACAATGTTTGGAGGTGACTCAAATTTCCAATTCCTGATGAAATTGTTCCAGATAAACCTGCACTTGCCATTTCCCTGCCACAATCACCAGCAACATATATCAATCTTGAAAAACAAATGTCACTAATAACCCATCAAATCTCAGAAATCATCAATAGTATTAGAAAAACACAAAGAGAAAGCACTAATCTTACAAGGAAATAACATAACCCTCAGGAGAGCAAGCAACCATGTTCCAAGTACAAGGATCAACAGAATTAATATCCCAACCATCCATCACATGTAATCCATCATTCATCTTATTCTTCATAGACATCAAAGCAGCCACTAAAAATTCGTGAAACCAAGTTAAAAAATTTACAGTAACAAATCACTGAGGAAAAAGAAGAAATGGGGGAAATGTAAAACCTTCATAATTGACACCCTTTGGAGAGAGAAGACTGTCAGTGCCCTCAACAGCCATTGCCACCAAAAAGAAGGAAACGAACCAAGCAACCAATTTGACATCTTCCATCAAACAAACAAACTGATTCAAGTAATGGGAAACAAGAAAGTCTGAAACTTTTTTCAGTGGGATCTTTGGTTCTGAGCTTTCGGGAAAGCACAGCATAAAAGCAAGTAAACCCTTTTGGAAAATCTCTCTTTCTGTCTGCTTTGAAAGAAGCGAAGTTGAAAAGGACAAATAAAGAAAGAGAAAATTGAAAAAGGTTGAATTGAAATGAAGATGGTAACTCGAGATTTGGGAAGATGACAGTGAGTGTCGCATGGTTTGTGCCTTTGTGGTTTAACAACAGTGGTGATTTTGATTCTCTGTGAGTTCACGTGATTCTTTTGATTTGGAACTGTTGCGTTGAGTCTGTTACAACCGTTGATATTTTTGTTAAAAATCGTGATCGTGAATCGACGGTGAGTGATTGTTTAGGAGAGGTTTGAGTGGGCGTACGGTAGTAGACAGTCGAGGCGCGAAATTTTATATTTGATGGCATTTGGACAATTTGGGAATTGCATGGCTCGGAGCTCAAGGAACTACACTTCTATTGGTTTGACTGTGGAATGCCATTATTACCATTAATTAATTAATAATAAATTTGCAACAAGTTAGATACTAAAACATTGTTAATTATAAGTCCAAAAAGGATAGCTCACTTGGTTGAGTGAAAGGGACATCGTAGATAGAAAAATGTTGGCGTGTGGGATTCGAACCCCGCTCTCCCTCCCCTCTAACGACTAACACACCAATTACTATTTACTAACCATTTTGTCTATCTAAAAAAAATTGTTAATTATAATTTCGTATGTGGAGGCTGGTGTCGGATCCTCTCTTTCTTTTTACACCTTCACTTTCTATTTTTTTCTGAAAAAATATAATATAATATACATAAAAGAAATAAAAAGTAAGGGAGATGATCAAAATTTATGAGAGATAGAGTTAGAGGGAGTTGGAGAGAGTGTAAAAGGAGAGGGTCCAAATTCGTGGGGAGACTCATCTTCAAACTCGCACTAACATAATAAATTTGGATTGAAACTAACATCGTTCTACAAGAAAAATAGATAAGCGAGTATCTCAAATAGTAACCCAACTTTGGGTTAAGACGAGTTTGGCTTACCTAACTTATCTTTAATATATATATATATATATATATATATATATATATATATATATATATATATATATATATATATATATATATATATATATATATATATATATATATATATATATATATATTGTTTAATTAGTATATTAGTATGTGTTAGTTGCGATAATTCAAAGACGTTAAAATTTAAGTATCCAAGAAACTACTCCCTCCGTGACATATTATATGTCGTTTAAGGTTGTGGTACAGGAATTAAGAAAAGTAGTTAATTTTGTATGGGAAAGAGAGATTGTGAGTTAGTTTACCAAATTGTCCCTCATTAATGACATTGGAAACATAAAAAGTAAAATTGTAGGAAGAATATATTAAATAATGAAGGGTATGAATGGAAAATAAAATTGATGTTGTATTGGTATTCTAAAAAGTCATGTATTGTGGGACAAATTTTTTTCCCTAAAAAGACATATAATATGGGACGGAGGGAGTATATTACAACAATGCATCGTCGCTTTAATTTTATAATACTAATAATAGAAATCAAATCAAAACAAATTATAGATATTTTAAATTTTCTATAAAATATGATGTCCCATAATACGGTCCTTTTAAAATAAGGTTCAAAAAACTCTTCTTAAACATAGTGAATGATTCAAATTGGGAGGCTTTGCCAGTACGTCGGATGGTTTTTGAGTAAATTAGTGCATCAATTCCGCTAAGTTAAGATTTTTGAGGAAGTGAAATCTCAAACCAATTGTGTTTACTCTTTCCATGCATTACAGAGATTTTTTGAAAGTCTAATTGTGAAACTATTATCACATAACACATTGGTGCATTGTATTTGCTCATGACTCACCACCTTCAATATTCTTCTCAACCATATTCCATAACACACTGGTACATTGTTTTTGCTCCTGAATTTTGCCGTTGTTGCATATAGAGTCACTATCAAATTGCTTCTTAGATGACCAAGAAATGACATCTGAACCCACCACATATCTTGGGGTGTTTTTCCTATCGTCTAAGTCATAGAAGTTAGGTGTCAACTTATGAGGGAGAAGTACAAAAAAGGGTTACGAGGTTGCTGCAATTTTTCTCAGTCACAGCTTGTAGAGTCAGGTGCTCCTTTATATAGAGTCGCCGTGTAATATCATTTTCAACTTTCAATCAATCAATGGAGTGTTAGCTCTATCAACATTTTAAGAATTGGCACCAACCAACCAGACAAATGATAGTGTATGCAATATTTGTCTTGTTTGAAAATTTACCAACTATACCACGTTACATTATACATGTGAATCCATCCTCTCCATGTTCGGTTGTCTATCTATTTTAGAAAAGTTGTCCCACACGGCTTTTTCAATCATCGGGTTAAGACTTAAGATATCTTTGAAGTTTGTTGTCTCTATCATTCAAAGAACAAAAAATACATACTACATAAATGTTCCGGCCTGGCAATGCCTTGGCAAACTGCAGGACACGATTCGTGCGACGTGCATAGTACTGATCAAAAGCCAAGATCAATCCCAGCAGATCGAACTGCTTTGGCATTCCTATCTCACAAAACCACTGAAGGCAACCCCTCCATGCATCTATAAATACCGCATCACTCCCAAAAATCAGATACGCATCTCATTTGTGTCTCATGCTGACTTCTACTTACTAGTTATGACATCAGAATGTCTGCAGCTACCAACCCCCCACAAACTTGAAGATCAGAGAGGACGGCCTCAACTCACTACCAACTACTCACCCGGTCTCTAAGAAAGGTACTGAATGGATAATATGCAAAATCAAAAACACTTGGCCAAAACGAGTTTATAATTAGCTTTAATGAAGTTTTATGAAAACAATTTTGACATTTTCAAAATTAATAAAAAAACGAATGTATTACCAAAAACTATAGGTATTCTTTCTCTAATGTTAGTACTTTTGAGTGAAGTTGAAAGCAGTAGTGAAAGTAAACTGCCTCTAAAATTTAAGAAATCGAAAAAATATAATAGGTGGAGCACTAGAAAGCAGCATTAAAGAGAACAGATAGATAGCACATTACATTTAGACAAGGAAAGTAACTGTCAACAACATTAAAAATAAGGCACATATTAACATGGGGAGGGTAACAAAACCAAACCCAACAACCAACCAACATACATAGGCCACCAACCATCATCAAAACTCCAGAGACCCATTCTGTCTTATATGGACCCTCCATCCAGCTAAGGGTTTGGTTTTTCCCCTCACAAAAGCATTATGACCAATTTAGGCCAACTATACCATGAAACTTAACCGTTTGCAACAAACATTGAAGGGAAAAGGCTAATTCTCCTGGGAAGATAAAGTTCCACCAGAAGCAATAGAGTCAAAAGGTATACACATATACTGAGGGATCAACTGCAGCCATCCAGCACCCTTAGTCTCAGTCCAGGTTCACAATGAAACTACATTGGCCTGGCTACAGAACATGATAATTTAGACAAAAATAATGGTGCCACTTTTGTTAAACTTATCAACTAGTATACAATGTGCCTCTATGATTATCATCATGATCCCGGTGGATGAACAAATTGCAGTCCTATTTGGCGCTTCACGTGGTCTGGTATCAACTTATTAACAAGCTCTGGAGATGCTCCTGCTAACTGTAAACAGAAACAGTTGCCATATACTTGAGCATCATAACTAGGACAAGGATTTTAATAACAGTGGATATATATTTTATCAACGCATAGCTGTGTAATAAAACAAAGTGAATCTTGTGTATAACACACTGGTCCAGAGACAGAACCACTTGCTCCGTGGAAAAGAGAAAATTCAGATTACCAGACAGCTCTAAATATTATAAAATGGATCAAAGTATATTTTTTTTCCACTTTCATTCTTGGTTTTGAACAGCACAGAATTTATTGCTCGAACAGAAGGATATTTTGAGGACTTACTTCCTGTTTGAAGTTGAATAGAGGGGGAAATGGACGTCCATTTGGCAGGCGACCATTGGGATCCCGGAGCTCATCAAAGAAAGGATGTGCACATGCTTCAAGCTGCATAACAAATAGGTTCCCATACTTTTAAGCTAGTTATTCTAAAAAATAATTTCAATGATTGATCGAATCCAGAAGAAACTTAGATTGATGTGGAGCCATACTTAAGTGCTTGAATAATGGAAGAGAGAGAAAGAGAGAGGGAGAGAGAAGTGAACCACACTCACCGCAGTGCACCGAAGACTCGGGGAGTATTGCAAAAGCCGGGAAGCAAGATCAATAGCTTCTGGAGGCATCTTTTTGTGGAATATCTACACAATTTAAGAAGTGTTAGAATATGCAAGAAGCGGCTTAAATTTTGATCATCTGAAAATTCAACTTTCAGAAAACAGATAAGAGGCAGACCTTGTGCCATGGGTGAGCTTTGATTTGCGGAAACCTAAAGTCGTTGTAATTAGGATTCATACAGCGTACTTCCTCTCGAGTGGGTGTTCCAAGCACCTGGAATACAAAATTTCACAGTTAATTTATCATGACCTGTATGGCATGATTTGCAATCACATGATACATGCCAACACTAATTGTACCTTTATAATATGTACGAGCTGGTCCACTGCATTTTCACCAGGGAATAAAGGCTGCAGAAGATCATATTGTGTCAGCTGACATGGTAGTGATACTGACATATAATTAAAAGAACTACAGTTTGCAGTAGATGGCGACAACAAAACAATGGCACAAACCTGGCCCAATAGTAGTTCAGCGAGGACACAGCCAGCTGACCAAATATCAATTGAAGTAGTATACTCTGTGGCACCAAATATAAGTTCTGGAGCTCGATAGAAACGTGAACATATGTATGATATATTAGCTTCACCCTTGACCTGACCAGACAATATACAAGGTCAGTAATAAAGACATTCCATTGAGGACAAAAGATTGAAACCAATTTACTTTGGAAGATATTATTGAGGAGAAAGTAAGATTAGCCAAGCTACATCATAAGTTGGATGCATACAGAAGATGACAAGACCATCAATAAAACAAATCAATGCCGGTTCCCATAAAAGGTCAAAACCATATCAAAATACACAATATAGCAAGAAATAACTCTTTGAAGCAAAAAAGAGGGGGCGCTCCCCAGCTTGCTGTTGAGCAGATTAAGATGCCAGCATAAGAAACTGATATAACAAAACTTAGTAACTATGCGCTATTCATCTACAGAACCAAAACTTTATGGCAATTGATAGATTACTGGTTTACATTAAGCTACTGCATAGTCAATATGAAAAATAAATGGATGCATGCTAACGGAAGAAAACTAAGCATAGTAAAGTAAGATGAGTGAGTCAACATACCAGCATTTTTGCACTTCCAAAATCACATAGCTTAACTTGGTGTGTAAGAGGATCAACCTGGAGAATAGTACACAGAAGTAATTACTGCTTTTACAAAAGAATTCTGACATATAATGTACACTCAAGTTGAACAAGAACATTTTAACAAACCAGTATATTTTGAGGCTTCAAATCCCTGTGGCAAACTCCGGGAACAGTGTGGATATAAGCCAACCCCCTGAAGATCTGGATGCCCACCAAATTTTTTTATCAGGCAGTGAGATAAAAAATCAGTTAATTTTTTTAATTATCCGTAAGTCTGAGGCATACCTGGTACATATAAAGTTTTACATAGATGATTGGTATTCTCTGATTAGCATTATTGTAATGCTTTAAAACCCGATACATGGACTCCGGAACATACTCCATCACCAGATTAAGAAAAAGTTCATCAGTACTTGTAGTTGAAAAGAAACAATGCTTCAGAGTGACCACATTAGGATGATCCATCACACGCATCAACTGTAGCTCCCGGTTCTTGTACCTTCTGTCTTGTAAAACCTTCTTAATGGCCACTGCCTCTCCAGTTTCCAAACATTTTGCCTAAGAGAACAATTATCAGCATGTGGCATAATAGATGGAGACAGCAAGAGTTATGAGAGTAGTATTAGCATACCTGGAAAACAATTCCAAATGATCCGGTTCCTACAACCCGTTCTGCCATGTAACTAATAGTCTACAAGAATCATTGAACAACACATCAAACTTGCAATCCAGGATAAATATCAAATGGCATTCTTAACAACTCAGCAAATCATTCAAAAGTGTAATATTATCAGCAAAATGGGATTTACAAAGATAATACCTGTTTGGGTTCCCCATTTTTGCCACCAATTGTTGTAGATATGATGTGACCAGTGAGAGAATCATTCCCATTGATAACGGAGGTAGACATCTCCTGTTGAATTGACAAGGTATATGGAATATTAGAATTTTGATCTTTTCGCAAAAAAAGTAAAAACGGTTTGTTTTCAAAATGGCGTTAAAACTAAAACTTGTGCAAAACAATAAGTGAAGACTACGAAGATCGACAAGACACACAACTAAACCAACACATTTCAAGAGCATATCCAATAGTTCAAGAAATATGATGAAACTGCAGAAATCCGGTTATAGAAATAAGCTGCTTAGAAAATTGAAGATGAGAAACTAAGAACTATACCAGCACCAAGTCCAAAGGACAAACTTCTCTTGAGGAAAAAAAAAGTTGAAGTAAGAAATAAAGGAAAAACATATTAAACTTTTAAGACATGCAACAGCTAGCAGCAGAGGACAACAAACTGAAGAAAAACAAACTATCAGAACCACAAATCAAAGTGATACGCTACACAGAAAGCAGGTGAGATAAGGTGAACAACAAGCAAACTACCATAAGTTCATGAAAAATGAACAAAACGAATTGTTAAGAGTCTAACTTCAACATAAGAACCGTGATCTGATTATACCATAAGTGTCGGCAACAAACAAATCACAAAAAGTACACAAAACCCAGTTAAGAACTTCTCTACACGAAAAAATAAAGAAACCTTACAGAAAACCACAGATCAACCGAGATTTTAGCTAAATGGGTATCCTATGTTAATTGTTAAGCTCAAAAACCAAAATTGAAGCAACGAATCGAATTTCCCAAATAAGAAACCCTAACTTTCCCTTTAACAACAAACAATAAAAAAAAAGGAAATATAGAAACAAAATTCACACATCACACAGATCGTTTTAGCTTCGTACTCAAACAAAGAACCAAAATTACAATACTTTAAATCTCTTCCATTCATGGATGACTCAACTTTCTCACCAACAATAAAATCAAGATATGAACAAATTTCAAAAGAAAAAAAAAAGAGAGAATAATTTTGTAGGAAAGTACCTTATCCTCAGCCATAGCAGAGGGAGGAAGAGAAGAAAGAAGAGGAAACTAATGAGAAAGGATGAAGAAGAGAAAGAGAATGGAGAGAGAGAAAGTAAGAAGGAAATGGAGGACCCAGCAAGAGAAAGACAAGTCCATGTGATTCCAGCTCTCCTTTTCCTCTCCCTCCTTTCTTTTCTGTCTTTCTTTCTTTTTTTTCTTTTTCTTTTTTATTATTATTTTTTGGACTTTTCCGATTTTTCTTGACTGGCTTTGCAGATTAGGAAGACCTTGCTGTTAATCACAATCATTAGACGTGCTTAATTAAAAGGAGGATCAAAATATATGTAAAAAAAGATTACTTATATACTAAATATTTAAATCAATGTAATGATAGCTGAGTTACATGTCAATGGATTTTTTAAATGGAAATTATTAATTTTTCTTTAATAAAATGGTAAGGGACTTGAGTCATTACCCACAACCACAAGTGCGTCACTTCAACTACGGTTGCCCGTAAAAACTTTTTTGGTGAGCGATATGTAAGTATATTTGTAAGTGTTTAAAGAGTCTTGAGACCTGTTTAGATGAGGCTCCAGAGCTCAGATGACATAAACTTTAATGCAACAAAAAAAAAGGAAGGAGAATAAATGGAAGTTAAGACTACCAAGAGCATTTGGTTAAGATAGTAGTGGGACTCTTCGGCTTAATCAAAGTCCTGGGTTCTTAGGAACACAAGAGTGTTAAATCTTTTGGAAAAAAGTTTTGCCGCTCATTATTGTCCTACTAGCTCGAAAGAATGATTAAACTCTACAATTGCGCGTATAAAATACACAATTTATAAATAAAAAAAAATGATTAAACTTGTAATATATAGTTAGGGTTCAAACGTCAATCAGATCGGTGTTAGTATGAGATTGAATCTTTCTTACACAATTTTTACGGTAAGATATTTATGGGTCAGCCTACGCATTAAGGACAACTAGGCTTTCTCTAATTAATTTCCATTTAATCCCCTTCTTTTACTAAAGAAAAAATCAATAATTTCCATTTAAAAAATAGAAAAAAGGAAATTTTTGAGGGAAAGTTAGCCAAAGTGATAGATTGTCTTAGATTATGGTGGAATTGATTTAGAAAAAATTGAAGTTAAAATAATTACTTTTAAAAAAAAAGTTTTTTTGGGGAAAACAATAAAGTTTAAGAAAGTTGATTAATGTATGGCAAAAATATTTTTATTAAAAGGGAGTTTAGAATAACTGATTTTATTTGGATAACAGAATAAAATCACTTTTGATTAATGTAAAGAATTTTGTGAGTATATGCAAATTGATTGTTTTTAAGGAAAAACATAGAAAGTCCTCCCTCTTTATGTACCCAAAAAAAAACCTAGAAAGTTGTATAGAAAATTTCAATAATATGAAAACACCAACTACTGGGTGTAACCGTGTAATAGTCTGCATGCATGATGTTTATTTGTCATTTGGTTTAAGTTGACAAAAAAGAAATAGCTAGAAAACAGGTGCTTTTATGAAAATCAATTCTACCACCACTTCATAATCAATTTTAGCCACCTTGTTTTTCCTAGCAAAACACATCAATAGTGAAATTCAATTTTATTTGTCTTGATTTCGATCTCAAATTGATTCTAGCCTCACTAGAATCTAAAGCAATCAAAAATAAGGTCATTTCTATTGCTCTCCGTAAACATGGTTGACAAGGTCAAACCACTAGCGTTAGGCAGATAATTTACTAATTTATAGTGTTTAAAAGCTACTTGAAGTAGCGTTTGAGATTATAATTTATAGTGTTTCATTTTCTCTAATCATTTTTACCCTTGCTTGCTCTTATCACATCAAAAATCTTTCTGAATTACAATTGGAATTTCTCTAACAATGACATAGGCCCTGTTTGGATAGGGCTTATTTTGTGTTTATGCAAAACAACTTATAAGATAAATAAGTTTTTATGTATTATTTATAAGTTTGTCAAGGTAGTTTATGGAAAAACAACTTATGAAGATATAATTTTTGTTAGTGAGAACTTGTGAATCAACAGAAAAACTTATTTATCCCCATACGTTTTTTTTTCATAAGCTAAAAAATAAGTTTATCCAAATGGGGCCATAGTGGGTTGTCCTACCCCCAGCCCACCTCCTTTGTCGTGAGTCCGTCAAAAGAGGGGTGAGGAAACCCTCCCTCTATTGAGTGGCGATTGTTGTAGGTTGGCGAACTAGTTTGCCCATAAATTAGATGAATACAAAATTTAACTAAAAAGAAATTTGGAATTACTTAAGAGGTAAAATTCTCACAATGTCTGTGTTTACAAAACTCGAAATCAATCTTACTCAAGAGAAACCAAGTCCTTTACCACTTGATGTAATAGACATTAGTATTAGTATTAATTAAATATTTTTCCACGATTAAGAAAAAATAATACACTTTTAAACATTTGTTTGAATAGATGAACTGAGAATGTTACTTTTTAAGCCACTTCCATAGATGAATTTAAATTATTGGCAATAATACACTTCAATTATTGGCAATACTATTATCAAAATTTAAGTTGGAGTGAGTGTGTTGAGTTAAGTGGAGGTACATTATGTCCAACTGTGGGGTTGTGTGGAAAAGGTCAATACAATACCATTCTATTCTCAATGATGAATCAACTCCAGTATAGGGCGGAGCTTCTTAGGAGTTGGGAGATACCTCGGTACCCCCCCAAATCATTTTAAATTTTTTGATACATAATATAATATAGCAAAAATCTGTCTATATATAATAGTTTTGCTAAATGTACATTGATGTGAAGTCGTGTGCGATGGTACAGGCTTGTGCAATGCAACTAGTAGGTCGCAAATTTGACCCTTATAATGAAATTATTTACACTTATAACTTTTTTTTTACTCAATTAACACTAATAATCTAGAGAAAAAGAATGGACATATGATTCACATGTATCAATTTAACCAAAAATGTCTCACATATTAAAGCAAGAAAAGAAGTTGAAAAATAAAGTCCAGTTGTTAAGATATTATTACAGTATTATTCAACTCAATTATAATTTTCTCAGTGCACCAATATACCAGGTCAAAGTTCAAATTTTGAATGAAGCAATCGCAATTCGCAACCACTTCAATTTGATAACTTAAGTATATGGAAGTTTGACCTCACGATATTATTCAAACAAGTGCAACACAATTTTCTTCAAAAAAGTCGTAGTTTCATATGTGCAAGTAATTTTTTTCTATCTAAACTTTTTATTGTAAATAATAATAACAATAATAATTACGAGGCTAATAAAATAAATAAAAGTGATAAAGACAAATAAAATAGAATTTTACAAATGATAAAATGATATTTTTCTGAAGCTATGGATGTGATGAACTTGTAACTGTAAATTTAAGATTTTCTTAAAGGAATGGAAGAAAATGCATGATTACACACCATTCATTATGTATGCAATGACCACATATATGTGTGTGTTTGTTAATGAGAGGTAATCCAACATTTAAAAATGGGTGATAACGAGTTTCCTGACGTTTGAACCTTGTACGCTCCATTTTTCCTACACAATCCCACACCCAACTATTTGTATCGAGCAGAAGCTTCGTATGGTTGAGTGAAAAGCATACATTATTGGTAGAAAAACGCAGAGCAGTCTGGGGTTCAACCCCTCCCCCCTCCCCTCTAACAACTAACACACTAATTCTAATCACTTTGTCTATTAAAAAAAAACTATTTGTATCAAGGACAAAAAATAGTCTAATGTTAATTAGTAATGGGCTTCTCGGTGTATTTTTTAATTTTTTTTAGGCTCATGTTTCGTACGACCCTCTCTCTACTCACTAGACACCCCATACCACCCTTTATTCCCAAAATACCCCTGAATTTAAAACATTTTTTTAATGTTAAGTACGATTCGGCCAAGCGTGTGCCGAACCTGTTAAGTGTGGTTCGACCGAAACGGTTCGCACTTGGCAGGGTCGAACCTCCCTAATTATTGTTGGATACTGAATTGTTTAATTTAACTGATTTTTAACGATTCGATTTATTCTTTTCTAACACTAGTATGACTAACACTAGTTGTTTAATTTTAACTAATTTTTAACGATTCAATTTATTCATTGCACGAATTGTTTTTTTAGACTTTTTCGGTTTGTATGACTTGTTGCACTTATCTATAATAGGTGTGATCGAACATGAGTCGTTGATTTAAAACAATCGAAACCGTTAAAATTATAACCGTTGGGGAGAATTCAAAATTTTAGCCGTTGACTAGACCGTTAGAAATTTGTTTGGCAATCTCTGGGTTGGGCACAACTGTCATTCATTTAGATCTTCCATTTCAGTGAAAAACAACAAAGGGAGAGTGAGAATCAATTAAGTGTGAAAAATCAAAGTGTGAAAATCAGTAAAGAGTGAGACTTTATTTATAATAGGTGTGACCGAACGTGAGCCGTTGATTTAAAACGATCAGAACCGTTAAAATTATAACTGTTGGACACAATTTCCAAAAAATTTGAATTTTAGGCGCCAAATTGGACGGTGGGGACTGTTCAGCGCACGCTTGGTCAACCATGGTCGACCCTCACTGGATCGAACCTGGTCAAATTTGAATTTGGGTCAATTTGGGGCGTCTGACAAATGATTGACAGGTTCGGCGCTGCGAGATTCGACCAGGGTTGATCAACCGTGCGCCGAATTGTTCATAATCTTAAAAAAAAAAAAAACAAATTTCAGTAAGGACTTTTGGTCTTTTCACACCAAAAAGAGGGTTCTAGTGAGTAGAGGGGGTTGTACGAAGCATGGACATTTTTTTAAGATAAGCCCAATACTTTTATTTCAAAGAGTACTAGTATTTTACCCGTGCATACGGGTGATATTGTATTTGTTATAATTTTCTATGAAGTTATTAATAAGTTAAAAGTTGCAAAATGTAATAAAATAAAAGAAAAAGGAAAAACTCCATAAAAGACGATATTTCAAATTTATTAAAATAGTTGTGTTGCAAAAAGTTTTTTAAAAAAAGTCGGTACTATCTTATAATATAAATAATAGAGTAATAATAAGGAAAAAAACAAAATGAGGTGTAATAATGGTGGTATCTTCTTATAATAATGACACTCCCGTTGGCGCGCCTATTGGCGCTCTCGTTGCGCTTCTGTTGGCTCTTCCATTGACATTCCCGTTGTTGCTCCCGTAAAAAGTGGATGGATTTAATTATTGATTTTTGTTAGGAAAAATAATTTTGAATTTTTTCTAGCGGCATCGCTTATTTTGACTATCAGTTAAATGAATTGAATTTAGTAGTTTTGAGTAAATTAAAGTAAATAATAAATTCAACATGATTTAATATTAATTTTATTAAGTTTATTTAATTACTGATATTGTAGAAGAAATAAATTTAAAAATAAAGTGTTTTTTTTAAAAATTGACTGCGTGCGTTAGTGCGGCGGGCAGTAGGTAGCTTTTGCTGCTTTTTGGCGCTCCCGTTGCGCTTCTGTTGGCATGTTGGCGCTCCTGTTGCGCTTCTGTTGGCATGTTGGCGCTTTCGTTGGCGCTCCCGTTGGCATTATCGTGCCACGCTTCCTCCGTGCCTCCCAAAAAAGCGGAAGAGATTTAATTATTGATTTTTTTAGAAAAAATAGTTTTGAAATATTTAGTAGCGGTATCACTTTTTTTGACAAACAATAGTGGTTAAATTAATTGGGTTTAGTAGTTTGAGTAGATTATATACATAATTTAATATTAATTTAATTAATTTTATGTAATTACTGATTTTTTACAAAAAAATTAATCTTGTAAAAAAGATTTTTGGTAATGGGTTTTTTTTTAGATAGACTTTTTGGTAGTGGGTTGTTTGATTATGTTGATAGTAGAGAGAAGTGGAAAGAGTGAGAAAGAGGAAAGAGAAAAGAGAAAAGTAAGTTGTAAAGTGAAATAAAAAAATAAAAAAATGATGTGAGAGTGGGGCCCACGAATAATAAAAGTGAGTGAGAGTAAAAAAGTGAAAGGAATTTGAAATGATATTTTTATCCCTAGGATTGAGATAAAAATAAGAGATAATTTGATATTTTTGGTAGTAGGTTACAAGTGGGGTATTACAACTCATTACATGGCGCCTATATGGGCTCAAGATCCAATAGCCATATTTTTGTTCCAGTTTATGATTAATCATTTTTATTTACTATTTTTATCGGTGTTATTAAACCATGACCGGCACGGTCAGTCTGAGACCCGATATAGTGACGTTTGACTCAAGTCACTTGTTGGACGAGATATCCGTTAGACCGGGTGTAACCCGATACAACCCGGTGACTTGCCGGTGTGACCCGGCTTGACTCAATCAACTCTATCGTTTTTGCAAAATTAAATTGTGTCAAGACAAACTGGTCAATATACCTTACAACTTGTAATACCTTATTTATGAGCTCAAATTCCATTTTAATGTCTTGGTCAGCAAGGTGTTTAATATCCACGGGATAAGTGAAGGATTGATTAGAAGCATTATATGCAGATATTGCAGTAAGTAGATTTCGAGCCTCGGTGGTGTGTAAGTGTAATTGATCCCAAGGGGGTTTTATTTTTTTCACCCCCCTCATCATCTATCCCACCCCCATAAGTAGCAATATCCCTAAAATGCCTCTGTCATTTAAAAAAAAACGAACCGGACCTACATAAAAAAAAAATTCCGGAATTACAAAAAAAAAAAGAGGTATTTCCGAAATTTTGGAGGTGATTTTTCCGGAATTAGCGTAGAAAATTGGTATTTCCGGTTCACAATTTTTGAACCGGAATTATTCCCAGAAAAGGTAATTCCGAAATTTTGTATATTTAAATTAGATGTTTTCCGGAAATACCTTTTTCAGAGGTAATTCCGGTTCACAATATGTGAACCGGAAATACGTATTAAAAAGGTATTTCCGAAATTTTTTTATTTTTTTTTTAACATTTTAATTTTTTTAAATAGATAGTTATTACGGATTTAACCGGTGCCTTTACGACATCTGAGATATTTCCCACTCGTGATGCAATGACACGTTGGGTTAGAGATACTGGGAAAGCGAACAGAGTCATTGTGGTTATTGTTCGAACAGAGACGATGGAGAATGGGAAAGGGAAAAAGAACAAGGTTGTTTATGGCTGTGAGAGACGGGGCACATACAGTCGAGTAGATGTTGGGTGTTCTGCTGGTAGACACAAGAGTTCGAAAAGATGTGGTTGTAGGTTTCAATTGAAAGTTAAACCAATGTTACCTCCTAGTTCTGATTGGAAGGTGAGAGTGGTGGATGAGATTCACAATCATGAGCCTCATAAGACTTTGTTTGGAGCAGCTATATTTGGTAAGTTTACCAAGGACGAACGGTTAGTTGTTGGGGAGCATCAGGGCACAATCAGGGCACAATCACAAACAGAGAAAATGGTGTCTATTTCGAGAGTCCAAACCCCATTTTATGCAGGCTTAACGACGACATCACATTTGAAGCTCAAAGAAAAATAACAACGAAGGTGCGGTGGAGGGTGACGAGCAAGAAGTCACCGGATCATTTATCGCCACCCGACTATGGGCGATAATAATAGTGTTCGATGGTCCACCATGGATGTGAAGAACAACGATGACGTTCGAGTGATGATGGACCGTTTTGACATATTTCAGATGCAGAGTCCTATTCACCAGATGTGTGTCGAAACCGAATGACCGTTCTTTGAGGTCCTTCGGACGTCTCCAACCACCATCTCACTAGTTTCTACTGAGTGTTTTTATTTCGTTTGTTGTTGCGTTATGTTATTTTTTTCATCAATTTCATGTATTGTATCGTTTCGTGATTGAAAACGCGTCTTTAATTAATTTTAATTTGTTTTTAATTAATTTTTTGTTTGTTTCGGAAATACCTTCAAACTAGGTAATTCCGTTAGAGTTAAAGATTTAGGATTACCAAAAATTGAGGTAATTCCGTTCACATTTTTGAACCGGAATTACCTCAATTTTTGGTGATTCCGGAAATCCTTTTACCCCCTTCCGGAATTACCAATTCGCTGAGGTAATTTCGAAATTTTATATATTGCTGGGGGCATTTTTGTCCAAAACATATATTATGGGGTGAGATTGATGATGAGGGGGGTGTGAAAAATAAAAGCCTCCCAAAAATGGTACTCACTCACTCCTATTATAACATGGCCTGTGATGAGGAATACACCATCCAACCAGTGTTGGGCAGCAAGTAGCATGCTTAACCGGAAAATCTGAGATCCATGAAAAAAAAATGTGAGCTATATATGAACATAAACACGGATAATAATTTGATAAAATAGAAGGATTGAACGATATCAGTGTCGGTGTTCGACATGACACAGACACATCTTCAAATTAAAGTTTTGGTGCTACATGACAATTGAGTTCTCTTAGAATTTAAGTTGAGCCTAACTCCGTACAAAACTGACTTGTAAGGAAGGTTTGCACGACACCGACCCAGCACAACAGCAACACCAGTTACTTGGCAGATATTGTAGTCTGCATTTGCTTTGAACTTGAACTACTGCTATACCGTGGCCAAGCAGCCGCCTAGACAAACGCTCCAATTCGAGAATGTTAACTCAATTTTTTTTACCTTGTTTTGTTATAAACCAACCAAGAAATTACTAGTTTAATTTGGTTGACCACTTCTAAAAACATGATTCTATTCCTTGCTCCCAGAGACACCACACCACTGTCACACAAACCAAATGGCTTAATCTTTTCTGTTTAATCCTTGCTCCCCAAATTTATATGTGTTATTTTTTTTGGTTACCATATTTTTGGTCTTGCTAGATTTCTAGAACTTTCTTTAATAAATAATCTATGTCGGAGAACTCTGGTTTGCACATTTAGTATCGGCTTTGCCGGCCCGTGTGGTTCTCCCATTCCAACAGAGTTTTAGCTACAGCCAATATTCGAACCCGAGACCTTGGGGTGAGATCCAAGTCCACTTATCACTTGGACCTTCCCTTTGTTGGTAATTTATATGTGTTTATATAAACTTGTGAAGTTTTACAACGGTAAACTTACACTAACAACTTGTACGAAAAAATGAAAGTGACAACATGTAATGTTTCAGGCAAGAACTAAGACTCTGTTTGGTAAAAAGTAGCGGATAGCAGATACGCTAGCGAATAGCGGATAACTGTTGAGCCAACGGTTAGCGGATAAACTAGCTGATAGAAAATTATGTGTTTGGTAAAACTAGCGGTTAGAATAGCTGATAAATGTAAAATGACATAAAAGGACATTTTATTAATGATTAAATTATTTAAGGATGATAAATATTTAATGAGGAAAGAGAAGTAATTTAAGAAAAATAATATGGGTAAAAATGTCAAAAAAGTGAAATGCTAAACGCTTTTCGAAAAATGCTAAACGCTAGTGTTTGTCAAACACCCGTACTCATCATCCGCTAGTCAAATACGATAGTTTCATCTACTACCCGCTAGATGAGACACGCCAAACAGAGCCTAAGAATAAAAAAACAATTCATAGATTACAAAGACATTTATAAATATTAAAGACTAAAAAGAAAATTAATCAATTATAAATATTAAAGATTTTTGTAAATTTGACGTGTGTTCAAAGATGACAAAATTACATCAAACCCATGTAATACTTCCCGGGATAAAAAAAACAATACAACCAGTTATATAAAAAAAATTACGTTTTAAGACGATAATACTATGTCAACAACATTTAATATTTTCTCTTATTAATTACTAAAAAACAAAATTACATTAAAATTACAAATTTTCCAAATAAGGAAAAAAACTATTGATAGAGAAAAAAACTGAATATTAAAATTTTCTTAAAATTTTAAAATTAGCAAAGAGAAAAAAAAGAAGGACAAATGTAAAGAAGCTAACCTTGTTGCTCATACTCTAGCTAGAGCATCAATGGATTTTAGGGATTTTGCTAACTCCCACGTTTTTCTTTTCGTCGAGACCTGAGTATTCACCGCCGAACACAGTGACTAATCCCTTCACTGGATTGGAGACACTCGAAAGGTGGGACAGCTAGCTCAAGAATTTAAAGATGCTCCCACGTTTTTGATTGTAGCCCGACTTGTATTACGACTTTGTTTATTAATGAAATGACATAAGTTTTTCTTTGTCAAAAGAAAAAGAGAGAGATGTAAATAAACTTAAGTTTATATATTGTCAAGAAACTAAGTTTAAGGTAAGAGCAACAAAAGGAAAAATGAAAATAAATAAAACTAATTAAACATGAACAAACTCTGCACCCGAGGCATTGGCCACCAAGTGAGAAGACAACCTACGAGGAGGAGAATCAAAGACAATCCAAGGATCACAATCCAATGAATATATTACTTTTGAATAATAATTTTTTTTGTCGAGATCGGGGTATCCACCATCGAACGCAGTGTCTAATTCCCTCGCTGGATTGGAGGCACCTCGAAGGGTGGGACAACTGGCCCAAGAATTTAAAGCTACTTCATACCCAAAGCGATGATCGAACCCTCCACACTTGGTTAAGAGAGGATGAGCCCCAACCGCTCAATCACACCTCTAGGTCACTTTTGAATAATACTTGTTGTAATGCTTTTATTTATAACCATAGCACTTTGTTTTTTGTTGTTGATATAAACTTGGTATCCTCTGCGCGCAACTGCAGAGACTAATTTCTCAAGTCGGGTAGGACTATAATGGGTGGTAAAGCTCTCCCTCATGAGATTTAACACTACTGCATACTCAATACTGGATTGAATCCAACTAGTATAACACTTTGTTTTGATTGTATTTTAGTTTTAAGATTTTTTTAGGGTTTAGGATATATCAAATTGTTCTTGATTTTTTTTTCTAAGGATAATTGTTATATGTTTAAATTGGTTTAGGGAAGTTTTTACGATTTTTTAATTAATTCATAGACCTGTTTACAAATTGTGAATAACAGGTCAACAACGACCAAATGTAAAATAACAGATGGACCTAATTGAAAAAATTATATTAACTTAGGGACCTGATTATAATTTTTTTAAGTTTACGGACCTATTTAAAAATTCTCAAATATATAGTTAATTCATTTATCTAAAGGGTAATTAAACCATTAAAAAAAACATAGAGAGATTCAAAGTCTAAACTAAAGCAATTCAGAACCGAAGTAACGTTTTTACGGGCAACATACATGGGGATGTGTAAAGACCCGCCAAATTATACAACTAATATAAAAAAAATTCAGAAAAGAAATCAAAGGAACATAAGAGAAGTTGTTGAAATATTTTGTTGTCACTAACTCCCTTGATTTTCAAAGATGGAATTGTTAAGCCCAGGAAGCTGTTCTGTTTGGTGGGAAGTTGTTGTTGTTCAACATCTGTTAATTCTTGTTCCATAAGACAAGTTCTAAATGCATGGTTAATTTTCATCTTTCGCTTGGATTTCACTCATTCTTCATCCACTTTCTTAGTTACATATCCCCATCACCTACTTCTTCGCTTCACTTTTAATTCATACAACAAAACTCTTATTTTTTCCCTTCTAATTCCTCACTGTCAGAAATTAAAAACAATAATTACAAATATTCTAATTCCTGATTTGTACATCCTAAATTAAGAATTTTAAATATATGCAATTAATGTGTTATATCTTCTTTTTAATTTATACAACATATAAAAGGAAACAAATCATATGATATTATATTTACATTAGTACTCATTGGTTTGAGCTTCCTGAGTTTCAAGGTGATGCTAGAGCAATGTTAGGAATGAAAGATTACAAGATAACCAGCAGTGATACTCCTTCATGGAAGAGAGTGGTGACAAGGGTTGATTGTCGTTGGCATTCCAAAACTTTATTGCTTCATGGGCTGAAAAGTGATTCTACAAAATATAATCCTCTTAGAGGAATCTATGTTGGGAAAAAGAATATCAGAACCATTGTTGTCATGTTTGTATTGTTGGGTTGCCTTTTTCTACTTGATTCTCTTCTCATCTCCTTTTTTGAGTTTTCAAATCTTCAACCAAGTATTGCTGCCTCAAATAATTCAAGTGAGCTTCAGGTATATTAAGTACACCGTATCATGATTGTTAGCACCCCACTTGAACGTATATCTGCAGCATAGCATCTTAGATTAGCTACATATGTTCACATTTATTCTATTTGCCATTTTCATGGCAGAGTGTAAGTACTAAACCTTAGGCTTAAAGCAAAGGTTACAGTCCTTTTCTCCGAGATGAGCTTATAACTTCATGTGATTCAAAGTTTCCAAAACAGTTTTCTGCATATGCAGTTTTCTCTACAGCTTGTGGAAGCTGAATTCTAAACAAAGATTATCTTAAGCTAGAAGTGCATATTTTTATTAGAGTATAATTTTTTTACACTTACCTAGTACTTTTAAAATTCATGTGATAGTTTTAGTTGATACTTGTAAACTGGTATGGTAATGGCATAAACTAACGCAATTTTTTTTAATATAAAGGGTAGAGATTCCTACATCAATGCGAAACAATCGCCGGTATATATGTATAGTCGGCTTCTAAACTTGGCTTCCAGTGCTCTTGCTGAGGTTTGGACCATATTTGCAGATTGATGCATGCTTTTAGATAGTCTGTTAAATACTGCAATATGTTTGAAGTTAATTTATGACTAACCTGATTACTGAACTTTTGTTACTATAGAAGGAATTCAAGCAGGAGTCATCCAATTTATGGGTGGAACCGTATCAGCAAGAATCTTCATGGAAACCCTGTGCAGAAAGAAAAGTTCAAACCTATTCAGGTATATATATTTTGCCTAGTATAATAAGAAGTTTACTATCAGCAACTCATAATCAGTAATTATTTGCCTAGTATACTGCTTTGTAATTAGTTTACAATCTGTAACAGGGAAATCTGTGAAGAGTAATGGTTACATCCTAGTCAGTGCAAATGGTGGTCTTAATCAACAACGAGTTGCTGTAAGTATTGGCAGTTAATTTACATTATTTTCCATATTTAGATATTAATTCACATTACTAGAAGAATACAAATAACGTATATAAATTCTCATTCCACCACTGATTGAAGATTTGACAAGAAAGTAAACCTAGTGTAAAATAAATGAGAACAATACATTGAGTCCTATATGATTCTCATCCTATATGATCTTGTATTGTATCCTTTCTTTTTGAAATCTACAATAGTGGAAGTGATGAAACTACTATAGTGATTACAGATTTGCAATGCTGTGGCTGTAGCATCTCTCCTGAATGCAACTCTAGTCATTCCAAAATTTCTCTACAGCAACGTATGGAAGGATCCAAGGTATAAAATGATTAGTAATAGAGTATGTGTGATTTCTTTTGATCGACTCAACAGTTGGTTTAAATGTATAATTTTAAAACAAAAAATGCAGCCAGTTTGGTGACATATACCAGGAGGAGTATTTCATAAATATCCTGAAGGATGATATCAGTGTTGTGAAGGAACTCCCATCTCATATGAAATCTCTGGATGCAGAAGCAATTGGGAGCCAGGTTTATAATCTTATATCTGTTGTACTTGAGAAGAGAGATTGCACTTGTTATAACAATGTCAGTAATCATCTTGCATTTTAGATTACAGATGCAGATCTTGCCAAGGAGGCCACAGTTGCTGACTATATTCGAATTGTGCTTCCTCTTCTTATGAGAAATAGACTTGTTCACTTTTTGGGATATGCAAATCGACTTGGTTTTGATCCTATGCCTTCTGATATTCAGGTCATAAATTTCCTATGTTTGTCTAGCTTTGAATATAACTCTAGTTCATTAGAATTTTTCCTTATAGTCAATAATAGTCTATATATGGCTGCTAGTTTATTGTTACAACTTACAAGTTAATTAGAAACATACATAATTCACTTTAATAGTAAGCTTCATGAAAGCAGTAACATATATACTTCTTTACTTTACCACCTTCTTGAAACCTTTCTATCATTTAAGAGCTATTCTTCATCCTCATTAGTAGTAATCAGATCTGGATACTTAAATAGTTAAGTATTACTATATGCTTTGAAATATTAATATAGTAGTTCATTGTACTATAACTATAAGGTTTAAGAAGCATTAATATATGCTTTGAAATATTACAGAGGTTGAGATGCAAATGCAATTTCCAAGCTTTAAAGTTTGTTCCAAAAATTCAAGAAGTTGCCTCACTATTGATCACAAGGATTAGAAAAAATAGCACTCCAAGAAGCATGTTAGACACTCAGTTGCTGGGGAAGTTCATACACAACAAGGAAGCTAATGAAATTGCAAGGGGATCAACAAAATATCTTGCTTTGCACTTAAGATTTGAAATAGATATGGTAGCCTATTCCTTGTGTGAATTTGGAGGAGGAGAAAATGAGAGAAAGGAACTTCAAGCCTACAGAGAAAAACATTTCCCTCTGTTTCTTGAGCGCTTGAAGAATTCAACGTATGCATGTTTCTACTATATGCTTTTCAACATGATGCATTTGTGTGATAATCATCCTTTAATTTGTTTAATATTTTGGTGACATGAATTTTTGATTGTTTATAGCACTATTTCTCCACCGGATTTGAGAAAAAAGGGAAGATGCCCATTGACACCAGAAGAAGCAGCACTTGTTCTAGCTGGTCTTGGTTTCAAACGCGGGACTTACATTTACTTGGCTGGTTCTCAAATTTATGGGGGAAAATCAAGAATGGAGCCCTTCACCAGACTCTATCCCAATGTGATCACAAAGGAAAACCTACTTACACCCAGTGAACTAGCACCTTTTAGAAATTTTTCATCTCAGGTATAGCTATGATCTTTATTCTTTTTTAAAATACTGACCTTCATTTTAACAAGTGCTGTTGTTTCCCCCCTTTCAACTCTCATTCAAATTACGTTTCAGCTTTCACTTTTCAGTCATGGTCTTGATAATATCTTGCTAGATTTCATTAAAGAATGAATATAAAATATACCCCTTGAAGTTCAGAAATAGATAGACTCTTCACATGATTCATAACAACGGAAGAAAATTTATCAGCAATCTTTTTTATCTATGGCATTATTGCTAATGTCAACTGTTATGTCCTAGTGGATTATCAAATGGTAGATTGGTTAGTTAGGTCTGATCAGCTATGCTAACTGTTTGTTTACTGTTAGTGATCTAAGTTGGTTTGTTATCTGCTCTATGTTAGTTTCTATCAACTAATTATTATTACAAAGAATATGCTAATAGTGTAAACATAGAACTGATGTATTGTTGAGAAAATATTTAGAGAGTTCGTGGGGAAGTTGCGATTTCTTACATTGAAGCCTTTTACCAATGCTGCTGCAGCATGCTTTGATCATACAGTGGATGAGATTGACCTCAATGTGGACGGATGGGGATTTTATCTCTGAACCACGATAGTTCCTTGTGTTCTTGCATCATTCTTTTTCACTTCTATATTTAAGATCTTGCATCTTCATTGCTCTGTGTTTTTCACCTGCATTGTTTCATCAGAAGTGAGTGAGTCATTTGTTCAAACACATTGCCTGCAACTCTCAACATCAACAAAATATTCCCATAGCATTAAAGATTTTGTACATTTTCCCTACAATTGTTCTATATACTAATGAAATCTGATGTGAAATTTATATAACTTCCAAATTAATTATAATTATAATAACTAACAATGTAAAATTGGTGTGAATGCAGCTAGCTGCATTGGATTTTATAGCATGTGCAAGTGCAGATGTATTTGCAATGACTGATTCTGGTAGCCAACTTTCATCATTGGTATCTGGACTCAGAACTTACTATGGTGGTGGTCATGCTCCTACAATGAGGCCTAACAAGACAAGGCTAGCTACAATTTTAATGGAGAATGAAACCATAGGATGGAACAATTTTGAAGTGAGAGTGAAGAAGATGATTCTAGAAGGTCAGAAGAGTCTGATTAGAAGTTATGGACGAAGCATTTATAGATATCCTAGGTCCCCTGATTGCATGTGCAAACAATATTAGCTAGTAATAATTGCATAGCAAACTTGAACACTTGTTCAGCTATAACATTTTCTCAGATTAAATTTATTTAGCCACTGTTATTTTTTTCTGTCGTTTTTTAAGCTTCATATGAATGAATATTGTTCTGTACCGTATCTAAGGATAAAAGTATATCCGAGATAGTTGGTAGGTAATGAGGTTTTGATCAATATGGAGTCACGTCCGAGTTGATGTTCCGAGCTGAGGTGGGGTGTACCTGCACAAACACTCCGATGCTAAAGTCAGTAGCTGTGGAGTTAATGCAAATGATTAGTCTTTAATGCGTACCTCTCTCTCATGATAAATATGGTATTTATAGGCTTTGGAGGCATTTAATTGTGTTGATCTGGTCCGTTCGTTGTGGAGGTGCAATCTGGGCCATTCGATGAGCAGATATGGGCTTGGACTGTTGAAGGCCCAATCAGTTTGGCTGAAGGAGTGGGGGTGTGAATAGTAGGCGTGTGATTTCTCCATAATGATTGCCCCCCCAAGTCGGTTTGGCAGGTTAGGTTAAACTAGACTTGAAATATGCGTAAAAAATAAATCGTTTAGGTGAGATTGGGAAAATAGCCGTGTTCGAACTTCCTTACCGATCTTGTAGGTGGTTGAATCGAAACTGTACTACCGATCTTTGAAGATGGTTGAAGTCGAGCTGTATTACCGATTTTGAAGATGGTTGAAGTCGAGCTGTGTTACCGAGCTGTATTACCGACTTTGAAGATGGTTGAAGTCGAGCTGTATTACCGACTTTGAAGATGATTGTGTGTTGGTGACGCTTCGTCTTAATATTTATTTCTTTTTTCGATAGAGCATTAAATGCTCGTGTTGATCGATGTGACCGTTCGCAGGACTCGAGGTGTCTTTTTAATGATGACTCCTCGATTCTCGTGTTGCTTTGATTTTGATTGAGTGCGTCGCTTCGAATGAACAAAGATGCGGCCATATCCCGTAACCCTATAAATACAAGCGAGGTAATTCATTCATCTTTTTTTTTAGTTTCGCTTCACTCGTGAGCTACCGACTTCGTGAATCTAAGTTCTCCGAGCTCGCTCCTTCAAATTCTGACATCAAATCTCTCCATTTTTATCAAGACTTTCTTCTGAGGTTAGTACTTCCATTTGAATTTACTTTTTGCTGTGTTTTTCGTAGAAATTATTTTTTCGTTGCGCTTCGTTTTTTCAATTCTACCGGGCTGAGATCTAGCCCTCAGCCTGCAATCTTTTTGTCAGGATGGGGGTTGTCAGGTCGGGTTCCGATCTTGTTCGTGAACCCAACATATTTTTGATTTATTCCTGATAGCTTGCCCCCATTCCTGTAGGTAAAAGCGGCGAAAAAACAAAATGCATAACTCGCGCTAAACGCTCCGACTTATAGACCAAGCCGAGCAAGCTCGCAAGTCTAGAGGCCCTGACATCGGAAAACTAATGGCATCTAGGACTGATTCTAATCCTTTAGATAGAGAAAGAATGGCTGCCCCTGAGATACAGGAAGAAATGTCTTCCGGGCCGAGAGGAAGTGATAGCAGAAGAGGTTCCGATGAAGAATCGTCCACCCCTTTCGCGCCTAATAATCCGAACTCTGAGGCCCAAGTAGATGTTGACTTAGATCCGAGCTCTTCAGATGACTCTGAGCTCGAGTCAAGTTCTGAATCCGAGACAGAATCAGATGGAAGAAAGGTTGACGATCCGCTCATCGACCGGAAGAAGAAGCACACATCGTGAAGAGAGAAGAGCAAAAGAACCGTAAGATACCGGAAGTTTCGAGTTATTATATGGGTATGAAGATTAGGGGTTAACAACGCCGACCTCCCCGTAGTTCCCCTTGGGCTCGCCCGCGATTATTCCCCGGGTGTCCAGAAACTTCGTAGTATAGACTCGCCATCGACTCCGAGATCGATATTAACAATTATTCAAAGAGGCTTTATGCCAAAGATCCCGAGCGCTGGCGTGTTTTTGGAATGGGAAGGGGCGAGCATGTGGCTACTTACCCTGATTCTCTTAAGTTTATTGTTTATTGGACGACTTTAGCTCATATGCGCATCCGTCCTCCATTCACGGCCTTCCAACGATCGGTATTGGCAAGGTTAGAAGTAGCCCATCTCAACTTCACCCCAATGCTTGGGCTTTTCGTGACGAGCTTTTGAGCTTGTATGTATTCATCTGGTCGGCCCTTTCCTTACAACTTTTCTTACATATGTTCCAAATAAACAAAAGGACCGAGAAGAACAAAGCAAGCACACTGCGTTTAGAGCATTATACCCTCCGATCTAGGCCGTGCATCAAGGTTTTTTTCTACCGTATTCAGAGAGTTTAAAATATGAGTGGAAAAATAAATTTTTTTCGGGTAGAGCCGGTGTTGCGTGAGTTGTAGATCGAGTTGGTGCATTTAATGCCGAGAATGACATTGTTCTCACCACCAAGTTCCTCTTGGTTGGACCGTCGAGATGAATCCAAAAGACATTCTCATTGAAAAGAATCATTTAAATGTGGAAGATCGGAAAACCTTGAAGGTCGTTGATGTTCATTGCAGATCGGATTGTCACCAATAATGAACATAGGCTTAATCAATGGGGTTTCGATACTAAGCTATTGGTAGCATCGGTTAAGTTTGAGCACGTCGAAAAAGCTTTAGAGTCGGTTTTAAATTGTTTTTCTTAGTTTATTTTCATCAGATCCGCCGATCTTACTTGCATAATTTCCTAATCGAATTTTTGTATTTCTTCCGCAGATAGTATGGCCCCAAAAAGGAATATGGCGACTTTGAAAGCCCCGCACTTGAACAACTTGCACCGGTGGTACCCAACGTCGGAACTAGTAAGTGGTCGCGGTGAGGACCTCTGCAGCAATTGTTACTCCTACCGCGCCTATTATCGTGGTTAATCCCGAAGTGGAGGATGAAGAGGAAGATCGGCCACTCCAGAGAAAGAGAAAGCAACCATCTGGTCAACTCCCTCCTAGGTCTAAACCCCAAGATCGGGAAAAACCGTGATTGATCCGAGCGACAGTCAAAGAGAAACAAAAACATAAGTCCGCCGCTCCTTTTGATCCAAGGGCATATATGACCCTCAAAACCGAGGAGTTCCAAGTCGACCCTTCGGAGTTTCAATCTCGGTGTCATCGAGGATGGCCGATTTAGTGAGGAGGATAAAACAACCGCCGCTCTAAAAATTAAAGGTATGGCTTTCGGTTTTCTAAGCTCGGCCATCCCGGGTCTTCCAATTTCTTTTATACTTATGTTTTTATCTATTTGTATAGATCTTGAAGCCGTGTATGAGTCCTGCTCGGAAAGTCGTAAGTCCACTTCGGGCTGATCTTGAGAAATCTCAAAAGATGTGGATCTTTATAAAAGATGGCCAAGATTTGGAAGCTAAGCGCCTACAACTCGAGAAGGTGAAAAGAAGCAACCTGGAGGCCGAATCAAGCTGTCGAATGAAAAATTTGAAAAGGCTGCCGTTGAGCTTCAAGAAAAAGATGATAAGATCGCCGAGATGGTGGCTACAACCTCGGCCCAGAACTTTCCCGAACTTCAGGAACAGATTGAGAAACTCATCGCTCTAAATGTTAAAGCTCGGAAGATCGGATGAAGGCAATTCAAATGGGTCAAGAGGGCATAGTAGAGGCTTTTAATAACGCTCTTGACTAAGTTGCCGTAGTCAATCCCGACTTTATTGCGATCGTGATATTCTTAACCCGAGATACGGGGTTCATGATGGGCATATTGTTGAGTTTGACCGGAATCCGGCGAAGTGTCAAGGATCGTTTATCCGAAAGATGTGTAATTGTTTATTTTCATTTGTTTTTTGAAATCGAGGGTCCTACAGAATCAGGTATTTTTGTAATGACATCATCGTATTAATATCCGTCATATTTTGGCTTCCTTTGTGGATCGTGTCTTTATCTCGGATATCTCTTCCTTCTGTTTTAAACAAGTTTATGAGATAAAAAACTGTGATATCGATCAATGCTTTGAATCATATAGAAATAAGATCGGAAATAGAATGCCTTAACAAAGCAAGTCTATATTTAACAAGATCGGAACTAGAATGCCTTAACAAAGCAAGTCTATTTTTAACAAGATCGGAAATAGAATGCCTTCACAAAGCAAGTCTATATTTAACAAGATTGGAAAAAGAATGCCTTAACAAAGCAAGTCTATATTTAACAAGATCGGAAATAGAATGCCTTAGCAAAGCAAGTCTATTTTTAACAAGATCGGAATTAGAATGCCTTAACAAAGCAAGTCTATATTTAACAAGATCGGAAATAGAATGCCTTAGCAAAGCAAGTCTATTTTTAACAAGATCGGAATTAGAATGCCTTAACAAAGCAAGTCTATTTTTAACAAGATCGGAAATAGAATGCCTTCACAAAGCAAGTCTAATCTGTAATATTTCTTGAGTTTGGTGGCGTTCCACGTTCTTGGGATCGCGCTTTGCCTTCAGTGGTCTCTAGCTCGAAAAGCGCCATTTCCCGTCTTTGACGTGACTCGATATGGACCTTCCCAGTTCGGTGCTAGCTTGCCTTGTGATGCATTTTTTAATCCCACATCGGCTCTTCTCAAGACGAGGTCACCGACATCAAAATCCCTTGGGACGACTTTCTCGATTATAACGGTGGCTATCCTCTGTTTGTTGATGGCTTCCTTGAGGATGCGTGATCTCGGACTTCTTCTATAAGATCCAGCTCTTCTCGTAAAGCTTGTTCATTGTCTTCTAGTGATTTTGATTTGTGGTTCTCAAGAGCAGGTTCTCCGATTTCGACGGGATGACCGCTTCACTCCCATATGATAACCGAAAGGCGTTTCTCCTGTGGAGCTTTGGGGGTTGTTCTATACGCCCATAAGACATAAGGAGCTCTTCAACCCAATTTCCTTTAGCATTGTCTAACCTTTTCTTCAACCCGTTGAGAAGTACTTTGTTCTCACGTCGCTTGACCGTTTGTTTGGGGATGTTCCACCGACGTGAACCGATGTTTGATTTTAAGATCGGACATCAACTTCGAATCCTTTATCGTAATTGAGTTCCATTGTCCGTGATTACCACCTCGGGCACCGGACCGTAATTATCTCTTTCGGAAAAAGAGATGCGCTTCTTTGCCTTAATAACAGATAGTGGTTTGGCCTCAATCCATTTAGTAAAATAATCAATCGCCACAATTAAGAATTTATTCTCCCCGGGCTTTTGGAAAAGGTCCTAGAAGGTCTATCCCCACCATGCAAAATGCCATGGGGAGGAGAGAGTTGTGAGACCGGTAGGAGGTGCAATGTGAACGTTTGCGTGAATCGCAAGTCGGACATTTCTTCACATAGTTTCTTGCATCGCCTTCAATGGTTGGCCAAAAGTATCCCGCTCTTAACACCTTCCCCGGCTAAGGATCTACCTCCTAAATGTTGGCCACATATTCCTTCATGAATTTCCATTAACACATAGTCGGCTCTCGCACGTTTCTCTAGACATTTCAATAACGGTGAAGAGAGTGCTTTTTTGTAAAGCTGCTCATTGAACACTGCAAAAGATATTGCTTTCCTTCGGATGATCTTGGCTTCCTCAGGATCGGAAGGTTCTACGCCCGAAATGATGTAATTCAAGATAGGAGCAATCCATGTTTGGTCTTCACTTATTACGTACACTGATGAAATCGAGTGTAAGTCATCTCCAAAACTAGGTTTGCTGAGGATCTCTTGTATAATTGATCGGTGATTTCCCGCAGTTTTGGTGCTTGCTAATTTGGAAAGAACATCGGCCCGAATGTTGTTAGTTCTTGGGACATGTTTAACCTCGGCGAAAGCAAATTCGGTGAGTAGTTTCTTCACATAATTTAGATATTTTTGGAGGATTGGCTCTTTTGCTTTCAGATCGTCCCCGATCCGGGAGACCACGAGGAGTGAATCCAGATTGAGACTTAACCGAGTGACTCGGAGGTCTAAAGCCAAACGGAGACCCGCAATGCATGCTTCGATTCACTTGATTGTTTGATGTTGTAAATTTGAAAGTGAGTGATAGTTCTATAACCACTCCGAAGGACTTTCAAGAATAATTCCACCCCACTTCCTTTGGGATTGGAAGAGCCATCGACATGGATTGTCCATATTTCATCCTAAACCTGCGCCAAGTCATTTCTGCTACAAAGTCGGCTAACACTTGAGCTTTCATTGCCGATCTTGATTCATATTTGATACCGAATTCGACACAACTCTACCGCCCATTTTATTATTCTTCCGAAAGGTCTGGGCGATGTAGGATTTGTCTGATCGGGTGGTTTGTTCGAACCACTACTTGGTGAGATACAAAATAATGTTGGAGTCGCCGAGTAGCTATTACTAAAGCCAGAGCAATTTTCTCTATTTTTTGATATCGAAGTTCTGCCTCGCAAAGCTTTGCTCATTAAAGTAAACCTGCTCCTCTCTTTGTTTCCGGATCAGTCTTGCTCCTAATGCTTCCTCGATATCGAGAGATATAAATATAAGACTTCCCCAGGTTCAGGTCGGGTTAGTATCGGAGGTTCTGATAATATCTTTTTTAGCTGGGTGAGTGCCTCATCCCGCTCTGTTGTCCAAATAAACTCAGATTCCTTTTTTAAAAGTTTAAAAAGGGTAGTGATTTGAACGCGGCATTTGAGATGAACCGAGATAGAGCCGCAATCATGCCATTAAGTTTCGAATTTCCTTCTTGGTGTTCGGGGTTTTCATCTCGATCCACCGACTTGCATTTGTCGGGTTTGCCTCAATTCCTCTTTCGGTGAGATAGAATCCCAAGAATTTTCCGCTTTGACTCGAATGTGCATTTCTCCCGATTTAACCTCATTCTGCTTTTTCCTTATCTCGCAAAAATTTCTTTGAGATCGGTAACATGACGATGCCGCTTGCTTACTTTTTGCAATCATATCATCTAAGTACACTTCTACATTTCGTCCGATCTGGTTTTTGAAAACTCGTTCATCATTCTCTCGATACGTTGCTCTCGCATTTTTGAGACCGAAAGGCATAACTCTCAGAATATGAAATTTCCGCGCTCACCATAAAGCGATTTTTCTCTTGATGGGGAACATTGGGATTTGGTTATATCACGAATAGGCATCCATGAATGATAATAAACAAAATCTCGACGCGTGATCGACTAGTCGATCAATATTTGGAACCAGGAAAAGCATCTTTAGGACATGACCTATTAAGATCGGTAATCAATGCACATGCGCCATTTTCCATTTGATTTTTAACAAGTACTGTGGTTTGAGAGCCAAGTAGTATATTTGAGCTCGGTTACAAAATTAGCTTTTACTAAGTCGCTTCACCGCCTTGGTCGCCGCCTTGATCTTCTCGATATTTTGCACCTTTTGCGTTGGGCAACCCACTTCGCATCGGGATATATTGACAAATGATGGCGGCGATTTCGGGTGGTATGTCAGGGCATGTCTTTCACCACCAAGCAAATAGATCGGCGTGTTCTTTCAAGCATTGGGTTAATTCTCTTTTATTTCGCCCGGTAGGTCCGCGCCGATCTTGATCTTATTCTTGTTGGATCGTCTCCCAATATCACTCGATGAATTCCCATCCGGTTTGGTCGTTCGCCTCTTCTCGAATCGCGGATCTTTGAACGCTATCCTTCTCTTCGTCCGAATTTTGTCGGGATCGAGCGCGCGTCTAAATCCATCACATTTACCTCGGAAAACTTCGCTTTTCCTTCTGTTGCAGATGTACTCTTTGATGCAAGCTCGGCTTTATCTCTTGCAGAAATTTCGGCTTTGAGAAGGAGGTAATAGCATCTTTCAGAAGATTCAAGATCGGCATTGATAGTTATTACCTCGTTGCTTTGAGAGTGAAATTTCATTTTTAGATGTACAGTGGATGTTACCGCCCCGAGTTTCCCCAAAGTCGGCCTTCCAATGATGCAATTGTAGATTGATGAGCAAGGTAGCACCATGAATTTAACCAGAATTGTCCGAGATAAAGGCTCCTCTCCGAAAGTGACTCTTAAGTCTATATAACCCATTGGTCTAGTTTGGGATCCATTGAAACCGGAAAGGTCCGTTCCGCGATAGGGGAAGAGTTCCCTTGGTGTAATTCCAATTTTCTCCAATACATCGAAGAACATGATGTCACAAGAGCTGCCTTGGTCAATTAAAATTCTTCTTATCTCTTTCTCGGCCATTACTGCCGAGATCAACAGTGGAATGTCTTCATTTACCTTCCCCGTTGAGTAGATCGTCATCCCCAAAATGACAGAGGGGACGAGTTGCTATTGTTTGGGGCCGACGAGGTAGATGCTACACATTGAATTTCTTTCCACTTTCTTTTGATTGTTCTTGCTGTTGCTCCTGCGACTTCACCACCTGAGATTACCATCACAACAGGTCGGCCCCTACTCCTTCGAGTGTCTGGCTCTTCCTTATAATCTACGATATCTTTCCCTTTTACTTCGTCAACCTCTTTCTCCTGTTTAATGTTTTTCTCCTGTTGAAATGGCTTTCGACATCCGCCCGAGTTTTCCTTTTTGATAAGGTCTTCAATATCGTCTTTTAAGGCGTTGCACCGATTTGTGTCATGGCGGCGCTTTGGTGATAACGACAGTACTTGTTGTTCCTCAATCCCGGTCTTGGGGCAATGGGATCAGGATACCTTATATGTTTGAATTCATTGTTCTGACATTCTTGCAAGATCTTCTCCTTTCCACACATGAGTTCGGTGTAGTCTCGATGTCGCCTCGCGAGGTTTGAATTCCCTAGATGGGCCTCCGATGCCCGAATCTCCGAGGATTTTCAGTGTTTGGATTTGATTTTTCGATCCGAGGTCTGTTCTCCTTGGTTTGGTTTGCTATGCTTTTCACAAAGAACTTGCTAGCTTCATCGCCTTCCTCATGATCTATGTACTTTTCTGAAAGTCGGAGGAACTCCCCTAATGTTGAGGTTGGTTGATGCTTACGTCAACGGAATAAAGTGCCTCTGCAGTAAACCCCGGGATAGGAAATACAGCACGAAATTCCTCATTTAACCCATGCACCTTTCCGGCCTCAGTGTTGAATCTTGCAATATAAGACCGGATAGATTCATCATCGGCTTGGTGTATTGCATGTAACACCATCCATGATTTCGGCCTTACTTTTGAATGTGCGAAGCTCGCCGAGAATAACTTGGAAAGTTGTTCCCAGGATGAGATCGAATTTGCCGGGATGTCTCTGAACCATAAACCTGCAGATTTATCAAGGGTGAGGGAAAAAAGTCTACACATGATCTCACCTGGAGCATCCCGATATTGCATAATGGTCTCATAGTATTCTAAATGAACGTCTGGGTCTCCGAGTCCGTCATAAATTTTCAAGTGCTCAGGAGGTTTCTCTAAACCTCGGGGAACAGGAAAATAATCTATTTCCGAAGTAAACGGCCCTCTTCTTGGTGGTTGTACTTCCTGTTTTTTCTCCTGGTTTCGAGTTTTGCGAGGTTGATATTTGGAACGATGTTGTTTAAGTTCCGGGGCTCTCCCCTTATGGAAGTGATGCTCTCGTTTTGGAGGACTTTCTCTGCTCCTAGATCGTTGTCTGCGTGGTGAAGATGATGCGTAAGAGGAATCTTCTTCCCGCAGTCGCCTATATATCTAAGAGTTGCCCTCGGTTCTTCTCTTCCTCGTCTCCCTGGGGAGAGCGATGATAATGACGTCGCTTGGGGGAGTACGATGTCGCGCCGGGGCTCGGTTGTTTCTGTGGGTTGCTCGGCTTCTTACGTCGGGTTAATCGGTGGATCATATCATTTGCGGAGAACCCCGATCTGCAATGTCTCGAGCTTGATATCCTGCAACCTCGGCTTCTAATTCGGAGATACAGAGACTCCTAGCTTGAGATGCTTCATTATGCTGATTTAGAATTTGAACTAGTTGTTGCAAAGTGTTTACTGGAACGGGAATAACCGTAGGAGGTGAAGGAACTCGATTTGAGGTCGATTCTCTGTTATTGACATTTCGGTCGATGTGATTGAGTTCTCGCAATTCCTCTCCGGTCCCTCTTTCCCGTGATCGGATGATACTTGCTATCCGTGCGCCGGTTCTAAACTCGGGGTCCATGATTGATCAAAGAAAAATAGATAAAGTTTTTTATGAATTCGGGAAAACTCCCACTGTGGTCGCCAATGTTCTGTACCGTATCTAAGGATAAAAGTATATCCGAGATAGTTGGTAGGTAATGAGGTTTTGATCAATATGGAGTCACGTCCGAGTTGATGTTCCGAGCTGAGGTGGGGTGTACCTGCACAAACACTCCGATGCTAAAGTCAGTAGCTGTGGAGTTAATGCAAATGATTAGTCTTTAATGCGTACCTCTCTCTCATGATAAATATGGTATTTATAGGCTTTGGAGGCATTTAATTGTGTTGATCTGGTCCGTTCGTTGTGGAGGTGCAATCTGGGCCATTCGATGAGCAGATATGGGCTTGGACTGTTGAAGACCCAATCAATTTGGCTGAAGGAGTGGGGGGGGTGAATAGTAGGCGTGTGATTTCTCCATAACAAATATTATCTAAGATATGAATGAAAATTAAGAACAACAATAACAGTGAACCATACATATGTCATTGAAAAAAGTCAAACTATTCTCTTATATTTAGAAAGGAGTATTCATACAGCAAATTCAAAACATAAAGTCATTTACATGACAATTATAAGTATGCATGTAATTTATTCAATTTGTTATATTAAAACGTAATAAATGGAATATTTATATCTTAATTTTTCTATTGACGTTCTTAACTCAAGGTCTTCGACCACTCAAAGTATTTTTATCCAGGGTTGCTTATGATGTTGCATAGCTTCCATAAAAAAGTTTCCACCAAGCCACATCAGTTTAAGCAAGTTTTAAGCGATCTATACACTTTTACTCTAATGATAAAAAATAAGCAAAATATTTGGAATTAATTTTGCTTCAAATAAACAAATTTATTTGTTTATTTTAATTAATACGTGGATATATATATATATATATATATATATATATATATATATATATAAAATAAGTTACTTTAATCAATTTATCAAGCCTATATTTTAATTTTGATTAAATTATAAAAAGTAAAATAAAAAAATAATAAAGTTTTCTCATAGTAAAGTAAAAATGACGAGAAATACACATTTTTTTTTGGTATAAAAAGGAACTAAAAAAGAAAAAAGCACAAAAAAAGGACCTAGAGTCGAGGAAACACCACTCTGCTAGCATCCTCAACTAACAAGACCGGATGTAGGATGCTCCAGAGAAACTCAGTTCAGAAAAAAAGTAGTGTCCAACTTGGACAGAAAATCAGCACACACATTACCCTCTCTTAAAGTGTGGCAAATACGGACAAACCAACTATGAGCAACAAAGTCCTAGATGGTCTGCACAATGGATTCATATTAATGCCAAATATTAGAGGGAGCAGAGAGCAAAGAAATAGCATGAAGGAAATCTGAATAACAAATGATATTTCTAAAAGATTTGTTCCACGCCAAATACAAGTTATAAAACAAAGCTCTCTATGCAAGTTATTAGAAGTACCAACATGAGCCAAAAAACCATGGATCCAAGGCTAAAAAGTCAATTTCCGTGTAGAAACTCGATTTTGACACCTCTGAAGACCTCCAAAAGGGTGCGGGGATATTACAATCACGAACGCAATGCAACACATCTTCATCATGGACATTGCAACGCTTGCAAATAGGCGTCAAAGACATACCACAACGAATTTATAACACTAATTTGATTGTAAAGTCAAAGAATTTATACGAATTATTTTGCACAAGTTGCAAACATTGCATACGAATTCATATAACCCTAAATATTAGTGGCAAACCAATGCGTCATCAAAGAATTTTGCACTAAACCTTTGATGAGCGTTCTGCCCTTTCACACGTTATTCTTTCTTTAGCTTCAATCATGATGTACATAAAATGATGGGTATGCCTAATTTTTTATTTAATTACCACTATTCAAGTTTATCATCGTCAAAATGGTTAAAATTTCTTCCTGCTCAACCAATGTCCTACGTTTTAATTCAGCTTTGGGCATGTAACAATGTTAAATATATTGAGTGAGAGTTTTGTCACCTATTATAATATAAAAACAGATCCGTTTACATTCTCTTCAGATTTATTTTTTATAAGTAAAGAAGAATTTATTAATGAGCATGAGAGGCATTCAAGTCCATAAACAAACCAGCATAAAACAGATCCGTAAGAGTTGACACAAAGTAATAACTAGCTAAGGAGAAGGAAGGCTGCTGATCAAGGGTTTTGTGATCATGAAATTAGCCAATATTGCAATTTTGTAATAATAATAAGGCTTAAATACGTTTTTACCCCTGCAAATAGGGGGTGTTTTGCTTTTACCCCCTGCAAAAAAAATCTAAATCCCCTTCTTCTTCCTCAGCACCCACCCAACCTCATATCAACCTTTTCATCTTCAACACAAACCAACGCTTCCATATCAAACCAGAACCCATCTTCTCATCTTCTTCGTCTCTCTCTCTCTCTCACAGAACCAGCAAACCATGAGCATAACATGTAATTAATTTTTATTGCGATTCTGATTTTAGGGTTTGTTTCAAGTTTTATGGATCGTTGTTTATGGACTGTTCTTCATCTCAAAATCAAGGTTTTATGGGTTTAATAAATGTGTGTGGTTTAATTAAATTGTGTGCTGGTTCTGTGAGAAAGAGAAGATGGGTTCTATTTTGAGATTTGGAATGAGAAGAAATAATTGTGGTGAAGAACGAGAGAGAGAGAGATGAAGTTTAAGGTTTGAACCATTTTGTTCTGTTGAATATTATGGATTTGATTGTGGAAGTATGAGTTGAATAGAGAAGAATATAGTGATAAGAAGTGAGAGATAGAGATGAGATGAGGTGGGGGAGAGAGGATAATGGAAAATTTTGTAGGGGGTTAAAGCAAAACACCCCTATTTGCGAGTGTGGTAAAACGTATTTAAAAATGCCACATAGACGTTTTTTGTAACGTCCATCTAACAAAAGGACTAAAACCAAAAAAGTTGATTTTGCAAGGGGTTTTTTTAAAAAATTTTTTTGCAGGGGGTAAAAACATATTTAAGCCTAATAATAATAATAATAATAATAATAATAATAATAATAATAATAATAATAATAATACTAAAAATAAAACAAGAAATATTTTTATTTCTTAAAAAACAAACTCGATCCCCTTCTTTCTTCTCACCAAATAAACAATTATATGATAAAGTATGATACAAAAATTACATGTGAGAAACATTTCTAAAATAACAATTCAAAAGAGAACAAAGCTTTACCTTTTCACCTAACAAAGGGAGACAGTGATTTTCTGCCAAGAAAAAGAAGAAAAATCACTAGCATTCTAAATTAACAGCTCGTACTCTACTCCTTTTTCTAATCTATCTAATCTAATATCTATTTATTTATATTTATCTATTTATACAAACAAACTTCCTAATCTATTTATACAAACAAACCTCTTGTAAATTACCAATATGGATCTTTTATTAAGAGGACACATCTATAATTTAAGGGTAAAAGTGTCATTCTCACTTTTTCCCTCATTTTCTTCTTACTCTCTTTCTTACTTTTTTTCCTTTTTTCTTATACTCTCTTTCATCCTTTTCACTTTTCTCTTGCAATCTCTTTCTTACTTTTTTATCTTTCTTCTTATACTCTTTTTCCTCCTTTTCACTTTTCTCTTACACTCATTTTCTTCCTTTTTTCATTTTACTTTTCCCATAAACAATTATTTTTTTCTCTTATCACTTCACTTTAGTTTTTTTTTACTAAATTTCTAAATTTATACAAACACTATTCTACTAAGAGGTGATAGTAGATTTTAATAAGAGTGTAGACCGATTTTGGAGAAAAAATTAAAATTTTAAGGTGATAGTATTTTTTAGTGTGACTTATTTACATTTTTATAGGTAATTTTAGTAGAATACTAGTTTAATTGAAAACTTATTGCATTGTAAATAAAACACGTTTAACTTTTGTTCACTTTTCAAGAAATGTAAATAAAACACGTTTAACCTTTGTTCACATTGTAAATAAAACACGCTTAACATTTCTAAAATAACAATTCAAAAGAGAACAAGCTTTTACGATCAGTATATGGCTTCAAATTCAAGAAATGTCAATTTCAAGAATTATGCATGAGCAACACATTCCAAATTGTTTAATGTAAAGTGATCAAATACAGTTCATCATCTTCAATATATAAGCACTTATGCATAAGAGTTATATCAAAAGAACATTTCCATATACATAAGCAATTCGATCTGCATCAAAAGTTATATCCAAAAAAAAAAAACATTTTCACGTATATATAAATGTCTTCTCTAAGATCAACCATGTCATATAATTCTAATAAATCAACCTTTGATGAGCTTAGATGGGTGATTCACATCCGAAAAACTCTTGAAGAAGAGATTGAAGAAGATGATGAATTTGGTGTATCCATTTTCAACGTACCAAAATTATTAATGGCTAGTGATCCAGATTCTTATATCCCTCAACAACTTTCAATTGGTCCTTACCATTATTGGCGTCCAGAACTATATGAAATGCAAAGATACAAACTTGCAGCAGCAAAAAGGTTACAAAAATGTCTCAACTTAGATAATCTCGTTGACCAGTTGACTAAATTGGAGCAAAGAATTCGATCATGTTACCACAAGTTCTTAGACTTCAATGGTGAAACTTTGGTATGGATGATCATAGTTGATGCTTCATTTCTACTTGAATTCCTTCAATTTTATTCCATGCAAAAAGAAGTAACAAAAAAGGTACATGCTCATGATACAATTTTGAGAGACATAGTTATGCTTGAAAATCAAATACCTTTGTTTGTTTTAAGAAAGATGTTGGAATTCAAATTCTCATCACATGAAAGTACTGCTGATGACATGTTGGTTTCAATGTTCATAGGGTTGTTTAAAGAGATTTCACCTTTCATGATGATTAATTCAAACATGACTAAAGTCTCAGATAGTGCACATTTACTAGATTTTTTGTATGATTTAATTGTACCAAGATTAGATCAAAAACAAAATGCAGATATCACTATTATTGAAATAGAGATTCAAGAGAAGGATGATGAAAAAACAAAAGATGATGAATCCACTAGCTATGTTAAACAATGCTTCAGTGAAATTTGGAGAGTGTTTTCAAAATTGAATAAAGGACCAGTGAGCTTAATTAAAAAGGTACTTATATCGAAACCTTTAAAAGTCCTTGTAAAGTTTCCTTGGAAAATTATAACTAAACTTCCAGGTGCTAAACTTCTTCAAAAACCTGTTGAGCATTTGTTTTTTTCTCAACAAAAAAATGAGAATTCAAGTGTTAAAAACAACAAGCCACCTTTGATGGAGGAAATTACTATTCCTTCAGTTACACAACTAGTAAACTCCGGAGTTCGTTTCTCGCCTATTAGTAATGCAAGCATATCGAATATTACTTTCGATACGATAACACACACGTTTCATCTTCCAGCAATACGTATAGATGTTAATAGCGAAGTTTTTCTAAGAAACATGGTTGCATATGAAGCATCAGTTGGATCAGGAGCATTGGTGATAACAAGGTATACTGAATTAATGAATGGGATTATAGATTCAGAAGAAGATGCAAAGATTTTAAGAGAAAAGGGTATTATTGTAAATCATTTGAAGAGTGATGAGGAAGTGGCTAAGATGTGGAATGGAATGAGCAAGTCTTTGAGATTGTCAAGAGTTCCATTTTTGGATAAGACTATTGGAGATGTTAACAAGTATTATAACAGCAGAATGAAGGTGAAAATTTGGAAATATGTTAAGTCTTATGTTTTTGGTTCTTGGCAGTTTTTAACATTTTTAGCTGCGGTTTTTCTCATACTTTTAATGGCTTTGCAAGCTTTTTGTTCTGTTTATACTTGTAGTCGTTTTTTCAATTCAGCACTTCAATCTAGTGATTGATTACACTATTACCTTGTGGAATGTTTTTTTTTCTTCTTGTTATCAAGTTAGAATCTAAATTGAGGGTCTTGTATTTGGTGCTTTGTTATGGATATTGTTTTCAATGAAGAAATATATATGTCAATTTCATTGTAGTCACTTATTATTATTAATTATTATTATACAACCCACTAACCACCCACCCAATATTATTTTGGTTTTGACAATTGTTTTTTGTTTTAAAAAAAATGATGCACTTGTAATAGATTTGTTATCTTATATTCTTATCTAGTTTAATTTAATCATAGTGGAATTAGTAAAATAATTGTAGAAAAACCATGAGATATATCTATAAATAATTGCATGTAGAAATTTATGCATGGGTATATTTGAAAATAATAAATGATTTGTAGTATAGTTAACTTAACATATATAAAAACAAAAATATTTTTTTAATCAAACAGCATCATCTGTCAAATTTATTAAAAAGAGAGAGAGAAAAGACAAAGAGAAACATTTGTTTATGAATGAGGAAAAAGTAGTAAATCTAAGTTAGTTTAAAAGAGTTAAAATTAAGGAGTCGATAAAATTATAAAATAATGAAAATTTTAGCAGATACAAAAATTATAAAATAAGAGATAAAATAGTAGATCAAATGATACGGATATGGGCCACGGAGGTGCGTATAATAATGAACAACCCACAATTCCTATTGCTACAAGGCCCACTCTACAAATGAGTACCTCTTTCACTTGTTTCCGTGTGATTGCTTTTATTCCTTTACCTTCTAGAAAGAATACACTACAAGAAAAATGGGTTTTCAGTCGGAAAATACCCAAATCCGTCATATTACGCGTATGTTTTTAGTGGATTTTTCAAAGCAGATTTGTTAGGATTTTAGTGTCAGAATATCTAGTGCAAGATTCTGTTATGACTTGCTATATATGCTGTAGTTGCTCATTGAGCTGATTATCAATAAAATATCTTAGTCTCTCTTCTTCTCTTTATCCATTGCTTGAGGAGGTTTGCTCAGTTCCTTAAAAACCGAGTATCTAACATCAAATTGTAGCAAGAATAAATGATATCCTCTATCAGCTCATTTGTTGTAAGATAGTTTATCTGTTATCTGTCGTGTCCTTTATAAGCATAAAAAATAAAAATATAAAAGTATAATTTTCCATAAGAATAACATATAATGTCTCCTTGTCAAAAAAAATATATAATGTCTCCATTTGGAACTAAAATATATATATAAACAAATATAAGAGAATATTTTTTTGTTAGAATAGAAAAACAGAATAATATTTATAAAATTAATCTGTAATATTAAATACTTGTGTTGCAAAAAGTTAAAAAAATCGGTATCTTCTTATAATCATAATAATTGAGTAAAAATCAGGAAAAAAGAATATCATGTTTAATATAAGATATGCACCTCCGTTGTCGCTCCCGTTGCTGCTTCAGTTGCCTCTCCTGTTGGCGCTCCCATTGTCGCTCCTATTGTCGTCTCTCGTTGTCAGTCTCTCGTTGTCGCTCTCGTTGCCTCTCCCATTAGTGCTCCTGTGTTGCCGCACCCGTTGCCATCCCATTATCAGTCCCTCGTCGACGCTCCCATTGCTGCTCTCCCGATGCCTCTTTTGTTGTCGATCCCATTATCAGTCTCTCGTTGTCGCTCCTGTTGCCATTGTTTACTCCTTTGGCATTTGTTAGTGGTTAAATTGATTGATTTTAGTAGTTTAAATAGACAGATTATAGTAAATAGTAAATAGTAAATTTTAGATGATTTAATATTAATTAAATTAATTTAATATTAATTTAAGGATTTTAACTAAACTAATATTAATTTAATCATTTTTGTCATATATTTTTTTAAATATTTATCAATACTTTGAATAGTCATTAATTCATTTTTTGCTTTTTCTAAGAGACTAAAGAGAATTTTTATCAGTGAGATATATTTGGAAAGTGTTTATTTAATATTTATATGTAGTTTGAATAGATATTAGGCCTTGTAGTATTTTTGGTAGTGAGTTAATTAGATAAGTGGAAAGAGTGAGAGAGAGAAACAGAGGGGAAAGAGAAAAGTATGTTTTAAGGTGAAATAAAAAAAATTAAAAGAAAATGTGAGAGTGAGACCCTATAATGATAAAAGTGAGAGAGAATAATTTGAAATGATATATTTATCCTTAGGATTGAGATAAAAATGGGAGATAGTTTAGTATTTTTGGTAGTGAGTTGTTTTTATATATTGATTGATAGTAGATAATAGATAGATATTTTTGGTAGTGAGTTCTTTGTATATATTGATAGTTGATTATATAAAGATGTTTGTTTTTAACAACTATCTTTTTATTCCTTGGACTAATGGATTCGGAGGGCTTGTTTGTGAGTCAGATTCCCACACTGCTATTTAGCTAGTTGAATATAGAGTTGTTCCATTTCATCTCTATGCACCGATTATTGACCATATCAGAAAATTCAAGACCTTTGAGTAGACATTTTCCTTCGAGTTGCGTGCTCTTCTTCATGGTCTTGAGTTGTGTTGGGAGCTGGGCTACCGAAAGATAGTTTGCTACTCCGATTCTCTGAATACGTTGCGGCTTATTGAGAACGCTCAGGAGCAATATCATGTTCATGGCAACGAGGTGGCATTGGTTAGAACCCTCCTTGCCCGTCCTTGGGAGGTTCGCCTTCATCATGTTTTTCGGGAAGCTAACTTTTGTGCGGATTATCTCGCCAAGTTGGGTATGTCTGCACCCTCAGTTCAGACTCAAGTTCTTTTGCCTCCGACAGCTTTGATTCAGTTTCTTCTTGCTGATGCGCACGGGATTCCGTTTCTTAGGCCCTAGCTGCTAGTTTGTTTTCTTTTTTCTCTTTTGTAACCAACTAGTAGGATACCCGTGCATACGCACAGGTCGATGTCATGTTCTTTTTATGAATGAACTTATACAGTATTTAAATAGTCTGAACATTACTCCGTGAAAATAAAGACAAATTTAAAGTAGATGAAAAAGGAGCTTCAAATAAAAAATAGATAAATATTAAAATCTAAAATTTTAAAAATATCATTTAAACACAATTTTACATTTATCCAGTGTTTTTATATATATATATATATATATATATATATATATATATATATATATATATATATATATATATATATATATATATATATATATCAATGCAAATTTATCACATGTTTTGATATATATCATTGCAACTATCCCCATATTTTTTATATATTAATGCAACTATCCCGTGTTTTTCATGTATCGGTGCAGTTATCTAATATAGTTTCAATTGATTCTTTGAGTTGATTAGTAGATTATAATATATAGTAAAAGATAGATAATAGATTATCAATAAGAAATATTTATCCCGTGTTTTTTTATATATCAGTGACAATTATTTGTCCTTTTTTAGGTATTAGTGACAAATATTTGTCACGTGTGTTTTAAATATTAATCAGTTTAAATAGTCATTAAGCCTTATTGTTGTTTTAGATAGTAGGTTTATAGTAGTCTTCAAAAATTATAATTATCAATGACAAATATTAATCCAGTGTTTTTTTATATATCACTGCAGTTATCCCGTGTTTTTTATTCAATGCATTTATATTGTCGTTTTAATTATTTATTTTAGTTGATTGTAGATTATAATAGATAGTAAAACTTAAATAGTAAATTATCAATAAGAAATATTTTATTTTATATTATATTAATTAGTAGTTTAAATAGTCATTAAGCCTTTTTGTTTTGTTAGATAGTAGGTTTATAGTAGTGTTCAAAAATTATAATTATCAATAAAAAATAATAATCACATGTTTAAATATCATTGTAGTTATCCCGTGTTTTTTTATATAGCATTACATTTATCTCGTAGTTTCAATTGATTATTTTAGTTGATTAGTAGATTATAATAGATAGTAAAACTTAGATAATAAAGTATCAATAAGAAATATTTGTCTTAAATATTAATTAGTAGGTTAAATAGTCATTAAATCTTCTTGTTTTTTATATAGTAGGTTTATAGTAGTCTTCAAAAAATTTAATGATCATTGACAAATATTAATTGATTAGTATATTATAGTAGATAGTAAAATATATAGTAGATTATCAATAAGAATTAATAGTAGAGTAATTTTAGTAGAGTAATGTTTTTATAAATTTAGAAATTTAGTTAAAAAAAACTAAAGTGAAGTCATATGAGAAAGAGAATAATTGTTTATGAGAAAACTAAAAGTAAAGTAAAAAGGAAAAATGAAGAAAGAAAGTGTAAGAGAAAAGTGAAAAGGAAGAAAGAGTGTAAGAAAAAGAGAAAAAAAAGGAAGAAAGAGAGTGTGAAAAGATAAAAGAGAGTGTAAAAAAAAAGAGAAGAAAGAGAGAAAGAATGTAAGAAGAAAAAGAGTATAAAAATTAATTAGATGTAATTGACTTGTTTGCCCTCAAAAAAATATAGGTATTTTTAAAGTGGGTTAATTGGTATTTTTAGTTGTGGTTTAGTTGTATAAATATATAGTGTAGATGTGGATATAGTGTAGATATAGTCATTAAATCTTCTTGTTTTTTATATAGTAGGTTTATAGTAGTCTTCAATTTTTTTAATTATCATTGACAAATATTAATTATGTGTTTTCTTATATCACTACAAGAATTACTTGCATTACTGTCTAAACATTTAATTTGAATCGATCTCACAAGAAGTTTTCAGCGGAATTTGGCAAATTCTGGCGGATTTAGCCTGCCAGTAAGTTTCCGGCGGATCCCATAACATTTCAAGTGATTTAAACGGCCTCGTATTTTTATTGGCGGTTTTTTATTAATTCTCGGCGAATTTAGTTGAGAAATTAAAAATAATTTTATAGTTAAATATGTCCGCCAAGATGCTTGCATTTCTTCGCGAATTATTCCGCCCGAAACCTACCAAAACCGCCATAGACTAGTATTTGGCGAGAAAATACTTCCGCCACAAGAATACTATATTCCGCGATGAATTGTACTGATGGACCTGGCCGTGTCCAAGCTGCCAAGATTCCTGCATTCCGCCAGAAATCGCCTCGGGTCCGCCAGTAATGCTCCTGACACGCACGCGGGTATAGCTGAAAAGCAAAGGATAGACCAATGCTCTTGACACGCACGCGTCCTCCAGTAATCGCCTCGGGTCCGCCAGTAATGCTCCTGACACGCACACGGGTATAGCTGAAAAGCAAAGGATAGACCAATGCTCCTGACATGCACGTGTCCGCCAGTAATTGATCATTTCCGCCAGTAATGTTTCATTTCCGCCAGTAATTCGCGACAGATTTTAAATCAAACACAGCTTTCCCATTTCTATCCGTTGGTGAATCTTCTACTTAAACTCTCAACTCTCTCCTTTCTCATTCATCCACACCATTTCCTTCAAATCACTCTAATTTTTTTTTCATTCATTCACACCATTTCTCTCCCAACTTCTACACGAAAATTCCAGATTTGTTGAAGGTATGTTTCTAACATTATATTTCATATTAGTTCGTTTGTGTTAATATTTTGTTTTAAAAGATGAGTTATTAATATTTCTGATATTATATTTGTTAGCTTGCTTGAGTTTGGTTGAAAATTTGTTCGAAAGAAATCGAAATTAGCATTAAGTCAGAATCTACTCTTCACTACCGGTTAGTTATCAAGTTATTTCTTACTAATTGTTCATAGTTGTAAGTTTTTTTATAATCTGTTTATTGATTTATGTTTTTAAAATCTGTTTATAGTTAAAATAAGTTTTATTATATAAAATATATAATATACTGAAAAATACTTTTTTATTATATAAAATATGTAAAAACGAATTAATATATATAATTTACTGTTATTCTATAAAATATATTAAAATTAATTATTATAATAATAATATACTGTTAATTTTTTTAGGCTATTTTAAAATAAATATATTCTTTACGGATTAAAATAAATATAATATAATATACTATTATTATAGTCTTTTAGTATGACCAAAAAAAATATCAATATGTTATAATTATTATTATTAACTAATATACAGTTTTTTTTAATATACTTATATTATAGTGTTATTTTTAATTAATAACTGTTTATTAAAAATAAATAAAATAAAATTAGATAAATTCGAAAAAAAAAATTGTTTAATATGTAAAATGATATAAAAGTTATTATCTTTTTTTGACAAGATAAAATGTTATTATCTAAAAATACGAATTAATTAAAATAATGTGTTATTAAAATAATATTAATTATATTTGAATCATAGTTATTATTTAGTATAATATAAATTGTGTTGTTTTGTGTTGTACTTATGAAAATCAAATCTGGATTATATTTACTATTATTAATTATATTATTTGTAATTATTTTGTTTATTTTAATAGTTAGAATAACTATATTTTCATAAATAATAGTTAGTAGTTATTATAATTTGTATACGAATGTGTATTGTTCTAATACGCATATTACTATGTTGTAGTATATATTAAGAACATCGATCCACAACAACAACAACAGCAACAACAACAACAGCAACAACAACAACAACAGCAACAACAGCAACAACAGCAACAACAACAACAGCAACAACAGCTCTGGACCCTCCTACTATGATATCTAGTACTTTTATTAGATATTTTAATTTACATTTGTAATGAATATTTCTATTTATAATTTGTAATGGATATTTTAATTAGTACTTTATTGCATGAAATTTATGACAATTTTATCATTTAGAAAAATTATTTAGTTATTGTTTTATTTTTTGAATTAAATAAATGAATTAAAAATTAGTTTTTAAAAAAATTAAATAAAAAAACGCATTTTATAAATATTTTTTAAATATAAAAAAGCATTTTTAAAATATTTTTCAAAAAAATATATATATATATATATATATATATATATATATAATAGATTATCAGCGGAATTTGGTTGTTTAGTGGCAGATATTGACCCAAGAATTATTGGCGATTTCTTGGCCGATTTTCACCAAGAAACATCAGTGGATTTATTGGCGAATTTCACCAAGAATTACTAGCCGAATTTCACCAAGATAAATCAGCTTTATAATTCTTGGTGAAAATCACCGATGTAGATTACCTACGACCGTTTTTCTGGCTGATTACTGGCGAACTAAATCCTTGAAGAAAGTGCAATTTCTGGCTGATTTATACCATTACTGGGGGATTCAGTTAGCTAGTAATACACTTAATTCTTGTAATGTATACAAGTGCAGTTATCCCATGTTTTTTTTGCAGTTATCTCGTAGTTTCAATTGATTATTTTAATTGATTAGTATATTATAGTAGATAGTAAAATATATTGTAGATTATCAATAAGAATTGATAATAGAGTAATTTTAGTAGAGTAGTGTTTTTATAAATTTAGAAATTTAGTAAAAAAAACTAAAGTAAAGTGATAATAGAAATAGAATAATTGTTTATGAGAAAAATAAAAGTAAAGTAAAAAGAAAAAATGAAAAAAGAGAGTGTAAGAGAAAAGTGAAAAGGAAGAAAGAGAGTGTGAAAAGATGAAAGAGAGTGTAAGAAGAAAGAGAAGAAAGAGAGAAAGAATGTAAGAAGAAAAAGAGTGTAAAAATTAATTAGATATAATTGACTTGTTTGCCCTAAAAAAATATAGGTGTCAATATTTTAAAGTGGGCTAATTGGTATTTTTAGAGTTGGTTTAGTTGTATAAATATAGTGTAGAAAAAAAGACATTTTCCTTTAATCACTGTCTTTGAGAATGCAATTTTAGTGGCTTGCAAATATGGTCAGAATCCATTTAGGCTCCTGTAAAAAAAAACTTTAAAACGACCCTACCTTGGCAAACTATATTTTTTGGATGGAAAGCTAACCGAGGGGCCAAACTAGAAACGTTTAATATTTGCGAGGGTCGTTTTAATGTTTTTTTTACAGGGGCCTAAATGGATTCTGGTCATATTTGCAGGGACTGAACATATATTTAAGCCTGCAAAATTTGATGTCAATCAAGATGAAGGTCTTATTGAGTTTAATTAATCTTTATACCACCACCTTGGCAAACTATATTTTAGTCGATGCAAATGGGAGATGTCTTGTGTATCAATTACAATTAAAGTGGAAATTGTTGAACTCGATTAAAATTGAGCATCTTGAAATCCCACACAGCTTAATTTTGTGAAGGAAGAGAGACCACGTTATATATATATATATATATATATATGGCCCAAAGTTCTTCGGTACAAAATGCACCCATCTAAAACACCTAAAGTTTGTATTTGACGTTTTTCTTTCAGTTTGTGATTTTTCTGCGGTGTGGATGTACTGAAGTTTTTTTTGTTATGGTGTTATTGGCGCGCACTATCCACCTGCTTTGTTGGTAACTAATCTACGCCGAGGAACCTGACTCACGTCTGGTTTTCCCCCTCCCAATGAAGTTTTTTCCACACCCAAAATTTGAAACCAAGACTTTGAGGTGGGATCCGAGTCCAGTTACCACTCGGATCAACCCGTATTAGTATTTAATATTAGAAGTTAATATTTTTTGGTAAGTGAACAATTTATCCATACAATAATCTTGAAATGAATATTCTCTTCTAAAAAAAAGGCCATGTAGAAGTCTATCTCAAACTAGTGATCTTCATTAAAACTTCACCAATATGATACATAGTTAACACTTTTCTTCTCTCACACCAAAAACATATAACCCTCATCAAGAAATGATATATTTCCTCTACAAAATTTTTATATGATACATTAGTTTCTCTATTTAAGATGGAGGAAAAAACCGGTGAAGGTTGAAGGGGAGGGTGTAAAACTCTTCATTTCGGGTATCTCCATTAAATCTTCTAAACTTGTCCCACCATGGCATTCCCCTATCTTTGGAGTTATGCTTGTAATCAAGAGTGTTGTCCAAAAATACAGCAACAATCATTGCAACAGTTGAGGATGAGAAGAATATAGTATTCAGGAAATCATTGAACTGAAAAATAAAAAAGAAATCATAGGAAAAAAATTAATATCATTTTCCTAAAGTTAATCTTCTTTCCATTACTGAGAATAATATAAAGAAAGTTAATAAAAGTTGATATATCTGACCCAAAATTTGAATCATATACATCAATTTTCGTTGACCAGTTTTTGCTTATATTCTGTAACAGAGGGAGTATCATTTTTGTAAAGTGAATTCTCACCCATGCAGCCTTTGTATGAGTAGGAGCATGAAGGGCCTTGGTAGTGAATTCTCTGAAATACTCAGGAATTGAAAAACCCAAGAAAAGGGAGACACCAGTTATAAAGAGATTTCTCATTGAGTTCATGTTAGTGAACTGCAAAAATGATAGCCCCACAGAAGCTGAAAAACAAAAACATAAATTGTTATAAAAAAAAGAGAGATAGGAAACAAAGATATGCTCAAATAAAATCAAAGGTGAAATGTTGATTGATGATGACTCACCTACAAGGCCAAACAGGACACAGTGTGCAGCAGCAAAAATTGGAAGGGGTATTGATGCAAAAAATGCTCCAAATTTTCCTGAACAAAGAAATGAATTGTTGTTGATCCTTGAAAGTAAAAATTATCAAAAAAAAAAAGACTTTGAGAGGGAATTTATTTCTGTTAGGATCATCACTCACCTAACATTGAGAAGAATATCATAAAGCCAGCTGAAATTTGAACGACTCTTCGACTTCCGACACGAGTGCTTCCTAGAAGCCCCACATTTTCTCTGTCATATGGTGGTCTTATAAGAATCAGTTTGTATACCATGAAAGTGAAAACTATGAACTATGAAAAATACTCCCTTTGTTACTTATAGAATATAAACAAATACTGGTCAACGGAAGTTGATGTATCTGATTCAAAATTTGGACTAGATACATCAACTTCTGTTGATCAGTTTTTACTTATACTATGTAACGGAGTAGTAGCACTTACACAGAAACAGTTGGACCAGTTAGTGTTCCAAAAACACCATTCAGCAAGATTCCAATTCCCTGCCAACCAATTCCACGGCTCAACACATGAGGAGGAGGAGGTGTTGCACTTGCTAGTCTTGATGCAGCTTTGTATGCTCCAGTTGACTGTCACATTTAACAAAACATTATATAATTTGTCAAAAATAGATTTGAATTCTCATTTTTGGACCATGTTCTGTAAATATAACCAACAAAGGTTGGCCCCAATACGAAAGTCTCAAAGTTCGAGTAGTGGGTAAGACAAACTATATTTGGAGAAGAGAACTACACAGACCGACAAAGCCGAGTACACGTGGTCGGCCAGGTTCCCTGACATAGATTAGTCACTGGCATAGCTAGTAGATACTGCACACCAATAACACAGTAACCAAAAAAATGTTGTATAAATATAGTACCTCAATTAAGGAGACCAAAACAGCAGCCATCATGGTAAAAGCATGACCAACATTAAATGTAGGAGCACCCCACTCAAGAGGGTATGGAATCCTTAACCTGAAGGCAAAAAATATTCAAGAATCACTTGATGCTTTAATACAAACGTCTTCTAAATTAAAATTTAATAAGAGTCCAACACAGTGTGTTAGAAGAGGTAAATCAAAAGAGAGTAAAGTGAATTGCTTGCTTTCATTGAACTGAAAAAAGAGTATATATGTACAATACTGCTTCAAGCAGTGTAACTGTCTAACAAACTAGAACTAAGTCTTATTGCATCATCATCTATTGACTAATTAACTTAATATATGTGTACACCAGAATGATAACTGAAATAGCTAACTTAGGTAGTTACCATGGAGCAGAAGAAATGAGGTAGGACCGGTCTGTTCTGCAATTATGTTGGGTCAATTCCGGTCGGTGTTTGTATGCTCCGCTTTTCTGTTAAGAGATGTGCATAGGCCCATATCAACGTGGTCGATATCAGTAGAGCAAATCGTTCTAATATCGGTAGTTGTCTTGTTTGAAAATTTTTCAAGTACTGCATACAACAACAAATATGTTAACACAATGATAATAGTTACATTCAAAGCATATTTGACATGAAATGAAAGTTGTTTTGGTTAGTACCTGAGATAAGACTACAAACAGAATCAACATAGGAATTCCAATTTCAACGCAATGTCCAACCTGAAAAGAAATTCAATAGTAATGCTAAATAATTTAACAGGTGAATTTATTTAAGAACTTGTATTATTGAAACATGAATTATTGTTATTTACCACAGGAAAGCCTCTGTCAAATAACCCAAAACCAGATAATGCAATAACTGGAACCATTCCAAGTGGACTGAAAAACCTGAACAAAAAAGGAATAAGATAGTAGTTATATGATGTTGGGGCCCGTTTGGATAAACAGCTTAATTAAACGCTTATGGCATAAGCGCTTATCATAAGTTGTTTATATAATAAAGGATGATATAATGTTAAACTATTTTTCCATAAGCCATAAACTGTTTTCATAAGCTATCCTTTGGAGCTTACGGGAATTAGCTGAGCTTATGAACATGTTATAAGCTTTTTCCATAAGCTCTCCCAAACAGTTTCACAAGTGCTTATTCCCGTAGATAAACTCAAATAAACCGATCCAAACTGATAATGATATCTATGCATTTTGACAAAAAAAGAGCTTACCTAGAACAAATGGCCCATAACTGACTAAATCCCAAGATAATCTGTAAGCTTGATGCCACTATCATTGCACCTTGAACTGCCCTCATGGTGTTGTGAAATCTCTGAACATAAATGGAAGAGAATTAGTTTAATCTCTGAAGATAACTTATATGCTTACACTCTCACATTCTATTGACTAAGTTACAGCTATTATTAATCAACTTAAAAGTTGAAATGTACTAAATCATAGGTTAGAGAAATGTACTAACCAAATGTGGGTCCTCTATGGTGGACAATGAGGAATCATGAATTATAGATATAATGGGGACCATGAATGCATAAGATCCTCCCATCACTGTTGGTAACCGAGTTCCAAACAGTGTCTGCAAGAGTGTATTAATTCCTTCAACAAAAAGCAGTGTCTGTATCACCCTCACTTTATCATCCTGAATCATTCATTGAATCAATATATCAAGGACAATGCAAAATAAAAATAAAACAATCAACAAATTTCATTTTCAGGATCAACATTTTTCTTCTCCATGGGACCTACTCAGATAACTTTAACATATTGACAAAAAGTCTCCCCCAAATCTCCACCTCCATAGAGATTTGGGACATCAAAGAATTTCATTTCATCAAATAATAATATAAGAATTGAACTATTGAAGCAAAAGAAAAGGAGTTGAAGTTTGGAAAGACTTACATCAGTTCCACCCATCAAAGGGACAAGAAATGAAGGAATCATCACTGCAGTTCCTAAAGCCAAAATGTAATGCTGGAAACCCAGAATTATTGACTCCACTGTTAACAGTTCAAAACAAATACACCACTCTCAGTGAAAACCAAAATGGTCATAAAAATATACTAAACAGTAGTAACTTCAATCTTTCAATGAAACTGAAAAGTTAAAAGCTCTTAGGTCAAAATAAATAAATAACTCACCCATTATAAATATTATGAACTAATAATGAACTAACTTGCCCAAAAAATGAAGCTTTTAGCTTAAGAGTGAAAAAACTGAGAATGAAGTTGAGGAAGGGAAAAAAGAAGGGCATACCCCAGGAAGGGTTTGAATCTATACAGTACTCAAAGCCTGGAAGTTGGTCCATTGGAGTGTGGCTTATTTCCTCTGTCTTTGGAGCTGCCATGATCTCTTTCACACTTTTGCTTCCAAATATTAATGGCGATGAAGGATGTGTGAAAATGAAAGAAAAAGGCTTGAGAGAAAGCTGGATGAAAAAGATGGAAACTTTGGAGGGAAAGGGCAGAGTGAGTGTGTATGGAGTCAATGCATGAAGTTGAAAAAGGGAAGGGAAGGGCCAATAGAATGATGGAAGCAAGAGAGAGAGAGAGATTTTAAAAACTAAAAAGAAATAAAGTTTAGAGAGAGAATGCTCAGTTGAAGAGACATTACTACTTGTTACTAGGGACCCAATACTAGTTAGCAACTGATAAAGACGGGAGTTGATTCCCTAGTGTTGGAAAAAAAAGTGATGGGGTCGTATTTTTAATCTCTACTATTAGATTCTTTTGTTACGATGTTTTTAATATTTTATACACTTACTCTTAGAATGTGGTTTTAGCTAACTCAACCCCACAAAATTGGGCCAGAAGTGAGGTTGCCTCTTCATTATAAACCCTCTGAGACCTTTATCACTAGTCAATGTGACTTGGGATTTTCCTAATACACCCCTCACGCGCAACACCTTTTTTTTTTTTTTTATTTTGGGCCAGCATGCGTGTTTTTTTTTTAATGGTAGGTGGCAGATAGATGCAGGATAGACTCGATACCATCTGTCTTAGAATGTGGTTTTTAGCCTAACTCAACCCCACAAACCAGAACAGTAAGGTGAGGGTTCTTTCTTCATTATAAACCCTCTAGAGACCTTATCACTAGTCAATGTGGACTTGGGATTTTCCCTAATACTTACTAACTCTCTTTTGTAAATATTAAATGAATGGTTGAAATTCAACATGATAGAAAATAATATGAGAGAATTATTTCCCGATGAACACAGATTGCAAACTTCCCCCCACTGTTGCTGTCTTGTTCACCTTTCTTTATTATTACAAAGAAGATAAAGATATAGACTAGAGAGTGTATAGTAATTCAAGTATTCAATACAATATCAATTGGTTAATACCCATTTGATTGTGGAATTTTAGAAAAGTTCAGTTAGTAATTGTATTGATAACTAGACACAATTCCCGTGGTACGCACGGTGGGCAGACTAAAAGTGTTTAATCGAAACAAATATACATGGAGTGAATTTGTTACGTGGAGACAATAAATATGACAGTTCATATTACTGGAGTTTATCGATTGATGAGACGTTTAAAATATAAGGCGTGCTAAAATAATTGGAAAAACATAATAGTTGTGACACATAGTTAGACACGTGTAATATTGAGCTGTAGTCGGGCACTTGAGTAAATTGACTTTGGGTGCTTTCCTCACAAAAAAATATATCAAAATGGGGAAACATGCACCCTAATGTGAAAGAAAAACAAGTAGTCTTCAAGATGATGTATTTGAAAGAAAACGATAAAAATAGAGCACAACAATGAAACACTACATCAACCACAACAATGAAACTCCAAAACAATAAGGGGGAGAAGAAGGGGGATTTGAGAGGTTGAGTGGTTGAGAGAGAATAAGAGAATGAGAGGAAGAGGAATGGTTGAGAGAGGCCGAGAGCATCAAGAGTGGATGAAAAAAAGGAAAATATATAGAGGGAGTGCTATGAGAGAGAATACGCGAGAAAGAGAGTGTGTAAAGAGTGGGCCAAAGGGAGCGTATGAGAGAGAATAAGAGAGAAAGAGGGTGTAGTGTGTGTCACATTGGGGGTGTAGCTGAATACTTTATATTACCCATTGTGTCTAAGGGTGTATGTACTTTGTCAAAGTAATCTAGAAAATAGACTTTTGATATTTAGCTAGATACTTTTTATTAACCATTGTGTCTAAGAGTGCATGTACTTTGTTAAAATAGTCTACAAAATAGACTTTTGGTATATGGCTGGATACTTTCTATTAACCATTGTGTTTAAAGGTGTATGTACTTTGATAAAGTAGTCTATAAAGTAGACTTTTGGTATTTAACTGAATAATTTCTATTAACCACTGTGTCTAAGAGGGAGTGTTATGAGAGAGAATATGTGAGAAAAAGGGTGTGTAAAGAGTGGGCCAGAGGGAGCGTATGAGAGAGAATAAGATAGAAAGAGGGCGTTGTGTGAGTCACATTGGGGGTTAAGGATTTGCCACTCATTTTTGTTTAAATTACAATTGTGTCATTGGACATTACACACATGTGTTACATTGTTATTGGATGCTTAAACATGTTGGATTTTGGAGGGGAAAAATGCTGAAAGTAGACTTTGTCTTATATTTAGGGGATATTGCCAATAGGTAACCAAAAGTCCAAAATATACAAAAAGACTCTGTAGGAGGTGTATTAGCAAAAACTGAGTGCCAATAGTTTTCCCCTACCTTTTTTTTTGCATTTATATTGGGCTTAGTTTGATTTGACCAAGGTGGACCTGGCCAAGCCCATTTCTTTTCTTCTGAAATATGCCGGGTTTACATGGGTGGCAATTTTTGTACTCCCTTCTTGGACTCCATACCCCCCTAATTGAATTTAATACCAAAATACCCTTCCCAATTTCACAAAAAATACTCCGTATCCCCCCCCCCCAAATTTTCAAATTTCCCAGATTTATCTTAAACACATAAATCCGGAGTGTTAAATTTATAACTGGATTTATGTGTATAGGATAAATCTGGATTTACTAAATATTTGACTTCAGAAACACACTATATGTATAAATCTGGATTTATAAACTTTCATAATTTGATAACAGAAGTAGCCACTTTATTTTCATAGTTCATAGACTGTAGTATAGAGGATGAAACCCATAATTTGATTACACAAGTAATCATATAACCATCTTAGTTGTTCTCAATATAATCGTATAACAAGTAATCATATAACTATCTTAACTATTACATACTTTGAGAGATGAAAAGCGTTGGGGCAAACACAGATACAACGGGATCATGTGTTAGTATTGTGAATAAAGAGGACAGTACAGAAAACACAGTTTGCTAGTATTGGCCAATAAGTAATTTGACATCGGATTTATCCATCATAGATAAATCTGTAGTGTACTGCTACTGTTGAAGAAGTTCTCGGATTTATCACTTGAAGATAAATTCGGAGTCAAATTTGCAACTCCGGAATTATCTTCAAAAATGATAAATCCAAAAACTTTTCAAAAGCAACAGTAGTAGTAGACTATAGATGTATCAACGTTGGATAATCCGGATACGCAACCACTACAGAATTATCATCATAGGATAATTTCGGAAAAAAAAAGTTTGTAGTTTAGTGAGGGGCAAAAACGGGACTTTAGGTGAAAAGAGCGGTATGGTGCTAAATTATAGGGGGGTACAAAAATCACAACCTGGTTTACATTGGCTGTAGCCTGTGTAGTGTAAAGTGTGCTGGTGAGCTCCTATGTTACGAAGAAGCACTCTAGTATATACACCTCAAACTTAAGTTGAAATATACAAAAAATTAGTGGCGGATCCAGGACCCGAGACCCGAGGGTTCAAAATTGGGTCTTGGATGCAATTGAGTGCAAATTTAGGAGTTCTAGTTCAAATTTAAAGTTTTAGGGAGTTCAAAAAAATTCATATTTACGAATAAATAGAACAATTTTTTCAGCAGATTCAAGTGAACTCCCTCAACTACACACATGTCCGCCACTGCATAAAACTCACATTGGCAAAGACAAAATTGAACTATATCTTAGGATGAAGCCTCTCAAACCAACTTTAGTTGAAACTTGAAACCAAACTAGTTACTGAATTTTCAATTGCTAAAGTCAAAAGGGACTGTATCCCATTAAAATCTTTCAGTAAAATAGTAAAGTGAGAACAATGACTCCGATTTTGTATCAAATTTGGCAACATGTAAAAAGCAAAAGGCAAAAGAGCTTCAAAACTGAAGCATTCCCACTTTAATGTATCAGATATGGGTGCCTTTCAGAAATTTAGAAGCACTGCTAGCTATCTGTCAAACTCATGATTGTTAGTAATGTAGATTTTGTTTTGACAATTGTAGAAACACATTAATTATTTTGTTATAGTCGAGAACCACTCATGATGAAGTAATATTAGGTATGGGAATTAGAAGCATCATTATTTTCAAAGAACTACTTTTGCAATAAATTAGTTTTATGGAAGCAATAATAAGGTCTTGTAGAATTTTACCTTCTAGCTCAGCCATTAGAAGGACAAATACTAAGATTTTTTTTATGGCAAGACATTAGTATATGATATGAAGCATGATAGATATATAATATGATATAGAAATGATAAACATTATGTTATCAATTTTTAACAAATAAAAATAAAATTATTACTAAAAAAAATGTAAAAATAGAAAATTTATTTAATTTTTAACAAATGAAATATGTATAGTTGTCGTAGTGGTACTTTTATCATGGTTTTTTTTTCACCCCCTCCTTCTCTCTCACACCCCCAAAATACCAAAACGGACAAAAATGTCCTCCTCTGTTTTTTTAAAAAAAAATAATTTACTTTCCCGGATTTACCTCAAATATTGGTAAATCCGATTCATAAATCTGGAAAAAAAATCTGTTTCGTGGGGTTTCCCGGATTTACCTCATAGGTAGGTAAATCCGGTCACAATTTAATGAACCGGATTTACCTACCTATGAGGTAAATCAGGAACCCCTTTTTTTTTTTTTTTAAAAGATCTGGCATTGTTACGATTTAAAATACGATCTGAGCAGCGTTCACGATATACGAGTAAAGATACATCTAAATACGATCTAAAATACATCAAAATAGGCGGGCAATCACACCTATGATCCTACTACTTCCCGTGACTTCCCGCTCTCATCGCTCGAAAAAAATCACACGGCGATCGATAGTGCGAAAGAACCGCTCTATGAGGAGCACTCACCGACGTGATTGCCCGTCTATTTTGACGTATTTTAGTTTGTATTTAGACGTATCTTTATTCGTATATCGTAACGAGTTCATATCGTATTTTAAATTGTACCGACGCGCGTATCTTTAAAAATATATTTTTTTTAAAAAAAAGGGGGTTTCCCGGATTTACCTCATTGGTAGGTAAATCCGGGAATCCCAACGTAATTTTTTTTCAAAAAAATACGAACCGGAAATACCATTTTGTGAGGTATTTTCGGAAATTTTTCTAAAATGTTTTTTTTTTAAAAAAAAACTGAAGGGTAATTTTGGAATAAAATGGGTTATGGAGGTGGGAAGGAGGATGTGGGGGGTAAAAAAACCCTTTTATCATTAACATATAAAATATAACATATCATTAGTTTGACGTGCAACACCTAACAATAGAGGATACCCAATTTATAAAATAATAGGTGGTAAAGCTCTCCCTCAAGAGATTTAACACTGCTGTTTGCCTAAGACTGAATTTTGCTAAAATAATAAATAAAATGAGATTGAAGAGAGTATATTTTTTTATTGGCCTACGACTATCTAACTTCGCTACCCTAGTGTTTGTCTAACATCGTCTACCCTAGTGGTTACCCTAAGTAAAATGACGTTTTTGGATAACATTTTAAAATTAAAAAAAATATCAATTGAAATTGTTAAAGTGCAGGAGAAGCACAGGGAAAACAACAGAAATTTATATGCGCGGACTTCAAAAAAATCGAACACCACATTTCCACCAAATACCTTAAGATATTGAGTGCATGAGTCCTTTCTCTTTTCCCCGTCTTATTACCGGAGTGAAATTAAGATTACAAGCTTAGGATTTCAGTGTTACCGCAGATATTTATAGTTCAGATTACAAAATTTTCCATGTTGTTCATTGATCTTCATGATTTTGTTAAAACACGGAAATAAAGTGGACAATGACCCGCAGAATGGCCCAAATCATTTTGGCATGTAAATACAAATTCTATGAGCAGTACTTAGTCATATGCATGTCACGTCAGGGAAGAAGAAACATTAATAATGATAATAATACAATTATCATCCTAATTATTGATCACGAAAAGTTTTATCAAAATACTACTACTAATTAATTAATCAAAGTTACCGACGCATATTGCTGCCATCATCGAAATCGGATATGGAATTCATTCAAATAATTGTAATAGATTCACAACAAAGTATTTTTAAGGAAAACAAGTTGCACTTGCATGAAGCTTACGGCGTAGAGAAATTTCCTAGTTCTATGGGTTATTTTTGTTGTTGTTGTCAAGATATATAGGTTAATTTCATTGTCACGAGTTAGGATTAGTTATAACACATCCTAACCCGTCCCAATACTCAACCCTAAGTGTCACCCCTAAGTACCACTTGAACTAGTTCAACAATCGACTCCTAAAATATCGGTAGAATAGAAAAATGCAAACACCTGAAATGATTTCAATATAGGTATTTCACATTCCTTTTCATGGAAATTTTCTAAGTTGGTGGACGAATTACTAGCATTATTTTCTCATGTTCATAATAATGTCTGAATGATTTCCTTATCGAGATATTCCATCATACATTCATACTAGTATATATCATTTAAAATTTGACCCCTTAATGATGCTAAACAACTAGGCAACTTTTGAAAGCTAAATTAATTGACCACAAAATGCCCCACTTGACCACAGTATATAGCGTACTATATTGACAAATCAAGATTGGGCTTACCTTAATCAATGAGAAAAATCTCACTCGAAGAGCCATGACCCCATATGATTCTCAAAGAAGACACATATATGGTCCCTTTGTTTCTATAAAAATAAGTACATAACCTTGCAGCTAGCAAATGGACATGAAAAAAGACATAGGTATATCCCTCTTATCCCGATCTCTATGTTTCTTTTTGGAGAATATTCTAAGCTTGCTAAAGATAAATAAATTAACCTAGAATAAAGCAAAAGAAAACAAAATGAAAAAGTGAACAGGACAAAATCAAAGGGATAAAGAAAAATGATAAACAAAAGTAAATGTGAGAAAAATATGATGGAAGCCCCTCTTAGAAGGGACAAGTAATAAGTGGGAATCTCTGCCCTATGCATGCTCACCCTTAAAAAAAATTACACAACACTCCCCCATTCATTGATTAACTACTCTTTGGAAGGCCACCCTGACCTTCATGGCTTCACTTCCTACCCCACTTCATTTTGTCCACCTTTTTCTCCTTTTCACTTTCTCTTTTTCCTCCTTTTCTTCCTAAACTTTTTGATATATACATTCCAATCATCATTATAAATAGAACAATCAAAACAAATTTAAAACATGGTGGTCCAAAACCAAAACTCCGTGGAGGCTAAACCTAAACCCCAAACCTCAAACCGCTCACCAATCGCGTGTTTCACACACTCCAAAAACCAAAGAAGGAACGAGTCAGATATTGGATCAGCTTAGTCGAGTCGAACTCTTGGATGGATGTCTTTTAGAAGACCTAAAACTTGTTGCATAGTGGGCCTCTTTCCTGGTGACTCGGCCGTACAAAGATACGCGACTCGGAGACTCTCCACCATCTGACTCTCCGAGTCACTACCACCAAGTATGAGTCTTTCGTCGAGTGCTCGCACGCTATGACCCTCCCTAACCAACTTCCTCACCCAAACCACTATCTCTGCTGTGCCGGGTTTCCCTGTCAAAAGCTCCATCAGAACCACACCAAAGCAGTACACATCTGTTTCAGTGCTGCAATTTGGGGGACATTGCTGTCCAAACTTCCGAAATCCAAAATCAGCAATTCGAGGCTCGAAGTCATCGGCGAGTAGAACATTTGATGTCACCAAATGGCCGTGGATGACGGGTTTCGACCCCGCGTGGTGGAGGAATGCTAGCCCACGCGCCACCCCCACTGCAATACGGTGTCGTGTTGGCCATCCCATTTTTTCTGGGGAAGAGGCTCGTGAACCAATACCATTTTGAATTTCCCACGTGTCACTACTCCAATCCTCCACATTAGTCTCCCCGGATGGCAACTCGTGCAACCACCTGCCTAAATCACCATTTGACATGAACTCGTATAACACCAGCTTCTCCTTTCCTGAAATTTCAAATAAATTAAAATCAAATAATAACTTAGGGAACCTCCCTGAATTTAATAAACCCTAACATTTTTTTACCAATTGAAACATAACATTGCTGCTTTTAATTCTACTAATTTAATTCTACTAATATCTAACCACAACCACTGTATGTAGTTTTTATTGCGAAATTACTAGTATGTAGACTAGTTTTTATTGTCAAAACTAGTAAAGAAACATTTATTTTAAATTATATTTCTAAATGTTTATTTATATATTAAATTAAATAAATGCCATTACTCCCCTGAATCCTGAAAGGATTTATTTAATTTCTTTTCAAATACCCTGTAAAAAGCTGAGGAATGGAAAGTACTTGCATAAATCTGGAAACGTAATCATAGCAAGTGCTAGATTTAGCTGAAAAAATTTGGTTCCACAAAAGTCTACTGAGTACGACATTACAAAAAATTAAAACCCGTGAAAGTCATTTAATGAGAGTAGGTTAAATCAAAGGACACTGCTTCACAAAAATCAGAATTTTGGAACCATTTGAAAATCAAAAACAAAATAGACAAAAAAACCGTAGCGTACGTACCTGCGATACAATAACCGGAGAGAGGCAATAGATTTGGGTGTTTAAGCTGAGATAGGTCAACGAAAGTTGACACAGCGTCATCATGATCAACGTCTCTGGCGTTCTCAAGTACTTTGATTGCCACGTGTATATCTCCTGGTAAAACCGCACGATAAACGGGCCCACACCTTCCTTCAGCTAGCTGAGAGTCTTTCCCGAAATGTGACGTGGCAGCCATGAGGTCCACAAAGGTGAAGTTCATCAACGGCTTCTCGAACATCACAACTGCTGCAGAAGTTGGTTCTTTAAGGTCAGCTACCCAAGATGTTCCAGATTCAGTTTCAAAAGCGAACGGTCCTGATTTCTCCATCTTAACCGTTGATAATGGCATCATCGGTTTCGAGATAGCCCACTTGTTTTTCTTCGCTAGTTGCCTCTTTCTTCGGTAAACACAAAATACACAGATTAACAACACGACAAAGACAATCGATGACGTGGACGACACTGCTAAAATCATCGTTTTTGGTTTTGACTTACGTTTGGGTTTGTTGCTCATGTGAATGGGTTGTTGTTGTTTCTTTTTCGTGTGGGGTTGGTGTGACTGTGAATGAAGGTTTGGCGTTTTGGTCACGTTGTAGTTGTTGAATTTGAAGTTGTTTCCAGCGTGAATGAAAGCTGATTTACCGAATTTTTTGAACTTGTCTAAAGTAACTGAGGCTTTGAAATTGTTGTGAGAGATGTTTAAAAATATGATGGTTTTTAAAGGAGGGAAATCGGAAGGGAAACTACCGTTTAAAGTGTTGTTTGATAAATCTAAGTAAGAGAGTGAATGAAGTGAAGAAATGGGTTTAATGTTTCCTTTGATGTTGCAGTTTGAGAGATCGAGGTGGTTAAGGTTAGTGAGGTTTTGGAAACCGGAAGGCAGAGTGTTAAGGTTGTTGTGGGAAAGGTCGAGACTTTTAAGGTTTGAAAAACCAGCGAGTTGAAGCTGATTGGTGAACCTGTTGTGTGAGAGATTGAGTATTTGAAGAGATGCAAAGGAACTGTTTTGTGAAGTGGGTTTCATTTTGAACGCTGCAATGCTACCTCCGAATCTGTTGTTGGAAAGATTTACTGTTGTTAAAGTTGAGGTTGTCCAAAACCAGTTTGGTACTTGGCCTTGTAGATAATTTCCTGAAAGATCTAGAACCTCTAATTTCGACATGTTTCTTAGATACTTCCATGAGATATTGCCACTCAAGTTTCTGGACGAGAGCTCTATTGACTTAATATGACCCTTTGTACAGTTGAAATCAGTTCTTTGAAACCAGAAAGTGTTGAATCCAGAGACAGATTGAAAGGCTTTGGCAACGAGGTTTTGGTCTTCACTGTTGCATGAAGATTCTGTGAGGACAAGCAGAGCTAATAGAAAGATGAATCTGCAAAAGTGCTTCATTTTCTTAGCTCCACCCTCTCAACCTTGTCTCCTATTATAGTCTGATTAATAGATATGAAAAGAATGAAGGAAAGAAAGAAAGAAGGGGCATAGAGAGGGGGGGTTTGGTTTGGTTTAGTGTTTGTTGGAATAGTGGGACAGTTCGCGGTTATAGTGAAGTGGGAAGTAGAACCAACGGCGTCATGTGTTTTTGACAGAGGACTTAACGGCACGTGAGCATGGTTATGTTATGATGGATGATGAAAGACAATTTAATGGAAGTCGTACGATGGGCGTTGACTGCCTAACATCATCAACTTAAGCTAAGATCCATCCACCACTTTGGTTTTTTTTATAGGGAAATGTTATTGGGGGAGGGGTGAATATTAATTTTCCGGATTTGACCCTCGCTTCCACTCTTTTGGTGTAGTTCTTTGATATCTCTTAACTTACAAATTAAGACACCTAGTTGAGATTTATCCACCGCTTGGTGAATAGTATTAAAGTAAATGGATTCTCGATCATCTCCATCCCTTTCTGTGTCCTACCGCAAATCTCGCCGCACATTTCATTTACCGTGCGTGGTGTAAAGTGTTTGGACGGTGAAATTGTGAATTTTACTTGGGCCATGTTATTTATTACATGCATGTGGAATGGAGTGTGTTCCGGACTGGGCCAAGCCCAAGTCTGGAATCGGGCCCAATCACACGACCAAGCTCTCCTCGTTGGTGATCCGTGTGCTGCAGCCATAAATGGCTGGGATCGCATACCCATATCCAATGATCGGAGGCACTCCACTTCACTTATGCGCTAGAAGCGCCCCACACACACTTGGCGCCTATAAATACCTGCTCAACCGCGGTTACATATATGCATTCTTATTTGGACCTCATACAAACTTCTCTATTTGCTAACTTTTGCATTAGATTGTCTGTATATACCAACCCCTAACTTGGGACAAAAGAGGACGACTTCCACATAAATTCAACCGACTACTTAGCCCAGACGCACCCGAGCTCGTGTAAGGTACATTGGAGTGTGACTAATGAGAAGTACTACTAGTACTTGCTAATTTTCTATTGGAAATGAATTCTATAATGTAACTACATGATGCAAATATGGATGTCAACAATTATAATAGTTGTATGATTTTGTGATATAAATTGAATAGATAGAAAGAAATAGTGAAGTACTATGGTCCCAGCTGATGTGTTTTAAGGTGAGTGAAAGGGATGGGGTCCGGTTCTTTAATTTTGGATTCAGATTTCAGAGAGAGTTTGGAATTGCATATGATGTAATACAAAAGTTGTTTTGTTGGGATCGGCATGCAATAAATTACCTCATCCCAAACTGCACTTGACAAAACCTCGTGCTTCTACCAACTCTGCTTCAAATACCATCACAAGAAGTAGCCATATAATTATGATCACTTCAATCTCACCAAGCAACTCCCGTATGTGTCAAACAACTGAATTCAACGTTTATTTCAATTTTGCCTTTCATCTTTACAGTCTGTAAGTTGATTTTTAATTAATTCACAAATTGTAGTAGTAATTGCATGTTGTGTTGACATATTTGATTCTTGATAAGGATACACTTGTCACCATGTTATTGGTGTGCAGTATCTACTAGTTTTGTCGGTGACTTATCTACACCGGAGAACTTGATTGGCCGCGTTACTCCGCTTTGTTGGTTCGTGTGGGGTGAGATCCGAACACGATTCTTGCACTGAGCACCAACTCTTATTGGTTATTGGTTATGCCTAGATGTCTGCAAAAATATGTTATTCAATTTTGTTTTAGCTATTTTCAATACCCATTATTACAATGTGCTGCAAATTGACTACTCAAATAGCAAATGTTGCAGAGTATGCAGATTTCAAGTGATGGGCCACAGTATCATTTTTTTAGGTTAGTATAGAAATTATTCTGATGGCAGAACCAGAAGAAATTGGCTATGTATTTGTTTGGTTTGTCATTATTTTTCGTTGACAAGCACTCCAAGCTAGTCCAGTGATACTCAATGTTCAACCATTATAGCTTAATTACAGGTATAACAGTCAACAGTTATTAATTTTTTCCTTTTGAATAATCAAGTTTTTGCTGGTTTAAACAATGCCTAATTGATTGATTGCCATAGCTATAAGATAAAAACAAATGGAAATTGATTGATTGCTAAACGATACAAATTAGAATTGGCAAATTTGCGGAATAGTCAAGCTCAATTTGTTGGGACATTTCCTCTCCATTATCAAATTAATTGCTTAGAGTCAATGATGTCGTTTTTGGTGACTCTCTGAAATGGTAAAATTTACCTACATAATTTATTTGCACTTGTTATTTACGGAAAATAAGTTTTAAGAGATACAATAAAATAGTAAAATATATATATAAATTGTGTGAATGTTGAGAATGAGGGTTCAAATTTGTAATACTTCACTTTTCTCCAAGGCTTTGATATATTTAAGGCTTTACCTACATAATTCATTAATTTTAGAAGTACAACTATTTGACCTAAGCACATTTAAGGCTTTGATAAAAAGTTAATTAATAATGTAAATGTAATGTGTTTAATAAAATTAACGAATTCTAATTATTATTAAATATTAAATAAACTAATAATATGGCCTTAGACTTTTGGGAGATGTGTAAATCGGGTATCCTCTGCACGCAACTATAGAGACTAATCGTTCGATTCGGGTAAAGCCTTAATAACTGATGGACAAAATCCTCCTCCTCAAGAATTTTAGCATTCTGCTGCATTCTGCAAAAATTTGGACGCAGCGATCTTAAAACTCTCTCCTACGGATTAATCTCTACCGTTGTAGATTGAAATACTTGAAAACTCCACTAGACAAAAAACATGGAATAGACTAAAGAAGCATAGTGGAAATTATATTTCTGTTGAGTCAAAAGAATATATCCTCTCTCACAGAAATGACAAAGTAGATGGAAATGAAATGATGTATTGGTCAAACTGAGACAAACAAAAGAGCATATAGATACAAGTAGTAAAATGGTTAAAAATTACATTCTGGTGGATTTGGAAGTTGGCAAGTAACTTGCTCCACAAATTCCAAATACTAGTGGTTATAATCAACTGCTCAGCCACGTGGTTTTGGCTTCTCTCATTTGCTATTATATATATGTATGTGGAATAATTTTTGTTGAATAAATTATGTTTGAAAGAACAAATTAATTAAGGGGGATTGGTATCGCTTAATCAATAACAACCATCCAAACAAGAATTCCAAGAGAATGACAACTCAGATATAGGATATACTATTCAATTGAGATTGATCAGATGAGACTGAGATTTTGAGTCATAATAAAATAGTTGAACAACTTATACTTGTACACTTGTTGTGTACCTGAAAGCTGATTCACCACTTGTTGTGGAGAGTCAGAAAACGATTTGATTTATTAGTGCATGTCTGTATCAACTAGAGGTTCTTATATTTGCCACCACAACCAAAATTGAATTTCGTATGGTGACTTTTCAAGTTACTCCAAAAGTAACGTGAATAAAGTTAATCTTCATTGTAACTATTGATTTGGATCTAATCTAATGATTTAAATGTATTGTAACTATTGAATTAGATTCAAATTAAAGGTTACGATGTAAAGTAACTTTATTCAAGTTATTTTTAGAGTAACTTAAACTTTACTCTTTCAATGATGTGTTATTTTTCAATCATTAAATGAATATTTTATTTTAAGAGAATTTTGAACCTTTCATTTATAATTTGATAGTAGAATATTGTTTTTAATATTTTTTGTTATTATAATCGGCATAGTTTTACTTTTTTATCTTGAAAAAGAGTAAAAAATACAGTGCGCTTTTTCGCTAATTAAGGATAGTGTTTGGAGAAGACTTATACGCTAACAATTAGTTTTTATGAAATAATTATCCATTGTATTATTTTAATAAAAAAATAGGGAAATTACATTCACCTCCAATGAGCCTAACACCGTTGGCCCAACAAAATAAGATATATTGGGACACAGAAGGTCGACCCTATGCGTTCTATTCCCGCAGTGGACTAATTTAGTGTTAGGTAATGCGAAATTTTCTTTTAAACACAGACAAATATTAGTCTTTCATTATGGAAGCATTGAGACATTTTAGAGTAGTTAGGAATACTCCAAACCAAAAAAAAAGTTATGAGAATGACATGAGCACTTCATCTTTTTTTGAAAATAATACTCACCTACCTTATTTGCTAAAAACGTTTCTCCACCTCTGTTAAGTTTTATTTATAAGACAAACACTCCTTCTATTTTAACATAAAAGGAGAGATATGTTTAGTAAATAGTAATATAGAGGAGATCAATATCTAATAGAGGATCCCACCTTAAGGTAACATGTTCAAATCTTGAGTGAGATAAAACTCTATTGAGAGAGGAGAATAATATGGACCGGGAAAACTTGGTATATATGTGGTTAACTAGCTTTTCAACGTAAAATTTGTCATGAGATAATGTCGGTATATACTGCGCAACAATAACACGGTAATCAAATAAATATAAATATTTAGTACACGTAGTAGCTAGCTAAATTCATTTTAAAATTAAGGTTAGCTTATATTTTTCGATTTTTCATTTTGGATCAAAATTAAGGACAGCTTATTTCCGTAGTGTAAAAATGTACATTCTGAAAATTTTAAAGTTGAACTTTTTTTTTTGACAAAAAAAGTTGAATTTTTTTCTTTTCTTTGGTAAAAGAAAAAGTTGAAATTTTCAGTAATGTAAAAAATAACATTCTAGACGAACTCAAATGAATTTTGAAAATTTCGAAGATTGAAATTTCCAATAGTGAAAAGAAAGACATTTGAAATTTACCTTGTTATCTAGAAATTTTGTAAATAAATACTCTCTAGAGGGGTGAAAAACATAAGGGGGTAAATGTAGTAAAATTTTTTGGAAGGCATAAGGTCTAATATGAAGGTGTGGGTCTAAAATTGGGTTTAAACCAGGCCAAAGCCCAATAAACAGAGTCTAAACGGCCCACATACCAACAGTGACCCGTTTCAGCAGCTAAACAGAAAAAAAAACCAACAACAGCCCAAAAGTTGAGGCTTGTTGTATTTGGGATAATTTTTTTAAACCCCACCACCACTCAGCATACCCCCCACCATATCCCATAGATAAATCTGTTGTATTAATTTTAAACAACGGATTTATCTATTTTTTAGGCAAATTCATTTTGGATAAAATTAAGGGATTCTTTATATGTCGACTAGCGGAAGACGGGTACTCTCATGCTCATCTTCCGCTTTTGATATTGCGCTACAGTAGATCCTTTAAGTACTTGTTGTTTATTGTGTTCCGGGCTGGGGTAGGTCAGTCCAAATGAGTTTTGCTGCAAAGGCCAAATAAGAACCTCGTTGCAAATCGCTATGCATACTCTCTTGATCTAATGGTCAAGCTCAGCTCGGCACGGTTGAAAGGTCAAGATGACACCTCATCTCTTCGCTCGCTCTTCCATGTGCCTTGAATCTATGTGTCACTCACAAATTAACAACACTTATATATACGTAACCTCAATCTGGCCATTATTGGCGACTGACACAGGATCCCCAAGGCGCATGGAGGCACATGTGAAGAGATAAGGTGTGATGTTGACCTTTCGATCTCGTTGAGCCGAGCTTGGTTGTTGGATCAGAAGGGTGTGCATAATCTCTAAAAAAATCCACACTGATCCTCTCTTCTTTTCCCACTACCATTTTTCCCTTAACCACACCCAAAACATCTTACATTTATTTGCCGCCAAAAACCCAATCTTACCATCTCTTATGACCTGTGCCATCGTATACACCCATCTCCAAACTTTTAGATGCATTTGGGTATGTTAATTTTTTCTTTAGGTTTTAGATCTCCTAGAAACCAATTTTTTTGTCTACTTAGATAAAATGATAAAAAAGTACTACACACACTATTACTGTTCACATTTGAATTCTAACGCGAGAAACGACATCCTCATGTTCCTAAATTGTCAATACAACTAACAGTGAAGAAATGTGCATTGACGGAACTCTCAAATGAATATGTTGTGTTGCCTTGACAATTTCCGTCTACATAATAAACAAGAATAAAACAAATTCTAACATGTCTTCCATATATTTGTTTTCTACACGTGTTTTTTTCTTTCTATTTTAGATATGATTAATTTCTTTTTGAGTTTTGGGTTATCTCTCGAGTAAAATTTTTGGTATTATTTGCGAAATTTCTTGCGGAAATTTTCTGCAGCGGTCTCAGAAAAATTTGTAGAAAATCAATTTTCAGCGAAATTTTCAAGAAAAATCTTCAGGAAACAATTACCCACAAACGTATTACCAACGAAACAGAACTCACATAAAATTCTGCAGGAAGCCGATTTCATTTTCAGAAAAATTCCCAAGAAATTCTAGTTGTTGTAGATTCTTGCCTTTTAATTCTCTGACAAGGCTATTAGTTTAGTCCTCTTAAGTCTTTTTTGTATATCACTTTTCATTGTTTTTTGAAACATAAGGTTTTAACAAGACTCTTACTTTTTTTTACCTAAAAAAACTAGATATCATAATATTTTTTGTTCCACCAATTTTTTATTTATTAAAAAAACTCAATATTTTCAAATATGTAGATCTAACAATACTTTTAACTCAATACACTGTTTTTGTTTCACCAATTTTTTATGTTTTGTTCCACCATATTTTTTTATCTATAAATAGATACTTTTAAAAATATTAACTCAGCTAAGTAGCTCACAGTTTGCTCTTCTTTTGAGCATGTATCCAAAAACATTATCACCATAAGATATATATAACATAAATAGAAAAACTTCTCTAGATCAAAAGAGCATCATTAGACTTGAGTAGAATACATCACTAGACGACGGTCAAGAACACAACAAATCTGGTAGTAAGGACAAATCTGGTTGATATGTTATTCTTTAGATTTTGCCACACAAGGCTCTAACGATTACTGCAAGTTTTTCGTTTTGAATGAAGAACACGTGGACACAACTTTCTACTAGATATATTGGGCAAAAGACAACAAGTAGTGAACACAAATCCGCGACAAGGTATCAAAAATGTTGTTTAGCTATCCTTCAATTCATGGCGTACGTCAACCTCAGACTCATGTGACTCGGATTACATCATAATATATATAATAGGTTTCACACAAAAACTCTCTATACCTAATTTTCCCTTTCATTTGTTAAAGCATAGATCACTATTGGTAATATGCATACCACAGTGGGTTCTATTACCAATTAATTACCCACCGTTGGTTGTAAAAGCCTACGAAACACCGACACGTACAAATACACACAAAATACCTCTAGATACTATAATAATTTGAGTAAAAAAGAAGTATATGAAGTATCAAGTCATAAATCTTATGTGATCAATAATAAAATCATGTGTTATAAATAATAATATGTGGTCAGTATTTATTAGGGACATGCCATGCGTATTGAATGTGTGAAGGTGAGTCATGATATGCTACGACAAGATTGTCAAGAGTGATGTATAAGAGAAGCATTTTACGTTACAAAACAAAAGATATGAATTAGAAATAAGATGACAATGCACCGCGTGAAGTGTTATTTGGTGCACTCCTATTTTGGACAGATTTATGGTGCGGTCTGTGACAATTATTGGAGCTGTTTCCTAGTGTTGGATTTGGCTAGCAGTGATTTGGATTATTTGGCTAACTAGAAACAAGGTAATTTTCAGGGGAGACCTTCCTAGTGTTGGGGATATGTTACAACAAATTAAAGCATTGTCATGGGGGTGGTTTTTACACAAAGTAGATTCTAAGACAAAGATCAATTGGGAGGATTGGAATAATGGTCCTTTAAATAGATTAGTTTTTTAAGGTGTATAAACAATTGCTTTGTAAAAGGGTGAGGTACCCCTAGCTTGTACCCCTTTTAATACAATTTGATTTATCTAAAAAAAATAGCAGTACTCATATAAGTAAACTATTAAAATAGTTTGTCTTTAGGTTGTTTATAAAAGTTTGGTGGAAGCCATTAGAAAAAAAATTCAATTTGTTTTATAAAAATATTTGTCTTTAAACTTGCTCTCGTATTTCTGAAACCTCTAATTATCATGGTTATATCATTTATTCCTTTATAAAGATGAAAGTATGTTGTGTACATATGTAAATGCACTACCAGAGTGGGGTTTGTTGATCAAGTGATCAAGCAACAATGGTTTTGGGTAGATTGGTAGAATCTAAAAAGATAGATGTAGAAAAGTAAACTCGGAGGATTAGGAAAAAACACAACATAAGCATAAAATGAAAAGGAAAACGCCAAAGGGAGATTAACATGGGCCCAAAATAATACTAGCAAACGAGTTCGGAATACCCTTTGTGATTCTGTTAATAAAAACTTTTGCTCATAAAAAAAGGGATGTTTTTTATACCCCCACCCCATCCCCTCCCACCTCCACATATTTCCTAATCCCCAAAATACCCCTGGTATAAGTTACTAAAATTGACTTGCATCAATTTCTCTCTCGATTGGGACCACTATATCTCTGACAATCGTATATACGTCATGGAAGGTATATACGATCAGATTAAATAATGAACGTTGAACTGGAAAAATGACCATCGTATATATGTGCTATGACGTATATACGATTGAATTATTAAATGCTTCGTTGACTACCCATCGTATATACGGTATATACGAGTAGGGCTTGAATAATCAATCGTATATACGCTTTGGCAACTTATATACGATGTTATAAAAATGGGCATCATATATACGTGGTTTGTGAGGTATATCGATGGGTAGTATTTTGGTTTTTTTTCTTGGTTTATTTTTGTTTTGTTAAAATTAATGAGATATTCACCGCTGCTGCGCAGATGACTCTCGGTTGTTTGCGCCGATACTACAACGGCATTCACGACGGATATTGTATATTTTTCACTCAAATTTTTGTTAATCAAGTTTGATAAATATTTAATGAATTACTTAAGTAAGTAACATTTATCTATTTATTTTGTAGGTATTTTCTACATGTGAGGCTGTGCAGGAGTGGGCGAAAGCTGTTGGTAGAAGTATTGGTTTAGTGGTTATAAAAGTGAGATCAGACAAAGCAGGAAAGAGGGGGAGGCGAGAGAAGTTTGATTTTGGCTGTGAGAAGCAAGGGCGGTTTACTAATGATTCAAGGTTTTCGGTTCTAAAAGAAGAAGCTGTCCTTTTAGATTGAAAGCTACTTGCAATCTTCGTCGTGGGGGTTGGGGTGTGACGGTTAAGTGTGGTAGACACACACATGAGTTGCTTAAAACTCTCATTGAGTACGTACTAATGCCTTTGGGGCGCTCTCTAAGCGCAAAAAGATCAGTTAATGAGCATCTTGATCTTGATGTTGGTCAGAAAGCTACTATTAAGGCTTTGAATCGTCAAGTTTATAGGCAGCGTCACAAACACCAAAGAGGGGTCCTAGAACGGACATTCAGGAGGTGTTGAGATTGATTACATCACATAATTATCTATGTTGGAGTAGAAAGATTTCGGGGTCTGATGTCGTCAGTGATATCATGTGGGCTCATCCCACTTCTATAAAGTTACTTAGGTTGTTTCCGAAAGTTCTCATTCTTGACTCAACCTACAAGACCAACAGATATAACTTGCCTCTTCTACAGATTGTGGGAGTCACAAACACTGAGATAAGTTTCCATGTTGCATTTGCGTATATTGGGCAGGAGCTTGCTATTCATTTTTCTTGGGTATTGCAGTAGCTGAGAGGTATTTGTGATTTGCATTCTATTCGTCCTCAGGTTTTCTTTACAGACAGAGATCTCAGCTGTATGTCTGCTATTCTTGATGTCTTTCCTTCTGCTACAAATTTATTGTGTCATTGGCATGAAACAAAAAATGTCAAAGCGAAGATTAAAGACTTGGTTCACAAGGATAGGAGGTCCTCTCTCTATGGCTCTGTATTATTGATTATGTTGATGAATCGGAGTACTTATCTAATCTGAAGTTTTTTGAGGCTTCTTGCTCTAATAAACCTGCTCTTACTAAATATGTGCATGACACATGGTTGACACCGCACAAGGAGCGATTTATCTCGGTATGGACTAACCATATCCCAAACTTGGGGAATCAGACGACCAACATGTATTTTTCGCATTTAGTATTTGTATCGGTTACTTAATTTTTTTTGACACGTGCACATCATTTTTATCGTCGATTAAATTTCTTTGACACTTGTTTATTATTTCTATCGGTTACTTAAATTTTTTTGACACGTGCACATCATTTTTATCGTCGATTAAATTTCTTTGAGACTTGTTTATTATTTCTATCGGTTACTTAAATTTTTTTGACACGTGCACATCATTTTTATCGTCGATTAAATTTCTTTGACACTTGTTTATTATTTCTATCGATTAGTTGAATTTTTTTGACACGTGCACATCATTTTTATCGTCGATTAAATTTCTTTGACACTTGTTTATTTTTTCTATCGGTTAGTTGAATTTTTTTGACACGTGTTTACTATTTTTTGACACTTGTTTATTATTTAAGAGCGGAATCTTTGCATTGGAGTTTGGAGAGACAATTGAAGACTTCTAAAGGTGATTTATCTAAATGTTTCATATCTATTGATGACATGCTGACAATTCATTTTGATCAAATCATCGGGTCTTTTCAAAGAAGCATTAACAGAATTGAAGTCAAGTCCAATATTCCACTGTTTAAAAATCTTCAAGGTCTTGTTTCCTTATCTGGATTGGGTCACATGGTTAAAGAGTTTGAAAGATCGAAATCTGGGGTTGGATATGATGACAAAGGGGGTGTCGGTGCATTCAAAGGAAGACACATCTTATTCCTTGTGCTTGTGAGATAGGTATTTTTCATGCTTCCGATAATTCTATTCCGTTGAATGTTGTTGATGATCACTGGATGCAGTAGATGATAAATCCACTCAGAATAAATCATCTGGCTGTCATATTTCTTATCAGTTTGACGCTATCCAGACAAGATTTAATAAAGTGAGTGAGGAGGAGAAATTTCTTATCAAGAGGCAACTTAATGAGATAGCATTCCCTTCTACTTCTTCAATGGTTCCACCTAAATCTAAAGTCAAAACAAAAGGTGCACCAAAGAAGAAAAAACAGAAATTATTTGATGCTAAATGTGATCCTTCTGGGTGGGAGCATATGGATGAGAAGGTAAAAATGACTGAAGAATCCAGGGCTTCTAATTTAAAATCATCACAGCGGTCTTCCAAAAATACTTCACAGCGGTCTTCCAAATTATCTCAGGGTGCTTCTAGAGTTTTATCACAGACAGCTGAGACTAAAATCCATTTACCGTTTGTTCCATCTCACGTGCACTCTTATGTTCAAAAAATAGTTGATGTTGAAAGTGACGGTAATTGTGATTTTAGAGCAGTCGGGGTTGGTCTTGATATGGGTGAGGATTTTTGGCCTCTGATTGGGCAAAATTTAATTCAGGAAACAAAGGAAAGGGAGCCAGTGTATTTGACCATGTTTGGGAAGAACAAAATGTTAGAGCTTCGCAAAACATTAACTATTGAATCCTACGGACGTCAGTCGGACTCGAAGTGGTTCGATTTGCCAGAGATGGGGTACATGGTTGCAACCAAGTATAATGTGACACTCGTTCAGTTGTCTTTGAATATGAATTTTACTTATCTGCCTTTGAGAGGTACCTATGGTTCGTCTAAGTTTAAAATCATATCTATTATGAACAAGCAAAATCTACACTGGTTGCATCTTTCAATCTCTCCCACCTGTCTGTTACCTCCTATTGCGCCCCGCAGTGGTACCAGCACCACTCATCAGAGTCTGCTTCATGGTTGGATCCATATGCCGATCGTTTTACCCTCTGGCAGTCTATGTGTCCTTCCGTGCAGCCTCCCACTCCCGGTGATGCGCCTAGATGTGTTGATTTAGCTGATGATTCTATTGACGATTTATAGATTCACACCTCTTTTTTGTATTACACGTGTATTTATTATTGTACCGGGTTTTTGTAATTACACGTGTTTATTTATCCATCATATCTACGTTGTTGATCAAATGACAACCGTTGATCAAACCAAGAGGGTTCAAATTAAAACCGTTGATCAAATCACAACCGTTAACAAATAATATGCCCATCGTATATACCCTTGGTGGGACATATATACGATGTACATTTTTTAGGCATCGTATATGTGCGTATATACGATTGACATAAAACACATTAATCGTATATACGCACAATGAACATATATACGATGCCTAAAAATGCACATCGTATATAAGTCAAAAAAAGATATATACGATTAGTGTAATTTTGTAAAAAAAAACGTTTTCTGAAGAACATTTTGGGGATTCACTATTGTGTGTGTTGGGGGTATATGTGAACATTGTGGGGTAAAAAAAAACCCTAAAAAAAATACTAGCAAACGGTTCTTTAAAGAGGCATAGGAATTGAAAACCGATGTTTTGGTCTTAAGGATTAAGAAGATAAATGCAAACTACAATGGTAAAAGTAATTTCCTGGTTTTCAAAAATGGCCTCCCGATTCACAATATTTTTTTACTAACTAATATGAATTAGTTTTTCTCTTTATCGATTTTTTGGTTGATAATATGGACTTTTTTTTTGGTCCAATAATATGGACTTTTTAAAAAAGGTGCAAAATAAATTTTAAGATGTTCTGGTATACAACTTTTTGCACACCCCAACTTCATCTTTTGCATAAAATTGATTTTGATATGTTGGAAGTGTTTTCAAGTGAAAGAAGTTGCGACTCTAGATTTAGGTCTATCTTGAAGTTAGAATTTGGAGTTTTTGTTTTTTTCCTTTCAAAACTGATTTTTTTTGTAAAATTTTTTGTTCAACTCGCTTTTATGTAAATGTTTCTAAACATAAAGTTTGTTATCGTAGAATCCAATACACACTATAGATATAGGTTTTTTCATAAAATATACTACTCTAGTCCTTGCAGTTTTAGGTTCATTATGTATGTAGTCTGTTATGGAGAAATTATGCACCTTCTATTTACACCGATTGGCCTTCAGCGGTCAAGCCTCACATTCACTCATCAAAAGGGCCCATAATACACCTCCACAACGAATGGACCAGGATCAACACACCTATATGCCTCTTTAACCTATAAATACAAAGATTGATTAGAAGAGAGAGAAGCACGCATTAATCACTCACATATTTGTATTAACTCTCATCAGCATCGACTTTTAGCGATCGGAGTAATACATGCAGTGACACCCAACCTCAAATTTCGGAACATCAAGCTCGGACGTTACTAATATTGATCAAGAACACTTCATAACCGACCTACCAACTATCTCGGACATAAACATATCCTTAGATACGGTACAGAACATAGTCTATATTATAGATCATAGATCATATACATATGTTATTGCAATTTTCTTTAATAAATAGGACCAAAAGGGGTATAATTTGATTTGCTTATTCATTGGTTAGCTAATAAATTAGGAGTCCTATAGAAGTACAGATAAAAAGCTTGATAATTAAGAAGAAATGCAAAAAAGTCAATAATTGAATGTATTTTGTAAACTAGAGATTAGAAATGAGACCAAATTAGTTTGAAGTTTGGAACATGAAAACAACAAAATACTACCACCTTAGTAGGAGCTCCACATTTTTTCCAAACTGAAAATCCCTGATACCACAAGTTTTTCTGTTAACGATGTTTCACTGGATAACCACCAACCTTATATTTTCATAGGTCAGACTTTTTAAGTTACATTAGTCCATCAACCCCATCCCTTCACCGAATATTGGAGGCCAAATCATTTAATTATGATTTGTATTAAGCTCTTCTAATTACTATATTATTGCGTGTGAGTTCATCATCACCGACCACAAAGTTGACTTATTATAAGTTGCTGCACTGTATCCTTCCCTTAAATTCCTCGTGCGACCGACATTGTAATATTATTCTGAAGAAATGCTTTTGACCATTATCATCCGTGATGATCTAGCACTTTTTTATTTGATTTTTTTTTTGACTGGATTTTGGTATATTAAAAAACATATATTTCATTAACAAGAACAAAAAAAGTTACAAAATATAAGGCTATATTTGGTAAAAGTAACAGATAACAGATAAGTTAGCTGATAGCAAATTATGTGTGTGGTAAAATTAGCAGTTAAAATAGTTGATAAATGTAAACTGACTCAAAATGATATTTGATTAATGATTAAATTATTTAATAATGATAAAATGTTTAATGAAGAAAGAGAAGTAATTTATGAAAAACAAAAATAGTAAAAATGCCAAAAAAAAAAGTGAGACATTATACGATATCCACTAAAACACTACTTGAATTAGCATTTTTAAAAAACGATAAACGCTATTCGAAAAACACTAAACACTACTGCTTTCCAAACACGTGTATTCATCACCTAATAATCAAATACGCTTATACGCTTATCTCATCTTCTTTATGCTAGAAGATGAAGCATGCCTAACAGACCTAAGAAGGAAGAGAAGGTGTACAAATTAAAAAAAAAAAAAAATGCAATTAGAAGACCCGTGCAAATTTGAGGTTAACAATTCCCATTGTGAGTTGTGGCATCGAGTTGAGAAGTGCACCTACCTACCACCAAGTCTACGTGTCTTGAAGACAACTGATATCGTACGAGAAGGAGGTATACCAAATTTTATTCATCCTCGACAGGGAACCACTAGCGTGCAATCACGCTGTACATTCCTTTTGGGTAAACAAACCAACAAAGCACTCTTCCCATTCACAAATTACTCATTTGAGTAAACTCTTGCTTGCCTTTGTTAATTTTTAATTCAAAAAATTCCATTTCAGTTAGACCAAGACTCTTCGTAATAAAATGTCAACCGATAATTAGCTTTGGTTTAGAGGATGTATTGTTGTTTCTATTTGTAGCTTATATGGTAATGCTTCTGAGACTTCTCAACATCTCTTCCTCTCGGGTGTCCTTTCGCTCATCATATCATGGCTTGAGGGATCCTGAGTATCCATATTGATACCGCTTTTTTCAGAACATTTTAGCCTTGATTTCTAAAGGTTGGAGCCCTCAATTGTAGGATGTTGTCTCGTCTGCTATTGTGAATATCTTATGGGGCATCTGGTACGTAGAGCAGAAATCATGTTAGATTTAGTAATCATGTCATCCCCTTACATTCGACTATCAACATAATCCTTTCCAATGTTGCTCTAGCTGGGAATGCTTCTAAATCTTCTATATCCTCCTCTATTGTTGAATTTATGATTATCAAAACCTTCAATATCATTGGTAATTATCGTAGCTCTGTCAGCATTAAAGAGGTGAATTGGACCTCCTGCGCCCTACATGATTAAGTGTAATACGGATGACGCTGCTAAGAGTTGTCCAGGTCTTGCAGCTTGTGGTGGTATTTTTAGAGACAGATGTGCTGCTATTCTTGGTTGCTTTTCTGCTTTTATAGGCAACCGTTATGCTTTTCATGCTGAAATTATTGGGCCATGTTTGCTATAGAGATTGCTTTTGATAAAGGTTGGAATTATTTGTGGTTGGAGTGTGACTCTCAGTTAGTGGTTTCAGCCTTCAAGAATTGCAAAATTGTTCATTGGAAGTTTAGAAATAGATCAGATAATTGTCTATATTTGACGAGACAAATGAATTTCGTCTGCACTCATATTTATAGAGAATGTAGCACTTGTGTTGATAAGCTTGCTAGGTATGGTACCAACATAAATGACTTTATCTGGTAGGACCTTCCTCCTTGTTTGTCGATTTTCTATTAGATAGTTTCAGTCTCCTTCTTGCCTTATGTTTTTACTTGTCTGTGCAATTTCAGCAATATGAGACATCAACTCCTGAATTTGAGCCCAAATATATAAGCAATGATAGTGTGTATGTATGGTGTTTATTTATCATTTTAAATAAGTAAACAAAAAAAATTCACACAAAAATCTCACTCAAGGTATGATAGAATTGTTGTTGAATTAAATAGGCGGCTGATTTGCATTTGGAAAATTCAAAGCAGTGTAAATCATGCAATACACGTCAGCAGCAATAAATACACGTGTTGATCAAACGGAGGGGAGGTGCCTGCATTTCCCAAGCTAAAGAAGGAAATAGCCGTTACTTTCGAGATCTTAACTCTCAACCACGTGTCCTCTGTCAAAACGTTACAAGTATCATTCCTCTACATTAAATTAAAATTGTTTTAAATAATTTTTTATGAAGAAATCTAATTCATAAATAGAATTTCTTAATAATTAAATAAGATATGATTCTTATCATTGTTGCCGACGTCTATTGCATAATTTACAATTAGCTATTTTTAATTAATAAAGTTAAGAAATTATATCATTTAATACTAGTATTAAGAAATTATATTATAATTAGCCATTTTTAATGAATAAAGTTAAAATTTAACTTTCCTTCTAAGAATATTCTCTTTTGATACCACATTTAATCTTCTTTTTATATAAGTAGCGATAACACTGAAATTTTTCATTTAATACACTAATTTTTTTTGACTAAATTTACACTACATATTAATGTTATTGCAATTAAGAATATTATAATTCTTGTAACTTTTTTTTTGACTGAAGAATATTATAATTCTTGTGAGTAATACAAAACATTAAGAGATTTCTTTTCATAAAGAATATAAAAAATCAATCTCAAAAATGAATGAATAAATAAATAAAGGAATATAAAAAATGGAACTTAATGAATGTAACAGAGAAGGTGCTAAAATATTCTCCATAAGAAAGAAAGAAACAATTGAGTAGAGACAACTGTATGCGTAACTCATGATGATTGGAGAATCTTATAATGCAGAGAAACTCAATCAAACCACCATTTTACATTTTTCTCCTCACACAATAATCCCTTCGTTCGTTGATAGATACTATGAAAATTACTGCAAGTTGCAATTAATTAAAGGAAGAAAAAAAAGATAAAAATCAAAAAGTTATAAAAGGAAGGAGATTCGATCTTTACGTGGCATTGAGTCAAATGATTAAACACATTAAAGAAATTAAAAAACAATTAAGAATACTAATAAATACAATAATAAAAAAAAGAAAAAAAAGTTAATGGTGGCATATACCCCTCCCTTATAAACGCACTCGCTTTCTCTTACATAGAAAACATCAAACGATTTAAAACCACACCCTCGTTTCTTCATCCACCACTCTAATCATCGTATCAAGAATCAAATCAAATCACTAGAAAGAAAACAAAAAACCACCTCCATTTTTGTTTCATTTCGTGAGGACAGAAATTCGAGGTTCCAATTACTATTCACACCCCCCTCCATGGCGGACGTGTTATTGCAAAAGGCGAAGACACCTACCTCAACAAAGAAGGAGACATCGAACCTATTACTAGGTCGATTTGAAATAGGAAAGCTTCTCGGCCATGGAACATTCGCGAAGGTTTACTACGCTAGAAACATCAAAACCGGTGAAGGAGTAGCCATTAAGGTAATCGACAAAGAGAAAATCTTAAAAGGTGGTTTGGTTGCACACATCAAACGTGAGATCTCAATTCTACGTCGTGTTCGTCACCCAAACATCGTTCAACTTTTCGAGGTTATGGCTACAAAAACAAAGATCTATTTCGTCATGGAATATGTTCGTGGTGGTGAGCTTTTCAACAAGGTAGCCAAAGGTAGATTGAAAGAAGAAGTTGCTAGAAAGTATTTTCAACAATTAATCTCAGCCGTTGGATTCTGTCACGCTAGAGGTGTATATCATAGAGATCTCAAACCTGAAAATTTGTTGCTAGATGAAAATGGTAATCTCAAAGTCTCTGATTTTGGTTTAAGTGCTGTTTCTGATCAAATTAGACAAGATGGTTTGTTTCATACTTTTTGTGGTACACCTGCTTATGTTGCTCCTGAGGTTTTAGCTAGAAAAGGTTATGATGGTGCTAAAGTTGATCTTTGGTCTTGTGGTGTTGTTTTGTTTGTTTTAATGGCTGGTTATTTACCTTTTCATGATCAAAATGTTATGGCAATGTATAAGAAAATCTATAAGGGTGAATTTAGATGTCCTAGGTGGTTCTCACCTGATTTATCTAAACTACTTATACGTCTTCTTGATACTAAACCTGAAACTAGAATTGCTATTCCTGATATCATGGAAAATAGATGGTTCAAAAAAGGGTTTAAACAGATTAAATTCTATGTTGAAGATGATAGGGTTTGTAATGTCGATGATATTGATAATTTTGGAGACAACAATATTGAAGATGATACTGCATCTGTAGTTTCTATGACATCTGTTGTTTCTGATTACGTGTCTGAGTCTGATTCTGAGATAGAGACTAAAAGGAGAAATGCTCCTTTACCAAGACCTGCAAGTTTGAATGCTTTTGATATTATATCATTCTCGCCCGGTTTCGATCTTTCTGGATTGTTCGAAGAAAAAGACGACGAGACAAGGTTCGTAACTGCTGCACCGGTTTCTAAGATTATCTCAAAGTTGGAGGAAATTGCTCAGTTGGTTAGATTTTCTGTTAGGAAGAAAGATTGTAGGGTGAGTTTGGAAGGTACTAGAGAAGGTGTTAAAGGACCATTAACTATTGCTGCTGAGATATTTGAACTCACACCTACTTTAGTTGTTGTTGAGGTGAAGAAAAAAGGAGGTGATAGAACAGAATATGAGAAATTTTGTAACAATGAATTGAAACTTGGTCTGCAGAATTTGATGGCTGAAGAAGAATCTGCAACTTCTTCAGAATTGTCTACAACTACTGCTCCACCTCAACTACTTCGTGTGCTTTCTGAACCAGTGAACATGTCTTCAGATATTGAATCTCCACATTATCTACCTTCTGAAATACAAGAAGAGTGAGATAGAGATATAGAGAAGAGAAAATTTAAAGGTCTTTTTGACTCATTTCCTTATGTTCTTTTATAGATAATTGATAAAAATTTTCCCCCTCACAGGATTGATTGTCCTGTTTTAGGTTTATTGCTTGACTTGAACATTAGATGCTATTGTATTTTCTATGTCAAATTGCTATACAATTGCTATACAAAGAAGCCTAATTGAAATATTTAGCTAATGGAGTATATTTCTTTTGTTGCATTCATAAGTGCTTGTATATTGCTTTTGCTTTTTTAGAGCAAGTAGTGAGAAAATAGCAAAAAAAAGTTTGGTGCTAATACATGAAGCATTGCAATGCCTTTGGTTTTTTAGTGCTACATATTAATAATGATATAGGAACAGATATTAATGTCTGGTATGTCAGTTTAACAGGTAATTCATGTCTCCCCACCTAAAATGTCTTTCTCCTTTAACATGTAGCGGATGTTAAACACATTAAGGTGGTTCAGTAGACTGTTTGTAATAGATTATGGGCCTGTTTGGTAAACTGCTTAATTAAACGCTTATGGCATAAGTGTTTATCATAACTGTTTATTGCATAAGTTGTTTATATAATAAAAAAATACAATAATGTTAAACTATTGTTTCCATAAGCTATTTAGGGGGAGTTTATGGAAATTAGCTGAAAACAGCTTATGAACATGTTATACGTTGTTTTCATAAGCTTTTCCAAATAGTTTTACAAGTACTTATGAGGCTGATTGGGAGACCTTATGGATACATGTAATGACATGTTCATAAATTGTTTATAGCATTATTCCATAAGCTCTTCAGGATAGCTTATGAAAACAACTTATATGAAAATAGTTTGACTTTGTATTATGTTTCACTTTAGAAATACCTTATGCATAAGCACTTATTTCATGAGCGTTAATTTGTTTTCCCAAATAGAGTTTATATCTAATAGGCATCATTACCCTAAAGAATGTAGCCCCTTTTACTAATTTTGTTACTCAGGTTTCTGCACAAAAACTGCATATTGTTTGTACTGTAGCCTGTCAAAGAAAATAGATAGAGCCTGGTTTTGTCATATACTAAGTTAGTAGGTTGTATTTGTGTGAAATGTTGCTTAATGCTTACAAAGCAAGTGTCTTTACATAATAACAAATTTGAGATTAAGTTTTTTTTTCTCTAGATAGAAGCACCTTAATAAAGGTTTTGAATTTATTGAATTGGAGACATACTAGTAGTCAGGTGCAGTTTATTGAATCTTAAGAATAAGAATTATAACTATTGAAGCAAAGATGTTTGTTATGAGAACAGGGCTTAGAGTAAATAGAAATAAAAGTGGATTAGTTGCATTGCTTAGTAGTTACTATTGGGTTAGTTAGATCCCAAAACAGTTGCTTCTACCTAAACTAGTAACTTACCCGTGCATCCGCACGGGATTATGGCGTTATGTGACATCATTATGCTCAAATAAAAATGTTAATTTGAAATGTCATTCTTCAAAAATCAGTTGTATATTATAAATATTGTAATAGTTTTGTTGTTGTAATTAGTCCGAACATTTACCCGTGAAAATCGAAACAAAGCTAAAGTAAACAAATTTAATTAGTCTGAATCAAGACAAAACTAAAGTAAACAAATTTAATTAGTCTGAATCTTATCCCGTAGACATTACTGTCGAATTTCATTAGTCTGAACCTTACCCCGTGACAACATTGCATCCTCTTCAAAATTGACAATATAAAAAATGAGCTACAAACTTTATTATTCCATTTAAATATAAATAGGAAAAAGGTATAAATAGGAAAACATATTAAATAATGCTCAGAAAAAATGCTTGAATAATATAATAAATAAGTACCTCCAGAAGCATTTAGCTTATCAAGCAAACTTTGCAAATAACAGAATTGTGCATAAATTATATTAGATAGACACAGTTACAACTTTAGAATTGTGCATAAATTAAAGTATAATGCAAATTAATTAACAGGAGTTCCAAAGACGATGGAAAGAGGAAGATGACCTGCTTGAAGTGGTCAATCAATCCAATGGAAAGCAAGCTGAAAACCAAGAACATTGAAAAATATAAGAACACTAAATATGATATGATAATGTATTACAAATTTAAAACTGAAAATGAATATTAGTAATCAAAAACACCAGAGAAGGGGAAATTAAAATGGTACACCTGCAAAATGTAAATGAAAAAGGACCAAAAATAACAAACAAAAAAACTGAGTAAGAAACTTACTTCAAAATACTCTTCAAAACTTACTTAAAAAATGACACCAAACAAAACAAAAAATAATGTTTCTGGAGCTGAAAGTGGCAGTGGGAGAGAGAGGAGTTCTAGCGGTTTTGGAGTGGTGATGGTTGTGTAACTTGTGTTTAAGGATTAGGAGAAAATGAATAGTATCAAAGGGAGGAATGGAGAAGATAAAGTTGGATTTAATGTTTTAGAGTTTTAGAGTGAGGGAGCGTGACTGGTCAGTGTATCAGAAGAGGCTTTTGTCCATTGTACCATAGGAGTCAGTGTTAATAGCACATAGGAAATTTGAAAATGGAAGAGGCGCTCAAAGATTAGATGGTTGTGTTTTGGACATAAAAGGACAAAATATTGAGGATCTTATGAGGGTAGTAAGGTAATTATGGTAGTAGCTAAATGACATCAATTTATAGTAGATTCCACTAACTTGCAATACATCCATGTTGATTAGTATATTATAATAATAATAATAATACAAATAATGTACTATAACAAAGGAGGGCTAATTGGAAAAACGCGTAATCACATAGCTTCTTTCCAACAGGCAACAGCAGAAGAGCTTCTGTCTTTCCCACCATAATTGCTTGTTTCTTTGGAACGTGTTATTCTCTTATAATAAAATGAAAGTTTAATTAAATGAAGGATATTTTTGAAAGGATGACATCAAATTGAGTTGAATTAGTTGAAATTTGTTTATATTTGAGTTCCCCAAATTTGTCTTAATCAAGTGATGCATGTTGATCATAAATATTAATTAATAAAAATATTAAAAGGAGTCATCAAAGTGAACTTTAGATATTAAATGGATGGGTGCTAAACTGCTAATAGCATGCTTAATTGGATTGAATTTCAGTCTTTTTTTTTTGATCAACTTGATATGGGAATTTCAGTCTCCTCCTCCAGAGTTTCAGACACACCTCTGGGCAGATGCCAGTGGTGTGGAGTTTCTAAGATTTTAGTTGGTCTAGTTCTTTCCCTGTTTTTCTTCCTTTTCTTTGCCAATTTGTATAAAAAAAACACATATTGTGTATAGGTTTTTACAACCACCATCAATCACAATTCATAGAGGAATTGATTATCAATTGACTAATTGGTGGTTAACATTTAACCAATTTCTTTTTGGTGATGTGTCAACCTCTAATTGGTACTTGGTAGATAGTATAAAAGGCTTATACACTTATTGTGTATATAAATTAAATCCTAAATGGATACATAAGCTTGTTAATCTCCGCCTCGACAATGCTAACGCGGAACACCACTAACTAGCCCACTTGACATGAAATCAATGGAAATGAATTGAGAGAGATGAAAAACAAAACTGTCAAAATTGCTTAGATGAAAGATAAGTATGTTTTATAACGAGTACGCATACCTCAATATTTTACTGCTTAGATGAAAGATAAGTATATTTTATAACGAGTACGGGTACCTCAAAATTGCTCTTCACGTACATTCCAACAATATCGCTCGTAATTTCAATAAAATATTGTCTTGGAGGAATTGCTTAGATGAAGAGCAACACTGTAAAGCTATGAATCAATATCATGCTCTTGTGTGGATAACAAGTGGTACTTATCACACAAATGGCACTTTATAAGAAGATAAGCTAATCTTACCTGCCCTCTCAGGATTTGCTGAAGAAAAGTTTCAAACAAAAGGGTCATTTTCTTTCTGCGTTTCTTTCTTCAAAGTCACAATTAAAAATGCATTATTATTACATACTATTAGTAATCACGTGTACTTTACGGTAAACTAATTTTGAACTCGTACGTTTGCCCTCAAGATTTGGACTAATTGGTTTCTTAATTGGGGTAGTTAGCAACTAAAAGGACAGAGAGATGTTTATCAGTTATATTATCAACGGTCCATGTTCATGCGACACGAATTTGAAAAAGTGACCATATCAAGCCAAATATAAAAATTAAAATCGCATCCACCATAGACAGAAGAAAGTTTATTTATTTATTTATACAAAGAAAAGTTAGCTATATTATGAAATAAAATTACCTATACAAGTGGTAACTGGACTTAGATCCCACTCCAAGGTCGTAGGTTCGAATTTTGGGTGTGCCAAAAACTCTGTTAAGATAAGAGAACCACACGAGCCGGTTTTGCCGGCACCCCTGGCCACACGAACCAAATCACACAACATTTATTTTTACCTTGCAGTTTGGACCATTTTTACACTCATAATTGAAGTGTGCACATCTAGCTTCTTATAATTCGACGAATGAAGTGTACACATCTATCTTCTTATATTTACAAGTGCACAAATCTTATTGTGATTCATAATTGAAGTATAAATTACTCGAACTAAAACTGAAGTGTAAAATAGAGCGTGAAACACATATTTCAAGAGTTGTTATTTACTAATTTTGAGACCAACCGTACGGGATTAACTAATTTATGGTAGTTACATTTCCTCAATTATTTTACTGTGAGTTATACATTTTGTGCTAATATATTAATTTCTTGATTATTGTTGGTTATTTTATTAATTTTAGGTTAATTATCCAACAAATAATAACAAAAAGGTTTCCTGCGAGATTGGAACCTTGGAACCATGTAATAGAAGGTGGTCCCGCACCACTTACACTACAAAAAAACAAAGATATTAGGGGAAATCGAGGAGGGTCATTAAAAAGTCAATATCGAGGAATTAGCGACGAGACAAGCCGTCGCTAAAGAGGCTCTGAATTTATTTATTTTTTAAAAAATTTCCGTCGTTAAATGATAAAATTCCCTCGCTAACATTAGGACAGTTGTAACCCACAACGGTTACATTTTAAATTCCCTCGCTAAACCCTATATTTTCGTAGCTAACTCTGACATTTTAAATCACTTCATTTCAACACAATGAAGCATCATACATCCATTTCACACTCAATCATCAATTCATTCCATTAATACTACTGCATCTATACTTATGAGCAAAGTTCAAAACAACAACCAACAATTCATCAAGCATAGAGTGCTAATTCATTTCAGCACACATAGATTACCTAATTTCATGAATCTAAACACCAAACACACATGCATTATACCCAATTCAGCATAATCAACATGTAAGCCATAAAAAGTTCAAAACAAAACTAAATGTGGTCAAAGAACTCACCTTAGAGCTGAAATCAACTCAAAAGCAAGCAAACATGGAAGTCCCAAGCACACAACAAGCTTCCCAAAAACCCAATTTCGACCCAAACCTTCAAACTCGCTAATTGATTGTTCTAATTCACAATGTAGGTGATACTAGGCCTCTAGGATCTTCCCAAACCAACATGCAACAAGAAATTATAGCTACACCATTGCTCTCAATCATGAACACGCAATAGCTTTTTCCCAAGATGAGGAAATGAGTTTCATAACTAAGTTTTGGACAGCTATTCCTCTCTCAAGACCATTTAACCCACGAAATTGAACTCTTAATTTGTAATTCCAGCTCCAACTTCTTACTTCAAAGATTCCTCTATCATGAAATCAAATCTAAGCTTCTCAATCATCCTCTAATTAACAAGAGCATGCAAGTAGATTTTTGGGTTAAAGGAAATAGGTTGGAACCTTGTAAATAAGTATGGTTTCTGTGTTTGGGTAAGAATGAGGTGAGAAATGAGATGAATGTTGAAGTGTGAATAATGGAAGAAGTGAGGTTTGATGATGTTGAAGTTTTATGAACACTTTCAGCTCACTCACTCTCCCTTTCTCCCCTTTCATTCTCGTTTCCTCTCCTTTTTTTCCTTCTGTCCTGAACTCTCTCTCTCTCTCTCTCTCTCTCTCTCTCTCTCTCTCTCTCTCTCTCTCTCTCTCTCTCTCTCTCTCTCTCTCTCTCTCTCTCTCTCTCTCTCTCTCTCTCTCTCTCTCTCTCTCTCTCTCTCTCTCTCTCTCTCTCTCTCTCTCTCTCTCTCTCTCTCTCTCTCTCTCTCTCTCTCTCTCTCTCTCTCTCTCTCTCTCTCTCTCTCTCTCTCTCTCTCTCTCTCTCAACACTCTTGTAATGAGTGAAATGTGGGAGTGAGGACTTGTTTTACTTTCATCTGAGAGTGTTTTTAAGGGAATCAAAATTTTGGTGTGTGAAATCTCTATATTACCCTCACTCTTCATTCCTACACTTACTTGACCTTTCTTTTAATTACCCAGCCAAACACTCAATGCACACAAGTATCATATTTAGGTAATTAAATCATACATTATCTATTCAAACATACTCAATCAACTCACTTAATAAACAACCACATAATATCATATCCTCAATTATAAACTAGATTGAGTAGTTATTAATTGAAATTACTCACTAATCTCAAAATTTGAGATTAACCAATTTGGAAATGTTACATCTATACATTATTTCTATAAGTAAGTGGGGGTTGGGAGAGTAGTGTTTATTCTCTTGTTGGTAATTAATATTAAATACTAAATTAACTTCATTCTTTCTATTTCAATTGGAAAGATAATTTAATTTGAAAAAACATGTAAAAAAAAAATATAGAGCAAAGGATATAGAATAGAACTTATTAGGCTGAAGAACAAAGTGACTTAGCCGCTTGGGGAAACCAAACTCTCCGTAAAATCGATGTCGTCAATCCACTTCACTAAAGAATCTAAATATTATTTTACGCCTACAACAACCTGTGCCACGTAATCGTAAAATATCATTTTTTTGTATCGATATGTCCGCGCGCAGTAGAATAAGTACGTTGCTCTTATCAAAGATTTCAAGTGGACAGACATATCGGAATGGAAGGAAGATTAGTTTCCGTAAAAGTCAATGAGAACTGATCAAGAGCAATAGAAGTCGATAGTATCCAACTATCATCCCTGTCAAAATCTTCAAGTACTCATATATCAATTGAATCCCTCTTTGAAAAGTAAGAAAATGATAACTTTTCTTTCAACACACCAATGCGTGTTTTGTGGAAACTCAATACATCTATTCCAATTGGCAAACACTTGGGACTGAAATGCTCGGTTGCCAAATTAATCGAGGCAATGAAGAGCTTATGAGGCTCATCACCAAAATATGCACGACGCTTCATAGTGTTCGCGAGCCAATTGACAGTGCGGGCGATGTAAATTCCCTGTTTATGGAAATTCTCATGCCGGGATAGAAGTCGAAAGAAGTATTATCAGCCGTATCAACCTTAGGGAAGCTTCCAACACGTCGCCAATCATCGGAACCCACCGAGTATACATAGGCACAAATATCATTCAAGTGCTCCAGGTTCAATGTGGCACGCTCTTGGTAATGCTTAATGAGCGCAACCACTTTGTACGTTCCGTGAGCGGCATCGTAACCAAATCCAACTGAACTTTGCTTAACAAAAGGCCTAGTTAGAAAAATTGGGGCCAAAAAAATCTGCTTTGTACCAAGATTTGTAACCTTGAATATGAATCCCTTTTCTCCCGAGTCATGCCACCGGTTTTTAACCCAAAGAAGCAGGCCGTTGCATGATGTTCGCGACATCCATTCCGCATCAAAAGTTTCTCTGAAACTTAGGACTTCTGATAACCGGAGGAGCAACAGTTACTCTTTCAAAGCAGGTATTTCCGTGTTTCATTCCTCCTCCCAAAAACAAATTTTTGGGAGTGTTTGCGAGATGTGCGTAGACAAATTTTGGATCTGCAATGCAAGCCTTCCAATGATTCGACAAAGTGTAGCATCACCTCTGCAGAGACCAACATGTTATAATCGAGGTACGTATAAATTAAATCTCTTTTTCTTCTTTTGATATTTCAAATATATAAAATTCTGCAGCTCATAAGTCAATTATTGTTTAGAGGTAGGTGTCAATATGAATGTGGCCAAAAGAAATCTCATAAGTCATAATTCCAATTGTTGAATATAAAGTGAGAAGCATATTTCTACATCATGCTTTCCAATCATAAAAATAAGAGCATTGCTGCAGCTCAACAACAACAGTAGTATTTTAATAAAGAAGAAAGACGTGGATGGTAGGAAAACTAGCTTAAGCAACTGCACAATATTATAATGATGCCTTAAGACTAGCAAGGGAGTTACCATAGCAGTGACAGTTAAGTTTGTCAATCATCAAGAATTGAATCTGTACCAGCAGTGATTGCACTTTTATCGTTTTCTTATCAGCCAACCATTACTATTTTGATTTACCACTTTAACCTCATAATAAGGAAGGTATTGTAAAAAAAAAAAGAGGCCTAATATATTCATCTTCTTCCACATATTCTTATTATTATTAACATGGAAACACATAATTTAACTGAAAAAGTGAAAAGAGATGGCAACCGACCTTTCTGCCCATTCATCAATGTTGGTATGCTAGTATCAGTGTATTCCACATCCACCCTAATATATTCATCTTCTTCCTGTATTTCCATGTTAATAATAATAAGAATATTAGGAAGAAAGACTTGAAATCCTTAATCAAACGAGAGTAGTAAGGAACAAAAAAAAAAGAAACTTGAGACAACCTTGCGACTAGTCGCCATGTGGCTAGCAAGGCACCGGGAAAGAGGAGAGGGATACAACACTACCTGTATGCAGTATGTGTTATTTTCCCACTGTTATCTTATTTTTGTGAATCTCCACCCTATCTGTTGATGGTTCCTCTCTTTTATATAGACGGATATGCAGTGTTATTGTGATGTGAGAGGAAAGTGACTTGGTCACGGATTTTCGTTTTGTTTTCTTGCTCAGGATGCCAGCTAAGGAGTGGTTGAACGGTCCCTTTCATATTTCCTAATATATGTTTCTGCATATTCTGTTTCTTCTGATTTTGCCACTGATTTCTAGCTCTTTGCCCATTTTCCATGTGTTTGCAAGAAAATAGAAAAAGGCAGTCAACAAGAAGAAAGCAATACTCACTCATTTCCCAATATGTCTTTTGTTTGATCCTTACGAGCTTTTGTTTTTGCAAATTACAGTTTGCAACATGTGATTTTCATGGAAATGGGTATTGATGGATGATATGGCTTAGTCAAAACTAGGAGATTCCAATGCTTTATACTCAAATAAGAGAAGCTGCAACTGTCTTCTTTTGTCGTTTTTTGTTTGTATTTCCATTCATCTTTCATAGTTTGTACAAGACTAACTTGGCTGGATGTGTTTATATTATTAATTTTTTTTAATCAACATTGCACAAGTTTAATCAAAGGATAAGAGAAGTAGGGGAATGAGTGGCTCGCTCAATATCACCCACCATGCCATATATTATATTATATATATAATAATAAAGGAGAATAATTATAAGGTTTAGAAAATACTATGCACTGAAGCAAACTGAGTTACGTTGAGGAAAGCTGGAATATTATTTTCTTAAAATTTTGTGGGCACATTCAACTTTGAAGTTACGGCCACGAAATGGAACAAGTAAACGAAAATTCTTGTAGTAACTTTTTTTTAGTCACTATCTTTACAGTAACTTCAGTTTTTAAGTGCATGTGGATCACTTTTTAAGTTGATCTTCTAATTTTTTTAAAGAAATTAAACAATCGTAAGTAAATCCTAACTAGGTTACCTCAAGGTGTTCGTTAAATCTAGTGAAAAAGGGTGTTCATTAAGAAACTGCATTGAAATCAATTCTTTCTAATTATGCAGGCTGTTTTGATAAGCACCTGCGGGTTGCTGATGCTAGTGTCTGGGACATCAACGATTGGTCGTGGATGGAGCCTTGGAGGCACGCTGAAGTTGTGCAGATCGAATAACATTGATATAAACAGTCTGCACACTATTTTGCTGGATGTGAAACCCAATAGATCAAAGAAGAATTCATTGGTATTCAGCTTAACGACTTTGACATTTGCCAGTTGAGCTAGGTCTTACGGATAATTAACTACTCTACTGTGACGGAGTGCGGATCCTTGAGAAATTGCAATCGCCATTTCAATTATTATTAGACAGAAACGTGGTTGCTTCAAAATAAACGGCGGATATTATCTCATCACGTTTCAGCATTCGCATCATGGTGCTTTAGTCGATTCCCAATTCGATTCGTTCTCTTGTTATTCCTTTAAATCCTTCGAACACTGCAAATTCTCCTCACACTATGCCATGAAATCAAATGATATTACTGCACCAAGAGATCTTTCTTTCTAAATACTTATTATTTACATAACTTGCGAAACAAAGAAGGAGTAATTTACATTGAAGATAGAAAGGAATATTTCATTCCATCAGAACCAGACACATGAATGAAAATAAATTCAGCATCAAGATTCAAATCCATCAGCATAGTAGAAAAAGAGTACCAAATGAAGGAGAAAATGCAGCCACATGGAGGTTGTGCATTATGAATACTAGGAAGAGGTGATATTTGACGGGGATGAGGCGGTTGAGGTTAAAGGCAAAGAATTCGTTTATTTTAAAATTAATTAAAAATCATGAGTTGATATCAGCCGTTTATTTTGAAGCATACCACGTGTCTATCTTATAACAATTGAAATGGAGATTGCAATTTCTTTAAGAAATTGCGAGGAGGATCTGCACTCACTGTGACGTGTTTGATGATAAAGTCTTGCGTAGTAAGATATATATATATATATATATATATATATATATATATATATATTCAAATCAAAGTTTAACTAGCACATATGCGCTGAAAGTGAAACAATAAACAATGTAGTAATGAATTTATGTACTATTATACTAGTATCCAAACTCGTGCGATGCACGAAAAAGAAATTTGTTGAAAATTTATATTAAGTAATATATCATGATATTGTAAGTTAAAATTGTTAAGTGAGTTTTAGTAACTTAAAGCAAAATTGGTTATGATTGATAAATAATTAAATCAAATTATATGATATTGTAATATTTTTTGATACAATATGAAGTTGTAAGGTTTAGAACATAAAATGACATTTGTATCATAAAATGACTTATGGTTCCATTAATTGAATTGAAACGCATTGATATGATTTATAATACAATATATTATAGTACTAAAATACTCTTGTACACATAAAAATCTATTAATTTGAGTTAAGATTTTATCACGCAATTTTTAAATAAAATTACATATATTGGAAAATTCTATTCAAAAAAAATAATCGAAAAAAAAAAATATAATATATACGCTCGTGCTACGCACGGTATATAGCAAAAAACTATAAATTTTATATTAAATTGTCTGTTCAGAATTATAAAGGAACAAAAAAGTACTTCTCTATATGAGTGCTATATGACTCTTTTAATGTAAGAACGAGTCAAAGACTTGTCAAGTGGCACATATTTTGTTTGGTTTTAATCAAATAACAAAGTTACAATAGCAATTAACCAAAATTTAGGCTATAAACCAAGTTGATTTTTCAGATTGGGCTCACGAGCCATGCACTAACTATGTAAATTTTTTAAACAGAAAATCTACATTTTTTTATAATCACCTCCAAAACCAAACTTATTCATATACCAAATTCATCCAATCGAAACGCATACTATTAAAGTTTTACAATTTAAGCATAAAATAAAAAGAGTTAAAGCATAGAGCATCTTATACTTTTAAAATTATTACAAAACTCTCCCTTCAAAGTTCAAATACATAAATGCAACATTCAAGCTTCAACTGGCTGCAAAACCAAATTGCTTTTTTCTGCTCAAACCAACCAAGTCACGACCCTGAGAAAGAAAAACCACAAGATGATTACTTTTTTCAAAAAGAAAATAATCAAATTAACATAAGAAGGTAGTTTCAATATCTCTAGAACCGTAACATAAGAACATGATCTGTTATCACATGAGTAACAAAAGTTAACAAAAAAAATAGAACAGTAACACAAGTTTGATAAATATCATTAGAATTCATACTGCTCTGCCATCAACTTATCATGAGAATCGATATTGTTTCATAAAAGATAATATGACTGTAACAATGAAGTAAATAACCAAGCCACTATCATATCATGTAGAACTGGTTTATTAACAATCAAGTAAATAACCAAGCCATTATATTCTAGCCCACGAAAGTACTTGTAGAAGCAATTTAACATAAGAAGATAATGAATTGTAAACATCTGCTAAAAGAATTTTGAAACAATTAAGAAAATTTAGCTACCCATAGTGTTTTATTAATTACTTAATTATGTTCTCACTCATTATCATAAAACCTAGTTCTTTCATTCAATCAATAAACTTTCGCATAATCATAACCTCGTTCAATAACACATCATTCATACTTCCATTCATATCACAATCTGTAGAATTTTGATACTTCTTTAAAATTTTCTTCCACTTTTTACTAACAGGGGTGTATTTACTAATTTGCAGGTTGCAAATATTAAGGTCCAACACTGTTGCAATGGGGCCTGGCCCAATAACGCAAGAAAGACCGGAACAAAGAAGAGAAAGACAACGTTAGTCTTCAGTCTCTCTCTCTCTCTGAAACTGAGCTGCTTCGTCTCCTTCACCACCTCTTCCACGCTCTGCTAGGGTTTCAATGGAAACCCAGCAGATCACCTCCAAACCACAAACAGAACCCACCAAACAATAGATCGTAGCTTCCTCTTCCAAACCCCTCAACCAATTTACGTGCTTTTGAGCCTTGAATGAGAAACCCTAATCTTCGTGCGTGGTGAATCTGAAACCCAGGTTGAAGATTTACGTCAAACAGGTAAAGATCTTTCCTTTCTTGTCCCTTTAATGCTTATTTCTGAACTACAACAACAATATTAACTTGTTGTTGTTTTTTTCTTTGCATGAACCTTCTGTACTTCCTGGACCTACCTTGAATCTTCACTTCTCTTCACTTCTTGAAGATTCAAGTCTTGAACAAGTTACACTCGAGTAACCTTCTTCCTCTCTCACTATTTCTCTATTTCCTTACTCTTTTCTTATCGTGTATGGATAAAAACCCTAAGCGGTTTTTCTCCCCTTTCTTCTTGAGGTCTCTCCTCACAAAGGCTACACTAAGAACTTGAAGGATTTAGAAGAACTTGAACTTGAAGAAGGAGCAGAAAAGACACTCGAGAGATAAACCAGTAAAAACTATTCTTTTATTTACGTATTTTTCTGTACAATTATTTTCAAATGTAAACTACATTATATACATGCTAGACTTTGAATTAGTTAGGGATAGAGTTAGTTAGCGGTTATCAAGCGCAATAGTGACTATGGAATAGTGCTTAACGGCTATTTTTCATTTTCAACATGTTTTTGTTTTGTAAAATATTTTAGCCGAAACACTAAGTGATTGAAATTAGCCATTTCAACACTCTCCCTTAATTCAAACACTTAGGTTGAGTAGAGCATTAGACTAGAGCTAAGCTAATAGGAAAACATAAACCCAAGACAAGCCCTTGGGATAGCCTTAAAAATAACCTTTGGAACAAGCCTCCAAAGTCGACTTTCAGAGGAGTAGTCATTCATTTGTCTTGAATGAAATTACTCCTAATTCCTCCTTAGCTTAGCAAGCAGATCTCCTCGAGAGCTTTAGTAAAAATATCCGCCACTTGATCTTTAGTAGGACAAGACTAACCTGTAATTTACCTTTTGAAACTTGGTCCCTCAAGTAGTGGTACCTTGTTTCAATATGCTTGGTTCTCGCCATGAGCCCACGGGGTTCTTAGCAAGGCTCAAGGTGGACTTGTTGTCAATTAGGATAGTAGGTGGTTGACTTAACTCAACCAATAGCTCATTTAGCGTTGTCTCAAGCCAAGCGACTTGGCATGCAAAGATGCAGGCGCCACATACTCGCCTCACGGGAGGACAGAGCCACAACCGATTGTTTCTTGAACTCCAAGATATAGGTGCCCTAGGAACTTAAGCGCGAAACCCAGGTACTTTTCCTCTCAATTTTATCTCCACACCGATCGAATCTGTGTAACCTAGCAATAGAGTAGTATTTTCACCATTTCCTTTAGGAAACCAAATACCATAGTTCAGAGTACCTTGTAGATACCTAAGTATCCTTTTAGTAGCCCAATAGTGGACCTTGAGTGGTTTATTCATAAACCTGCTCACAATTCCTGTTGCATACAGAATATCAGGCCTGCTGTGACATAGGTACCTTAAGGACCCTATCATCCGCTTCGTATTGGTGAGGATTTACTTCACTAGTGTCCTCCTTAGTTGTTTGAGTCAAGTTACCTTCTCTGTGGTGTCTTGGCGGGATTACAATCCTCCATTTCAAATCTGGCCAATACTTCCTTAGTGTACTTAGACTGATGTAGGATTATCCCATCTGGAGTTCTTAGGAATTCCATTCCCAAAAAATATGACAACCTTCCAAGGTCTGTCATTTCAAATTTAGATTCCATAGACTGCTTGAACTTGGCAATTTCTTTTGCACAATTGCCAGTTACAAGCATGTCATCAACATAGAGACATATAATTAGAAAATAGGTTTGTAGAGTACCTTTGGTGTAGACACCATATTCTGAACCACACTTATTGAACCCATTTTACGTGAAGAACTCATCAATGCATTTATTCCATGCCCTAGGGGCTTGCTTTAGCCCGTAGAGAGCCTTGTGTAGATGGTAGACATAGTTCCCTTTCCCTTTAGTCTCAAAGCCAGGGGGCTGCTCAATGTAGACTGTCTCCTCTAGTGGTCCATTGAGGAAAGCAGATTTCACATCAAGGTGGTATAGTTCCCACCCTCTATTACAAGCAATGGCAGTGACTAACCTTATAGTCTCATGCCTTGCTACTGGTGAGAATACTTCAGTGTAGTCTAGGCCTTCTTTTTGCTGAAAACCCCTTGCTACCAATCTGGCCTTATACTTAGTTACCTTGCCATTAGGATCTAGTTTGACTTTGAACACCCACTTCACACTAATGGCCTTCTTGCCTTTAGGTAAAGTAGTTAAGGTCCAAGTTCCATTTTTTTCTATGGACTTAAGCTCTTCTAGCATAGCATCCTTCCACTCTTTAGATTTTAGGGCCTCTAAGTAGTTTTATGTGTTCGCAGATTCGCTAGCATAGCAAAGTGGATGAGATCCCCCTTCTTCATTACCTCATCATCATTTATGATTTCATAGTCCGCTAGGTTCCTAGGAGTTCTTCTTGGTCTCTCGTGGTCCATTGCACTTGACCATTAGGCATAGTAATCTGTTTCAATAGTTTCTTCTTCTTGAGGAACACCTTCCTCATCACCTGAAGTATCCTCCTCGACTTGCGAGGTAGGTACTTCATTCTGTCACCAATAGTTTTCGAATTTTCGGTAGGTATTGAGATTACTTGTTGTGGTTCATCCCACACCCATTGCTCCTCCTCTAGGACTGTGACATCCCTAGACACTTCAATTTTACCACTTGTTGGATTATACAATCTGTAAGCACCTGTAGGGTGGTATCCAACTAGAATCAAAGGCTTGCTTTTGTCTTCAAGCTTGGTTCTCTTAGGATCGTATATGGTCAGAAGTGAGGAGCCAAATACCTTAAAGTGGTGACATTAGGTTTGTCACCGACCGGACCTCTTGGGAACTTTGTCTTCAATTTTCTTTGTTGGACACCTATTGAGAATGTAGGTGGCTGTAGCAATAGCTTCACCCCATAGCTTCTTAGGTAGACCCTTCTGTTTTAGCATAGATCTCGCCATGTCTAATACTGTTCTGTTTCTTCTTTCTGCAACACCATTGTGTTGTGGAGTATAGGGGGATGTGACCTCATGAATGATGCCTTTTATGAGTGCAAGTACTCCTCAAAATCTTTTGAGGTGTATTCACCTCCTCCATCGATCCTTAGAATCTTTAGCTTCAGTTACTCTGTCTTTTCTGTCATGTCTCGAAATTTTTGAAAATTGCAAGGGCCTCTCCTTAGTCTTTATTAGGTAGATCCACATTTTTCTTGAGTACTCATCTACAAAAGAAATAAAATACTTATTACCACCTAGTGATAAAACATCAAAGGGCCACAAATGTCATCAGATACAACATGCAGCAGATCCTTTGATCTGTCTTTGCAACTCTTTTGAAAACTCTTCCTAAGTGTTTGCTAGAAGACATGTTGTACCATGACTCATTTGGAGCCTCTATCTTAGGCAAACCCAATACTAGACTCTTAGTACTTAGGTTTGTCAAACTCTTGTAGTTTAGGTGCCCAAGCCTTCTATGCCATAAACAACTTTCGTAACTAGTAATTGCACTCGGGCACCTTGCCTCTCAAGAGCAAATACTAGTCTTGAAGGGTCTACATTTTTGGCTAAAGGTGTGGTCAATGATGAGTTTATTTTCAGGATCATATAGCTTTAGTTTTAGGTCCTCATTACAATAGAAAAACCTTTTTCAAGTAATTGACCTAAACTAATCAAGTTAGAGCACACACCAGGGACATAGAAAACATTTTGAATCATGACTGTCTTACCATCCTCTCTCTTGAACAGAATGTTGCCCATACCTTCTGCAGTAATTACTTTGTTACTGGCACACCTGATAGTGGTCCTCTTACTAGGATCAAAATCTATCAGCCACTCCTTGTTACCAGTCATATGGTTGGAACAACCTGAGTCTAAATACCAAATTTCAGTGATGGTTTTACCATCACTGGTAGTTATAGCAAAAACAACAAATTCTGACCTTACTTCTAGTTCCACATTAGTTATACTAATTTCCTCTTTAGGTTCAATTTTAGACATAGGAATAGGATCATCTGTTATAGCACTAAACACTACTGGGCCAGAATCTGAATCTGAGTCTTCTTTGGCCACATTGGCCCTTTGCTCAGATTCTTTGCCCTTATTACTTTTCTTAGACCAGCAATCACTTGCATAGTGACCATACTTTTCACATTTGTAACATTGAATGTGTGATTTATCTTTTTTTGAACTGCTAGTGTCATTACTAGGCTTATTAGATGAGTTTCCTTTAGAAAACTTACCTTGGGGCTTACCTTTAGGCCCATTGTTTTTGTCATGCTTCACGCCACCCTTCCCTTTCTTACCTTTAGAAGGAATGAAGAAAGCTTGATGTCTTCATCCGAATCTTCATTTAATGATTCAACCTTATCTCCTTAGCTTCTAGCGACTTTGAAGTTGCTCCACCTTAAGGTCCTCCACCTTGCGGTGTCTTCTAAGCCATTAAGCGCAACATAGAATTTTTTTGTTAGAGATCTAAGTATCTTCTCGCAAATGTCTTCATCCTTTAAGGTTTCACCATTCAATTTCATGGCATTAGTGATTTTCTTCACTCTGCCAAAATAGGTGATGATGTTCTCATCACCCTTCATCTTTAAGGCTCATACCGAGCCTTTGGGCCTGTAATTTCTCTTGCTTTTTCTGCAAAGCACCATTGTAGTAGGAGTCGTAATGTCCCATGCCTTCTTGGCACTTTCCACATCCCTTATCCTATCAAAATTTGAGTCATCTAACCTGATTTGGATAAGATGAAGTGCTTTATAGTCCTTCATCTCATCTTCTTCATATTGCTTCTTTTCTTCTCTGCGATAGAGATGGTCGAGGTTCTTTCAACCCTTCCTCACAATCTTTAAGACCCTTGACACCAAAAGCCGACTTCATCTGGTGACTCCATCTGTCCCGCTTAGTCCTGTCGAAACAGCACTTGAGTGCAAAACTAGGATTCATTTCTTTATGTGCCATCTGCACACACTTCACAAAACTTGTTAGTAAAAACACAAACTACACAAATAGCTCTTTGTGTAGTGAAAACAGAATAAAGAAAACTTAAAGAACTGAAATTTAGAAGTTTAGAGTTTAAGAAATTGTCCTTTATCCTGAATTGATCGAGCTCGATGATACCATGTAGAATTTTGATACTTCTTTAAAATTTTCTTCCACTTTTTACTATGAGGGTGTATTTACTAATTTGCGAGTTGCAAATATTAAGGTCCAACATTGTTGCAATGGGGCTCGCCCAATAACGCAAGAAAGACCCGAACAAAGAAGAGAAAGACAACGTTAGTCTTGCCTCTCTCTCTCTCTCGAGCCGAGTGCGCCGTCTCCTTCACCACCTTCTTCCACGCTCTGCTAGGGTTTCAATGGAAACCCAGCGAGATCACCTCAAACCACAAAGCAGAACCCACCAAACAATAGATCGTAGCTTCCTCTTTCCAAACCCTCAACCAATTTTCTCGTGCTTGAGCCTTGAATGAGAAACCCTAATCTTCGTGCGTGGTGAATCGAAACCAGGTTGAAGATTTACGTCAAACAGTAAAGATCTTTCCTTTCTTGTCCCTTTAATGCTTATTTACGAACTACAACAACAATATTAACTTGTTGTTGTTTTTTCTTTGCATGAACCTTCAGACTTCTGGACCTACCTTGAATCTTCACTTCTCTTCACTTCTTGAAGATTCAAGTCTTGAGAATGAAGCTACACTCGGAGTAACCTTCTTCCTCTCTCTCACTATTTCTCTATTTCCTTACTCTTTTCTTTATGTGTATGGATAAAAACCCTAATCGGTTTTTCTCCTTTTCTTCATGCAGGTCTCTCCTCACAAAGGCTACACTAAGAACTTGAAGGATTTAGAAGAACTTGAACTTGAAGAAGGAACAGAAAAGACACTCAGAGATAAACTGTAAAAACTATTCTTTTATTTCTGTATTTTTCTGTACAATTATTTCTGAAATGTAAACTACATTATATACATGCTAGACTTTGAATTAGTTAGGGATAGAGTTAGTTAGCGGTTATCAATCGCAATAAATGCGACTATGGAATAGTGCTTAACGGCTATTTTTCATTTTCAACATGTTTTTTGTTTTGTAAAATATTTTAGCCGAAACACTAAGTGATTGAAATTAGCCATTTCAACACAATCAAGTACTTGAACCACCAGATCAAGCAATTCAATCACCAATTATTTATATAACAAAGATTTATTCAAAGACATAACATAGACTATACTTGAAGCATTAGGAGATAGAATATGTTAAGGATGATTCTAAGAGTGAGTTTAAAAACACAATTACTGTTTGTTTATAGTTGTGTATCTTTTCGTTATGCATCAAAGAACACTCAAATCGGAGTTCCAGATCAAAAGTTACGGACAAAACAAGTTAGAAGGCTATCGAGAAAATCTAACAACTAGAGAGACTAGCACGACCCGTGTTCTCTGTGCAGCACCAGAAAATCTATTTTTACGTTTTTAATCTACTCTCAAAGTCTTCTAACCAATCCTAACTATCATACAATCAACTCTAACATTTTAAATCACTTCATTTCAACACAATGAAGCATCATACATCCATTTCACACTCAATCATCAATTCATTCCATTAATACTACTGCATCTATACTTATGAGCAAAGTTCAAAACAACAACCAACAATTCATCAAGCATAGAGTGCTAATTCATTTCAGCACACATAGATTACCTAATTTCATGAATCTAAACACCAAACACACATGCATTATACCTAATTCAGCATAATCAACATGTAAGCCATAAAAAGTTCAAAACTGTTGAAGTTAACAGTACAAGTCAAGCTAACTTTGCCACCTCAGCAAATTCACCATGTGACCCTGCCCTCCAAGTCAACACCAAAGAGAAGTGAAGCTGATAACTTTTCTCTCTATCTAGTGTTACTTTGTTTTATTTTCTTTCTCTCTCTAAACTTTACCTTTCCTGATAGTTTTAGATTAGATTGAGTTAGTTTTGATCAGTTAAAGTTAGTTACAATTACTCAACGGATTCAATGGCCTTACTCTGTATATATACCTTGTAATATCCTAGTTTTATTATTCAATGAAGTATAAGATTTCTGTAAACTTCTTCTTCTTCTTCTTCAATTCTTTTCTATCTTGTTGCTCAAATCACCTTTGAGTCTTCACTGTTATCATCAATGGAGTCAAGTCTCCAATTTTCACATGGTATCAGAGCTCCTCTATAGGGTCTCTGCCACCATTCGCTGCTACTTCTTCTTTCAAAGCAAAATTGTGCATTCTTGTTTTTCTTCTTTCTCGACAAATCGGTTTTTCCGTTTTTCGCTTCAAGATTGCACAGCGTCTCCCTTTATCAGAAATTTTTGATCGGAGCTCACGTTTCTGATCCAACCCCTTTTTCAATTGATCGTTGGATCCCACGATTCGACATCTTTTCCCTTTTTTTCAAATTTCCCCCTTTCTTGACCTATTTTCTGCGTTTGCTTCTCATCTCCTCCAATGACCGATATCACCTCTGATGCTGAAAATCATGATTCTCAGAACAACAATGGAAAGGAGAACAAGGAGAAAGCATATCAAACCGACATGCCGAGTCCCTATTTCATGCATCCCGCCGACAACCACGGTGTTGCCCTCACGCCACCACATCCGAGCAGCGGCGCGCTAATTACCACACATGGTCAAGATCCATGACAATGGCACTCGAGTCCAAGAACAAACCTGCATTTAGAGTAGATGGAGCCGCCGAGACCCACTGATGATGATGATAGAAATTCCATAGCTTGGGATCATTTGCAACACAATGGTAATGTCTGGATGGATAACTCCATTGTACCGAGATTACTCAAAGTATTTTGTGGATGGACACTGCTGCTGAAGTGTGGAAGGACCTAAAAGATCGCTTCTATCAAGGAGACATCTTCAAAATTTCTGATTTACAAGAAGAAATCTACACTACAAGGCAAGGTGATGGTTCAATTTCCACTTATTATACCAAACTTAAGAAATTGTGGCAAGAATTAGAAAACTTTCTTCCGCTCTCCCGCTTGTAATTGTAGTACAGATAATCTGTAAGTGTAATGCCGTGGTCAAGTTCAAGGAATATAGAGAGCAGAGAATGTATTGAGATTCTTGAAAGGCTTAAGTGAACAATATGCTCGGTTAGGTCCCGGATAATGTTAATGGAGCCCCTGCCTAATATTGGTAAGGTTTACTCTCTATTAGTTCAACAAGAAAGGCAGAATGCCATAGACGAGCCCAAGATTCTTGCTGCCTCCAATTACCAAGGGAGAGGGTCAACTGTTAGGAACAAGAATGGTCGTGGTGGTAGAAGTTAGGTGGTAGAGGTAGAGGAAAGATAATTTGTTCTCATTGCGGTAAACAGGGACATATGGTGGATAATTGCTACAAGAAACATGGGTATCCTCCAACCAATGGGTCATGTGAACAATTGTGCTAGTGAGCATGAGGATGAGGATAATGCCACAAATGAGGATGAAGAGGAGCTGATTGGAGGAAAGAATAGTGCGGAATGCTTAGCTTCACCCCGAGCAAAGACAAAGCTTTATTGGCCTTCTTTGCAAAGTCACGGTGTAACTCTGGCAAAGATCAATCACTTTACAACAAATAAGTCAGGTATCATTCTTCTTATCCCTAACTCAAATAGATCAAAGATCACGATAATAGACACAAGTGCTCTGGATCATGTATGTTTTGTGTTAGAATACTTTCAATGCATGAGAAGAATTAAGCCTATTACTTTGAGATTGCCTAATGGAACCCTAGTAACAACTGAATATGCAGGAACTATATGTTTTGATAATGGATTGTGCATACATGATGTTTTATACATACCAAATTTTTCATTCAACCTTATTTCCATTCCTAAACTTGTAATTGATATTGATTGTGATGTACACTTTAACAGAAGGGAATGTTTAATACAGGACGACCCCTGCCAGAAGACGATTGGGAAAGCTGAATTAATAAATGGACTGTTTAGGCTTACTAATCCATCTGTTAGGATAAATTCTAAAATTTCTTTTCCTAGTATCAATCATGTCAGAACTCTACATGTAATAAATGATTGTAATCTTTGGCACTTAAGACTTGGCCACCCATCTTATGAAAAGTTGAATGAAATACATAAAGTTTTTCCATATGTGAAGTGTGTTAAATCTGACATGCCTTGTGATGTTTGCCAATATGCTAAACAAAGAAGGCTCCCCTTCCCTCATAGTACCAACATAGCTGAAAAATGTTTTGATTTGGTACATATGGACATTTGGGGTCCCCTCTCTGTTTCCTCCATGTTTGGATATAGATATTTTCTAACTGTAATGGATGATAAAAGTAGATTCACATGGGTGTTTCTTATGAAAACAAAATCTGAAGCATCAAAATTAGTCAAGTCTTTTGTTAACCTTGTGTATACTCAATTTGAAGTGAAAATTAAAAGTATAAGGACTGACAATGGACCTGAATTCAATCTTAAAGATTTCTTTAGTGAAAAGGGCATTTTACATCAAACTTCATGTGTTGCTACCCCTCAACAAAATGGTATAGTTGAGAGGAAGCATTAACACATTCTAAATATAACTAGAGCTCTCCTTTTTCAAGCTAATTTACCTAAATTTTTCTGGGGATATGTTGTAAATCATGTTGTTCATATAATCAATCGTTTGCCATCTAGATTTCTTTCTCAAAAATCCCCATATGAATGTTTGCATAATTTTTTACCTGACATGCACCCTTTGAAGGTTTTTGGTTCACTCTATTTTGCTTCTACTCTGAAAGCTAACAGGAAGAAACTAGACTCTCGTTCTAGAAAATGAATTTACTTGGGTTTCAAAACCGGTGTAAAGGGTCATGTTTTATTTGATTTAAGTTCTAGAGAAATTTTCCTTTCAAGAGATGTTGAATTTTTTGAACATGTTTTTCCATATAAGCTTGCATCACATGAAGGAAACACCTCACAATGTACTCCACTGCCACTAGTTGATACATCTCCTTCCCAATTTGATGAACTGTTTGAGGAGAATGCCCCTAACCCTACAACAGAACAACTAAATGAACCAAGCAGCCCTGCACCCCACAACAGTGATAGTTCAAACAATGATTTATCCATATCTGCTGAGATAACCGATACATCAAATGACACTGCCACACATGTTGATGACCCTGAGCCCATCACAGACACACCTAACACAACTATTCTCAGTGACTCAAACACACCAAACATTGGAGAAGCTGAAACTAGAAGACCCACTAGGATCAGAAAACCACCTGGATATTTGGAAGATTACCACTGCTCCCTTCTAGCTGACAGTAACTCCACACCTTCAGGTAACCAAAGTAAGTATCCTATTTCCAATTATATCTCTTATCATAGACTCTCCCCTTCACAACTGCACTATTCCCTCAACATCTCAACAAATGTTGAACCTAGTACATATGAAGAGGCTATTAGTGATAAGAATTGGAAAATGGCCATAGAAAATGAGTTATCTGCCTTGACCAAAACAAACACCTGGGAATTAGTCCACTTACCAAAGAATAAGAAGGCAGTGGGATGCAAGTGGGTGTTCAAGACTAAACTTCATGCTGATGGATCTGTTGAAAGGTATAAGGCCCGATTAGTTGCAAAAGGTTTTACACAAACTGCAGGAATTGATTACACAGACACTTTCAGTCCTGCAGTGAAAATGACCACTGTTAGACTTCTATTAGCCATTGCTGCTACCCAAGGGTGGCATCTATGTCAATTAGATGCTAATACAGCTTTTCTTCATGGAGATTTGCTTGAGGAAGTCTATATGAAACCTCCTCAAGGTCTTAAATTAAGTGAACCTGGTCTTGTTTGCAAGCTGCAAAGGTCCCTTTATGGACTTAAGCAAGCTAGCAGACAATGGAATGCCAAGTTGACTGATACTCTGATATCTATTAATTATCTTCAATCTAAATCCGATTATTCTTTATTTACTAAACACTCTACTAATGGTTTCACTGCAATCTTAGTTTATGTTGATGATTTGGTCTTAGCAGGAACTGACATTTCTGAGATCAATAGAGTCAAAGCTCTATTGGATCAGAAATTCAGTATAAAAGATCTGGGTTGTTTGAAATATTTTTTAGGTTTTGAAGCTGCTAGAAACAAAGATGGCATATCTTTGTGTCAAAGGAAGTATGCTCTTGATCTCCTTCAAGAGGCTGGAATGCTTGCCACCAAACCTTGCTCCACACCAATGGAACCACAATTGCAGCTGAGCAAATCCTCTGGAACTGCCATACCTGATCCCTCCATCTATAGGCGCCTCATTGGAAGATTGTTGTACTTAACACACACCAGACCTGAACTCTGTTTTGCAGTTAGTAAGTTAAGCCAGTTTCTTGAAGCTCCTACTGACCTGCACCTTAAGGGAGCCATGCGTGTGTTAAAGTTTATCAAACTAAATCCTGGACAAGGGTTATTTTTTAGTGCTTCATCTCCCTTAACTCTAAAAGGTTTCACTGATTCTGATTGGGGATCTTGTCCTGACACAAGAAGATCAACCACTAGTTTCTGCTTTTTCTTAGGAACATCTCTCATATCCTGGAAAAGCAAGAAACAATCTATTACTTCAAGGTCATCTAGTGAAGCAGAGTATAGAGCTCTTGCTCAAAGTGCTTGTGAAGCCCAATGGCTATTATTCTTGCTGAAGGATATGCATATAGATCATCCTGCACCTGCTGTTCTGTATTGTGACAACAGAGCTTCCCTACATATTGCAGCCAACCCTGTTTTCCACGAGCGTACCAAGCACATAGAGCTGGATTGCCACGTTGTCAGGGATAAGATTCAAGCAGGAACTCTTCACTTGCTGCCTATATCATCAAAAGAGCAGGTTGCGGACTTATTCACAAAATCACTGCAACCAGGTCCCTTCTATTATCTTCAGGGCAAGCTTGGAATGATTAACATACATTCCAGCTTGAGAGGGCCTGTTGAAGTTAACATTACAAGTCAAGCTAACTTTGCCACCTCAGCAAATTCACCACGTGACCCTGCCCTCCAAGTCAACACCAAAGAGAAGTGAAGCTGATAATTTTTCTCTCTATCTAGTGTTACTTTGTTTTATTTTCTTTCTCTCTCTAAACTTTACCTTTCCTGATAGTTTTAGATTAGATTGAGTTAGTTTTGATCAGTTGAAGTTAGTTACAATTACTCAACGGATTCAATGGCCTTACTCTGTATATATACCTTGTAATATCCTAGTTTTATTATTCAATGAAGTATAACATTTATGTAAACTTCTTCTTCAATTCTTTTCTATCTTGTTGCTCAAATCACCTTTGAGTCTTCACTGTTATCATCAATGGAGTCAAGTCTCCAATTTTCACAAAAACAAAACTAAATGTGGTCAAAGAACTCACTTTAGAGCTGAAATCAACTCAAAAGCAAGCAAACATGGAAGTCCCAAGCACACAACAAGCTTCCCAAAAACCCAATTTCGACCCAAACCTTCAAACTCGCTAATTGATTGTTCTAATTCACAATGTAGGTGATACTAGGCCTCTAGGATCTTCCCAAACCAATATGCAACAAGAAATTATAGCTACACCATTGCTCTCAATCATGAACATGCAATAGCTTTTTCCCAAGATGAGGAAATGAGTTTCATAACTAAGTTTTGGACAGCTATTCCTCTCTCAAGACCATTTAACCCACGAAATTGAACTCTTAATTTGTAATTCCAGCTCCAACTTCTTACTTCAAAGATTCCTCTACCATGAAATCAAATCTAAGCTTCTCAATCATCCTCTAATTAACAAGAGCATGCAAGTAGATTTTTGGGTTAAAGGAAATAGGTTGGAACCTTGTAAATAAGTATGGTTTCTGTGTTTGGGTAAGAATGAGGTGAGAAATGAGATGAATGTTGAAGTGTGAATAATGGAAGAAGTGAGGTTTGATGATGTTGAAGTTTTATGAACACTTTCAGCTCACTCACTCTCCCTTTCTCCCCTTTCATTCTCGTTTCCTCTCTCTCTCTCTCTCTCAACACTCTTGTAATGAGTGAAATGTGGGAGTGAGGACTTGTTTTACTTTCAGCTGAGAGTGTTTTCAAGGGAATGAGAATTTTGGTGTGTGAAATCTCTATATTACCCTTACTCTTCATTCCTACACTTACTTAACCTTTCTTTTAATTACCCAACCAAACACTCAATGCACACAAGTATCATATTTAGGTAATTAAATCATACATTATCTATTCAAACATACTCAATCAACTCACTTAATAAACAACCACATAATATCATATCCTCAATTATAAACTAGATTGAGTAGTTATTATTTGAAATTACTCACTAATCTAAAAATTTGAGATTAACCAATTTGGAAATGCTACATCTATACATTATTTCTATAAGTAAGTGGGGGTTGGGAGAGTGGTGTTTATTCTTTTGTTTGTAATTAATATTAAATACTAAATTAACTTCATTCTTTCTATTTCAATTGGAAAGATAATTGAATTTGAAAAAACATGTAAAAAAAAAATAGAGAGCAAGGATATAGAATAGAACTTATTACCTGAAGAACAAAGTGACTTAGCCGCTTGGGGAAACCAAACTCTCCGTAAAATCGATGTCGTCAATCCACTTCACTGAAGAATCTAAATATTCTTTTACGCCTACAACAGCTTGTGCCACGTAATCGTAAAATATCATTTTTTTTGTATCGATATGCCCGCAGTAGAATAAGTACGTTGCTCTTATCAAAGATTTCAAGTGGACATATCGGAATGGAACGAAGATTAGTTTCGGTAAAAGTCAATGAGAGCAATAAAAGTCAATAGTATCCAACTATCATCCCTGTCAAAATCTTCAAATACCCATATATCAATTGAATCCCTCTTTGAAAAGTAAGAAAATGATAACTTTTCTTTCCACACACCAATGCGTGTTTTGTGGAAACTCAATACATCTATTCCAATTGGCAAACACTTGGGACTGAAATGCTCGGTTGCCAAATTAATCGAGGCAATGAAGAGCTTATGAGGCTCATCACCAAAATATGCACGGAGCTTCATAGTGTTCGCGAGCCAATTGACAGTGTCGGCGATGTAAATTCCATGTTTATGGAAATTCTCAATGCCGGGATAGAAGTCAAAAGAAGTATTATCAGCCGTATCAACCTTAGGGAAGCTTCCAACACGTCGCCAATCATCGGAACCCACCGAGTATACATAGGCACAAATATCATTCAAGTGCTCCAGGTTCAATGTGGCACGCTCTTGGTAATACTTAATGAGCGCAACAACTTTGTACGTTCCGTGAGCGACATCGTAACCAAATCCAACTGAACCTTGCTTAACAAAAGGCCTAATTAGAAAAATTGGGGCCAAAAAAATCCGCTTTGTAGCAAGATTTGTAACCTTGAATCTGAATCCCTTTTCTCCCCAGTCATGCCACCGGTTTTTAACCCAAAGAAGCAGGCCGTTGCATGATGTTCGCGGCATCCATTCCGCATCAAAAGTTTCTCTGAAACGGAGGAGCAGCAGTTACTCTTTCAAAGCAGGTTACCGTGATGTTTTCGTGTTTCATACCTCCCCCAAAATTTTGTTTTTGGGAGTGTTTGCGAGATGTGCGTAGACAAATTCTATATCTGCAATGCAAGCCTTCCAATGATTCGACAAAGAACGGTTACGGACGAGAGCCCGCACCGCACCGGAAGATGAGTAAGGCACTTTCCACGAGTTCCAAAGGAAAAGAGTCGTCTTGGGAAGCTCTGGTGTAGCATCACCTCTGCAGAGACCAACATGTTATAATCGAGTTATAAATTAAAGCTCATGGTTGCAGTTACAACAAAACCCATGAGTTAAAAGATTCAAAAAAATTGGCAACTAAACAATTGCACAACCTATCTAATAATATCTTTGAGGCCGTGTGTGATATTCATCCCTACTCAGTCCACCATCCATGTGAAAGACACTGTCGAAAAAATATTGAGTAAGAGGATCGGAAAAGAGACCTCTAAGATTAACACGGCCCCTAAAATAGTGCATTGACGGAGTAAATGTGGAGACTAAGAGTGAGTAGAAATTTTTATTGAGACTAAAACCACAATTTGTAAAATTTTTAAGGACAAATATATATTTAACCCTTTAGACTATACATTGTAGAAAACAAATATTATAATTATTTTTAAAAGTAATAATTATGTTTAATGTTGTAAATACCATATATCTCTTTTAAATCTTCTTAATATTATTGTAAAAAATTAAAATAGAGAATGTATTTGTTTACTATTATTATTTTCTAAATTCCATTGTATATTAAATTTCATTAACTTCACTTTTATTTTTAGTTTCATATCAGTTTTAATTGTGAATTATTAATTAGCAATGAAAATAAGGAAGAGTAGTGACTTTTTGTTTACTATCATTTATCTTTCACCATCCAATTTAAGAGTACCCCCAATAATAAAAAATGGTACCCCAAAAAGTACAAGTAAGCAAAGAAAAAAAACATAACATTTGTGCTTGCTAAAAACATAACATTTGTGCTTGCTAACTATAACAAATTAAAGGTTACAAAAAGAGCACCAAAAATCACATGATCCACCTACTATCCTTCGATAAGAACAAAATGAGAAAATTGTTGCATCAAACCACGGTACACTCCTCCATAAATAGTATTTTATTGGGTGTTGTTCTATAGATAAGTTTCGGTCTCTCTCTAGAAAATAGACTTTTAAGTTAGCTTTTAAACATATGAGTTTGTGTGTTTCAAAGCATGGTATGTTACGATTAAATGGCAATATAGAACATAATGTTATTTTTGTACTTAAAAAGGGAATAATATATTGTTATTAAGTTATGTCTATTAAAGAATAAAATCGGTGGAGGAAGATGAAAATGCAAAACAGAGGGCATATAAAATAGACATTTCTTTCATAGTCATTTCTTTCATTTGACGATTCAGTATCCTTCCTCCACCACTGAAAAAAACAGTATTAGCGACGGAATCAGGGAGGGTCGCTAAAAAAGTCAATATGGAGGGAATTAACGACAGTCAAGGCCGTCGCTAAAGAGGCTCTGAATTTATTTATTTTTTAAAAAAATTTCCGTCGTTAAATGATAAAATTCCCTCGCTAACATTAGGACAGTTGTAACCCACAACGGTTACATTTTAAATTCCCTCGTAAACCCTATATTTTCGTAGCTAACTCTGACATTTTAAATCACTTCCTTTCAACACAATGAAGCATCATACATTGATTTCACACTCAATCATCAATTCATTCCATTAATACTACTGCATCTATACTTATGAGCAAAGTTCAAAACAACAACCAACAATTCATCAAGCATAGAGTGCTAATTCATTTCAGCAAACATAGATTACCTAATTTCATGAATCTAAACACCAAACACACATGCATTATACCCAATTCAGCATAATCAACATGTAAGCCATAAAAAGTTCAAAACAAAACTAAATGTGGTCAAAGAACTCACCTTATACTATTTTTGCTGAACGTAGTGAGAGTTAGTCAAATTTAATTAGCATCCAATTTCAAAGCGCCCTCCCAACTTCGAAACTCCAATTTAAATTACGGCTACAAAAATATGATTTAATGCAGCACATATTGGTTTATGACATATATTTGAAAATCTACCCGTTTAAACGTTTTTGAAAAGAAACTGAAAAAGTGAAAAGAGATGGCAACCGACCTTTCTGCCCATTCATCAATGTTGGTATGCTAGTATCGGTGTATTCCACATCCACCCTAATATATTCATCTTCTTCCTGTATTTCCATGTTAATAATAATAAGAATATTAGGAAGAAATACTTGAAATCCTTAATCAAACGAGAGTAGTAAGGAACAAAAAAAAAGAAACTTGAGACAACCTTGCGACTAGTCGCCATGTGGCTAGCAAGGCACCGGGAAAGAGGAGAGGGATACAACACTACCTGTATGCAGTATGTGTTATTTTCCCACTGTTATCTTATTTTTGTGAATCTCCACCCTATCGTTGATGATTCCTCTCTTTATATATGAGACGGATATGCAGTGTTATTGTGATGTGAGAGGAAAGTGACTTGGTCACGGATTTTCGTTTTGTTTTCTTGCTCAGGATGCCAGCTAAGGAGTGGTTGAACGGTCCCTTTCATATTTCCTAATATATGTTTCTGCATATTCTGTTTCTTCTGATTTTGCCACTGATTTCTAGCTCTTTGCCCATTTTCCATGTGTTTGCAAGAAAATAGAAATAAGCAGTCAACAAGAAGAAAGCAATACTCACTCATTTCCCAATATGTCTTTTGTTTGATCCTTACGAGCTTTTATTTTTGCAAATTACAGTTTGCAACATGTGATTTTCATGGAAATGGGTACTGATGGATGATATGGCTTAGTCAAAACTAGGAGATTCCAATGCTTTATACTCAAATAAGAGAAGCTGCAACGGTCTTCTTTTGTCGTTTTTTGTTTGTATTTCCATTCATCTTTCATAGTTTGTACAAGACTAACTTGGCTGGATGTGTTTATATTATTAATTTTTTTTAATCAACATTGCACAAGTTTAATCAAAGGATAAGAGAAGTAGGGGAATGAGTGGCTCGCTCAATATCACCCACCATGCCATATATTATATTATATATATAATAATAAAGGAGAATAATTATAAGGTTTAGAAAATACTATGCCTTTCAAGCAAATGAGTTACGTTGAGGAAAGCTGGAATATTATTTTCTTAAAATTTTGTGGGCACATTCAACTTTGAAGTTACGGCCACGAAATGGAACAAGTAAACGAAAATTCTTGTAGTAACTTTTTTTTAGTCACTATCTTTACAAGATAACCGGTTTTTAAGTGCATGTGGATCACTTTTTAAGTTGATCTTCTAATTTTTTAAAGAAATTAAACAATCGTAAGTAAATCCTAACTAGGTTACCTCAAGGTGTTCGTTAAATCTAGTGAAAAAGGGTGTTCATTAAGAAACTGCATTGAAATCCATTCTTTCTAATTATGCAGGCTGTTTTGATAAGCAAACACTGCGGGTTCTAGCGATGCTAGTAATGCGGGACATCAACGATTGGTCGTTGATGGAGCCATGGAGGCACGCTGAAGTCGCGCAGATCGAATAACATTGATATAAACAGTCTGCACACTATTTTGCTGGATGTGAAATCCAATAGATCAAAGAAGAATTCATTGGTATTCAGCCTAACGACTTTGACATTTGCCAGTTGAGCTAGGTCTTACAGATAATTAACTACTCTACTGTGACGGAGTGCGGATCCTTGAGAAATTGCAATCGCCATTTCAATTATTATTAGACAGACACGTGGTTGCTTCAAAATAAACGGCGGATATTATCTCATCACGTTTCAGCATTCGCATCTTGGTGCTTTAGTCGATTCCCAATTCGATTCGTTCTCTTGTTATTCCTTTAAATCCTTCGAACACTGCAAATTCTCCTCACACTATGCCATGAAATCAAATGATATTACTGCACCAAGAGATCTTTCTTTCTTTCTAAATAGTTATTATTTACATAACTTGCGAAACAAAGAAGGAGTAATTTACATTGAAGATGGAAAGGAAGATTTCATTCCATCAGAACCAGACACATGAATGAAAATAAATTCAGCATAAGCATAGTAGAAAAAGAGTACCAAATGAAGGAGAAAATGCAGCCACATGGAGGTTGTGGATTATGAATACTAGGAAGAGGTGATATTTGACGGGGATGAGGCGGTTGAGGTTAAAGGCGAAGAATTCGTTTATTTTAAAATTAATTAAAAATCATGAGATGATATCAGCCGTTTATTTTGAAGCATACCACGTGTCTATCTTATAACAATTGAAATGGAGATTGCATTTTCTTTAAGAAATTGCGAGGAGGATCTGCACTCACTGTGACGTATTTGATGATAAAGTCTTGCGTAGTAAGATATATATATATATATTCAAATCAAAGTTTAACTAGCACATATGCCCTGAAATTGAAACAATAAACAAGGTAGTAATGACTTTATGTAATTAATATTATACTAGTATCCAAACTCGTGCGATGCACGGAAAAGAAATTTGTTGAAAATGTATATTAAGTAATATATCATTCAAAGATATTGTAAGTTAAAATTGTTAAGTGAGTTTTAGTAACTTAAAGCAAAATTGGTTATGATTGATAAATAATTAAATCGAATTATATGATATTGTAATATTTTTGATACAATATGAAGTTGTAAGGATTAGAACATAAAATGCCATTTGTATCATAAAATGACTTATGGTTCCATTAATTGAATTGAAACGCATTGATATGATTTATAATACAATATATTATAGTACTAAAATACTCTTGTACACATAAAAATCTATTAATTTGAGTTAAGATTTTATCACGCAATTTTTAAATAAAATTACATATATTGGAAAATTCTATTTAAAAAAAATAATCGAAACAAAAAATATATATAATATATTGGCCCGTGCTACGCACGGTATATAGCAAAAAACTATAAATTTTATATTAAATTGTCTATTCAGAATTCTAAATGAACAAAAAAGTACTTCTCTATTTTGAAACTCAAATTTGTTTTGTGTATTTCTTTTTTAGTGTATCACTATCGAAAACATTGGCTTTCTATTGATAAAGATAATAAGTTAAAAAATTCTTTTTTCATTAAATTGAGGAAAATGAAAATAATAAAAATACATTTAATATTAGTAAAAGCTACAAACGGATAATATTATGCTAAAGGTATAAAATGACAGGCATGATTTTTATAAGAATTGCAACGTTTACCATTATATAATGAATAATAATAATATAATTAATTTAAGAATTGTTTTTTAGCATAGAATCAATTGATTTAAATATCGATTCAAAAAAATTCACTTTTTTCAAATGAAGTTGAAATATAAATATTGCGAATGTAAGAGTATGAAATAATTTGTTTTATTACTTTTGAATAAAATACAACTGTAGTGTCATTAGTGGAAGGTTAACGACATGGAGAGAAGACGTTGAAAAGGTAAGCGATGAAACTTATTCGGATTGTGAAGATCTTGGAGAGAATATCATGGTATCATGTACTGTAAAATTAAGAGCAACATATATATAAATTATAAGCTGATCGAATTGACCAAAACACTGGAAATTAATTCTGATGAAAAATGGAAACTAAAAGTCTTATTTTATTTTCAAATTTACAACAGTTTTATAATTCATATTTTTAAATTAAGCATTTATTTAATATGTAACCAAAAAAGCATTTACTTATTACATTAATATGACAAAGAAAAACCTTAATGCAACAATTATTTCCACAAAAGAAAATGAAGAAAAAAAAATGAAGTGAGAAAACGGTAGATAAATGTGATGGTGGTTGTTATTGAGCTTGAAGAACTCAAAAGCGAAGCTCTTGTTCCATGCTAGTCCATGCATGTTAGGTCTATCAAATATGATATATCTAACTTTATTGCTCTGAGCATCATTAGCGGAAAGTACCAAAACAACTTGTTTTGGAGGGTTCAGTGCACTACCTCCCAATCCTCATCAATTTTTGGCTCTCCATTCGAGGTTACTTACATTTTACTAAGGTCATGTTCTGAGTCATCAAGAACAACTTCTTTTGGTTCATCTGAAACAATCGAAAATTAAGAATCATAAGCAATAAAAATTTGGCTACAAAATATCTACTACATGAATGAAATACAAAATATTGCAAAAAGATAAATCAAAACAATATATCAATTACAACTACTTCCTTAAAAGAATTGTGATGAGGAAAGTGTTGAGCAAGTTGAAAGAAATAGATTTGTCTTCCCTTCAAGATCTGCAAGTACAAAGAAAAAGAAAATTTATAATATTAAAACCTAAGATGGAAGGGAGATATACTTGAATATTTGGAGACCACAACCTTAGAGGTTGGACTGTAACATCTAGAGATTAAACCAAAGAGGGAAGGAAAATGTCTCCCCTTCCCCTTGAGCTAATTATCATGTTCTACTTTCAAAAGACAAATGACAAAAAGAGCAAGCCATCATCATCTTCTTCGCAAGAGCCGATTGATAGTTTCCATTTTTGGTCTGTGATGCACAAGATTATGTACAAAACAAAAATCCTTACAACTTTATGGCACTGGAAGCAGGGGAATAAGGGAAGAAATACAAATTTGGGGTGGGAAACTGTTGTCTCTTACCCCCATTAGATTGTCAAGTGCTACTTACTAAAGGAATATGAAAATAAAAAAATTGTGAGTATTCAAGTATGTAGAATTCCTCTACTTATTTCTCAACGAAAAAAATTCCTCTACTTATTTCCAATTAAAGTAGTGATTTTAAAGGACCAATTGAAATAGTGATTAAAAGTGTAACTGTGATTGAAAGTATACATTTAAAGCATTCATATCAAATAAAATATAACTCTTTAGGTTTTCAAATTGTTTTTGGTTTGAATAATCAATTGTAAGATTCAAGGTTATCCTATTATTTGTTTCCATTTTGACCAAAGATTTCACTTGAAGATTAAATATGGCTTTATAAATTAGTAAACGAATGTGACTTGAACAAATAAAAAAGAAAACATATGTGAATTGAATGCATAATTATTTATATGTTTTTTAGAACATAATGAAAGATTTTGAGAGTAATAATTTTTCAATCAGTTATGTTGAGAGTAAAAATTTTGAAATTATTAATATCAATTTATTTTGTTTCTTAACGTCCAAAAAATTGAATTCCATAACCGTTTGTTATATATATGTCTCTTAAATATTTTTGGGACGTTTCTTTTGTAGTATTAGTAGAAAATATCGTATTTTGGAAAGGATAAAACTTACAAGAGAAGCTTGCACTAATAATATTAAAATAAATATGAAATGCCTCTGGAGATGACACATGTTAGAAAATTAAATGAGATTATTTCTAAATGTTAATAGTATAGATATTTACTATATTTTTTTGACGCAAATATTTACTATATTTATACATCTAATATTAAATTAAAAAAGTTTTGATTAAAATAGTCATGCAATAATGATACAATAAATAATACATGTATATGATTTTATAGATATTTTATGTAATATTAAAAGTTATCATTATACTATATTATAAAATTATCATTAAATGATGTATGTATGTGTCATCATGTTATATGATTATTTTTGAATTTTTTAATAGAGATTGGGTCAAGCGGGTCAATTTGTAACTCCTCGGACGACCAATAACCCTGCATTGACCCAATGTCATGGTCAAGTCGATCACCGGTCCAAGTTTAGTAACACTGCTATGAATATCTTTAAGCACACTATGATCCATTTGATATCTTGTTTCTTGAACAACTCATGCAATACACGATCAAATTGAATGAAACTAGACTCTAACTTATCAAAATTTTGCAAAAAAACACTTATGTGCAAATTCACTTCGAGATTCAAAATCTTAAATTTGAAGCCTAAAAATCTCAACAATGGGTGATTTTGCTATAATGCACCAATCATTTGAATGATTCTTGACCCTAAATGCTCGAAATCACAGAAGAATCAGAATTTGGAAGGCTTGCATTGTAGATCCAGAATTTGTCTACGCACATCTCGCAAACACTCCCAAAAATAAATTTTTGGGAGGAGGTATGAAACTCGAAAACATTACGGTAACCTGCTTTAATTTGAAAGAGTAACTGCTGCTCCTCCGGTTATCAATGAAATCCTAATTTTCAGAGATACTTTTGATGCGGAATGGATGCCGCGAACATCATGCAACGGCCTGCTTCTTTTGGGTTAAAACCGGTGGCATGACTCGGGAGAAAAGGGATTCAGATTCAAGGTTACAAATCTTGGATTTTTTTGGCCCCAAGTTTTCTAACTAAGCCTTTTGTTACGCAAGGTTCAGTTGGATTTGGTTACGATGCCGCTCACGAAACGTGGAAAGTGGTTGCGCTCATTAAGCATTACCAAGAGCGTGGCACAGTGAACTTGGAGCACTTGAATGATATTTGTGCCTATGTATATAAGGTGGGTTCCGATGATTGGCGACGTGTTGGAAGCTTCCCTAAGGTTGATAATATTTCTTTTGACTTCTATCCCGGCATTGAGAATTTCCATAAACAGGGAATTTACATCGCCGACACTGTCAATTGGCTCGCGAACACTATGAAGCACCATACAATTTTTGGTGATGATCCTCATAAGCTCTTCATTGCCTCCATGAGTTTGAAAACCGAGCACTTCACTCCCAAGCATTTGCCATTTGGCATAGATGTATTCAGTTTCCCCAGAACACGCATTGGCGTGTTGGAAGAAAAACTATCATTTTCTTACTTTTCAAAGAGGGATTCACTTGAAATATGGGTACTTGAAGATTTTGACAGGGATGATAGTTGGATACTATTGACTTCTATTGCTCTTGATCAGTTCTCATTGACTTTTTCGGAAACTAATCTTCCTTTCATGCCGATATGTCCACTTGAAATCTTTGATAAGAGCAACGTACTTATTCTACTGCGGACATATCCATACAAAAAATTGATATTTTACGATTATAGGGCAGAGGCTGTTGTAGGCGTAAAAATACTTTCAGATTATTCAGTGATATGGATTGACGACATCAATTTTAAGGAGAGTTTAGTTTTTAAACTCACTCTTAGAAACTAATAACCCTGTGACCCAATGTCATGTAATCGTAAAATATCACTGAAACTAATAACCCTCTTAGAAACTTATCTTCCTTTCAGATTGATGTCGTCAATCCATATCACTGAATAATCTGAAAGTATTTTTACGCCTACAACAGCTTGTGCCACGTAATCGTAAAATATCAATTTTTTGTATGGATATGTCTGCAGTAGAATAAGTACGTTGCTCTTATCAAAGATTTCAAGTGGACATATCGACATGAAAGGAAGATTAGTTTCCGAAAAAGTCAATGAGAACTGATCAAGAGCAATAGAAGTCAATAGTATCCAACTATCATCCCTGATCAAAATCTTCAAGTACCCATATTTCAAGTGAATCCCTCTTTGAAAAGTAAGAAAATTATAGTTTTTCTTCCAACACGCCAATGCGTGTTCTGGGGAAAGTGGATACATCTATGCCAAATGGCAAATGTTTGGGAGTGAAGTGCTCGGTTTTCAAACTCATGGAGGCAATGAAGAGCTTATGAGGCTCATCACCAAAAATTGCATGGTGCTTCATAGTGTTCGCGAGCCAATTGACAGTGCCAGCGATGTAAATTCCTTGTTTATGGAAATTCTCAATGTCGTGATAGAAGTCAAAAAGAAGTATTATCAGCCGTATCAACCTTAGGGAAGCTTCCAACACGTCGCCAATCATCAGAACTCACCTCATATACATAAGCACAAATATCATTCAAGTGCTACAGGTTCACTGTGCCACGCTCTTGGTAATGCTTAATGAGCGCAACCACTTTGTACGTTCCGTGAGCGGCATTGTAACCAAATCAGACTAAACCTTGCGTAACAAAAGACCTAGTTAGAAAAATTGGGGCCAAAAAAATCTGCTTTGTAGCAAGATTTGTAACCTTGAATCTAAATCCCTTTTCTCCCGAGTCATGCCACCGGTTTTTAACCCAAAGAAGCAGACCGTTGCATGATGTTCGCGGCATCCATTCCGCATCAAAAGTTTCTCTGAAACTTAGGACTTCATTGATAACCGGAGGAGCAGCAGTTACTCTTTCAAATTAAAGCAGGTTACCGTAATGTTTCCGTGTTTCATGTCTCCTCCCAAAAATTTGTTTTTGGGAGTGTTTGCGAGATGTGCGTAGACAAATTCTGTATCTGCAATGCAAGCCTTACAATGATTCGACAAATAACAGTTACGGACGAGAGGCCGCACCGGAAGATGAGTAAGGCACTTCTCCACGAGTTCCAAAGGGAAAAGAGTCGTCTTGGGAAGCTCTGGTGTAGCATCACCTCTGTAGAGACCAACATGTTATAATCGAGGTATAAATTAAATCTCTTTTTCTTCTTTTGATATTTCAAATATATAAAATTCTGCAGAATCACAACTTCTAATCCAATTATTGTTTAGAGGTGTCCATATGAATGTGGCCAAAAGAAATCTCATAAGTCAAGTGAGAAGCATATTTCTACATCATGCTTTCCAATCAAAAAAATAAGAGCATCGCTGCAGCTCAACAACAACAGTAGTATTTTAATAATGATGCCTTAAGACTAAAGCAAGGGAGTTACCATAGCCGTGACAGTTAAGTTTGTCAATCATCAAGAATTGATTCTGTACCAGCAGTGATTGCACTATTATCGTTTTCTTATCAGCCAACAATTACTATTTTGATTTACCACTTTAACCTCGTAAGGAAGGTATTGTCAAAAAAATAAAAAAGAGGCATTTTGGAGAAGTATAGGATGGAAAATGAAGAAAGTGAGCCGGGTACTAATGCAGTAAAAAGGGAGGGGGGCCCAATTCATATGGTTTTTGTTTTTTAATCTACCAACTACTTAAATGATCTACTACTAAAAATGCATTGATGTTTCTTTATTTCTTATCATAAATTGATCATATGTACCTGATGATAGACAAATCCTGCATGGTGGTAGGTGATTGCTCAGGTGCTTGAGGTTCATCCTCTCTGCAAATAAAAAGAGATCATGATTATTTTAGGATAACTTAGTCACTAAAAAGGTTACTGGCAGGTTCTTAAGTTTCTCAGATTAGTATATAGTATATAATGTTTTACTTTAGGGAGTGAAGGGAAGAGTCTCCTTTTACTACTAACTAGCGAAATACCCGTGCATACGCACGGGTGCTATCGTATTTTTTCTATGAATGGACTCAAAGAATTAATTACTCTAAACATTAATTTGTGAAAATTAAGACAATTTTAAAGTAGATGAATTTAATTAGTCTAAGCCTTATCCCGTGAACATTACTGACGAATTTAATTAGTCAGAACCTTACCCGTAAAAACATTACTGACAAATTTAGTTTGTGTCAATCTTACCCCGTGACAGCATTGCATACACGGGTACCATCTTGTTCTTTGCATGAATAATATCTCATGTAAGCCTGAAGGAAAAGCTAATTATGAATCCATCACTCAAACAAAAGGAGGAAAAGATAACAAAAGGGGGAAAAGTTAATATCTTATGAATTCCTCCAAATACATTAATGTTTGAACCAATTACAGTTGCAGCATGTTGGTGACTATCCAACATAAAATTACCAAACTTAAACTGTGAACATGATATTGTCAAACAAATCAGGAGAAAATAATGTTACAGATTCACTGCAAATATTAAGCATTACTATACATGCTTTGTTTCTGTTTTGTTTTCAGTATTGTCTTGCCTCCTTAAAATCATGGCATAGATATGTTATTGTGTCTTGTTAAGTCTTGTGACTGCTAAAAAGCTAGTGTAGCTGATAAGTTTTTGCATAATAGATTGATAAAGCTAGTGTAAATTCAGCCTAACCAAGGGGATCCTGAAAACAAACAAATCATAAACCTCTTGATACATCATAACAAAAAACAACATATGCATTATTATTAAGCAACAAATAAATTGAAAGTTTATTATTAAACTACACCAAGATATCAACTCAAACTTGCCATAAATAAAAGTTACTTGCTAGTAGCTTTGATTTCCTTATAGAAACATTCAGAATCAACACCAGCAATCCAGCATCGAAAACATTCACATAGTAGGATAGTAGCTTATAGAAACATTCAAAATCAAGACCAGCATCTAAGATATTCAAAATCAACACCAACATCTAAAAGTAATAGCTAAAATTGAAATGCAAGCGGAAAATGATATAACCGAAAGCTACTCCATTAATTTAATTTTAATGAAACAAACTACATATATAATCAGAACTCTAAAACTTGTTATCAGTCAACAAAAAATCTAAAACCTGTTTTATAATCAGTTAGCACACTGTCTTATATTGCACTCTTGAGCTCATCTTCTTTCAACCTGTTATATAAAAAATTATATAAATCAGATGTATAATAGTGACTACACGTTTCTGGTTATTCTAGGTAATGTTCTGCACATTCCATTTGAGATTTTAAAATCAAAAAACAGCCATCAACAATCAAAAATCAATTTTGTCAAACAATAAATAAATCAACAATCACTTAAGGTTTGTCCTTGATCATTTTGGCACAACAAAAACTAAATAAAAGAAAGTGAAATCGATTGAGTAGAAACAGAGGATATGAAAGGAAGAAACAGAGGAGATGGGCGATAGAAATAAATAAATAAATAAATAAATAAAATGAAAGAAGAAAGAAATACCTTAAAGGAAGAAGAAGCTCCAAGCTTGTGTGTGGTGCTTGCGTTCTCTCTTTGCAGCTCTGTGCTACACGAAGAATGAAGGATAGTTACCTAAGTAAGTGTTTGGTAAACCTGCATAGTTACTGAGTAACTCAATTAGTAACATAATAAAATTAGGGTTTTTTCTTAAAAACAGTAGTTATTTTTTCAGGATGGGATGGAAAGGAAGGTGGTTGTGATTAGAAGAGTGAGAGATGCCGAGAGAAGAAGAAAGAAAATTGAGAGAGGGAGAGAGAGAAAGCTTTTGACTTTGAGAAAAGAGAGATAGTAAGAGTTAAAATTTTGAATTTGAATCTGGCGCTCAAGTTTGAAAAGGTTGGACCATAAAGGGTAAAATGTTGCTTAGTTGGTGAAAAATGATTGGAGGGCAGTTCGGTAAATTTGTTAGTAGCTTAATGGCATCAATTGATAGTAGATATATATATATATATATATAAATGTTTAATAATAATAATATATTATTCAAGTGGAATACATATTTATCATGTCTCTTAATTTCTATGATTATTTCCTTTTCATATTCGGGCGGCTGAGCATGAATTAAAAGGGAAAAAGTCTAATATGTAAAAGATTGTAAATAAAAGACTTGAGCCATACCTTTGGTTTTCCATCAGAATTCTCTCAAATTTAAACCGTGCCTATCAAATGACACATTACAATAATAAAAGCTAGTTTAGTTATCAACTTTTAACTATAACCAATTTAATGAAAATATCAAAGCCATATTTTTCTTTATGTAACAGGATAAATGGATACTAGGGAGATTGAACTCCGGTAATACCCTAACTCAAGCTAGGAAAGGCAATGGGATGAATACCCTTCGATAGTTCATGAGTTGAGAGAGGAAATATAGAGAGTTTTTAGGGTTAAGAGATATTTGATTGATATTGATTGGTTGCTTCCTTCATTCCATGATTGGCCTAATATATAGGCAAAGGAGGCTACAAATGATTAGCCACTCAATGCTAGATGCTAGGAATATTTTAACCTAGATGCTACACCAACTTCTAGAAACTAGATGAGTCATTTCCTAGGAATATCCTAGAACATGGTGAGTCACACAACAAGACAAAAGCATAAGAGTGCTAGAAATAAACCTACTAGGTAAAAGGGTAAATACTATTATTTATTTACTGTCACAATTCCCACCCCTTCAAACATCCTTGTCCTCAAGGATGAGTATTTCCATGTGCCATGCTTAGGAGGTAAATCCTTCCATTTGGTCAACACTTTAGTAGTTCGAACATTCCCCTTATAGATCATTTTCCTATGCCAAATCCCATTGAATTCTACGTGCTGATATCTTGAAAAACATCGTTTACCATGAAAGGTTGATACCAAAGGAACGATGCAGAAACCAGAAGGCGCTAGTTGACCATCATTTGAGAACATGTCATTAGATGGAGCAATTATGTGCTCAAAACAAGTTCTCACAGCATTCTTTTCCGCTCTACTAGAAAGAAAAGCATCTTCATGGGCAAGGAAGTGGCCTTCAAGCCTAATAACTTCAAGCATTTGTTCACCTTCCCTTGTATTGCCAAGAGGCACGATTGTTTGACTGCAAGTGAACCTTGTAGGACTCAAGCTGGTGGTATGTTGTGTGGTGAAGTACTTCAAACTAGGAAATGTCACTCCAAGGAATAGTCCACTCATTATGAAGGACATGCCTGCTGCATAGATTCTTCCTCCACTCTCACATTTTGACATAACCAAATGGCTTCTATACCAAGCAAGAAAACTCCATATTGCCATCCCTAAACATGTGCTTCCTTCATCAAGACCATAAGCTAGGCCTTGTTTGATTCCAAGCCTTGAAGTTCTATCAAATATGCCCAAATATCTTCCCATGATTATCTTCTCGGCAGTGAATGGATACACAGTGTTAATAGTGCTTAGTGCTTGTTGTGTAATGGCATTTTTAGTGTGGTTCGCCATAGGTAGTGTTTGCTCTTCAAATTGTGTGTTTCCAGTAAAACCAAGTAGCATAGTTGAAATTTGAAATGATATGGTAAAATACTACACAATGATAGTTGCACAAGCACTAAACAATGACCAACAGACAATGAAATGTGATCTAAAGTATGCACCTTTAGTTATCATTTTTGTCTCTTTTAAGCATCCATTGCAACCCAATAATAATCATGTAAGAAAAGTGATCCACACTTGACACAAATCCATAATTTTTCATCACCCAAAAACAAGAATACATAATCATTGCCACATTGTTAGCAACAATATAAGTATCAAATGCACAACTCCAGAATAGGGTGTGCTTACCAGGGGCAATGTTTGTCATATTCAAGTCTTTAAACAAATCAATAGCAACATCTTCAAGCTCATTGACAGTGTACTCAGTAATGAAGACAACCCCATATATGAATGATGATGAGTGTATAGAAAATAAGGGTACCTGATTCATAACCTTAGACAAATCCAGAGCAACAACTTCAGACTCATTCTTAGTAAGAATGATGGCAATCCACACAGCTACAAGGCCTTTTGGCATTTCATCAAACACTTGGGAGGCAGTGGACAGTGACCTATAGCAAACACTAATTGGATATTGTAATTCTGTGCAACATGCTGCGGTGACAACCGAAAGAGACTGATTGAGTGATGGCTTCCAAACAGCAACCCAATCAGGTGGTTTCGGTGGCGGGAAGAACCTCCGTGACGACGCCGACACCAAAGTTGAAAAGCAAACAAAATCTGACTCGAGCATTTCCAATAGCTAAAGCATCCCAATCAGGTGGCTTCGGCGGCAAATAGAAGAACCTTTGTAACCACGTTGGTGCCATGATCGGAGCAATTACAAGGCTCCTTGGAATTTCATCAAACACTTGGAGAGCAATTAGCATTGTTGAGCAGAAACAAATTTGGTGCTGAATTGTTGCAAGATCAGGAAAAAGGGAATGAAGCAGCAGAAATGAGAATGACATAAGCCCACCAGGATCGAAACATCTGAGACTTTCCGAGCAATGCAGATTTGATGGTGATAAGTGCGATTGCGGTGGTGCGATGATGATCTGATGGTGAGATGTTGAAATACCACTTGATCTTCCCGCAGTGCACGCTGAAGACACAATAGGTGACTGTTTCTGGCTCAACAGAGTGGGGTTTTCTTTGATCGTGATCATAGGGCTTGTCACCAGCTTCAATGGGGTTTGTTGATTGGAGCTATCTTCTACCATTTCTAGAAGCACATGGTGTTTTACAGGGTACGGTGTTTCTGGATTTTTGGAATCGAAGGGAAAAGAGGTGGAATTGTTGGTGAATAGGGTTCCGCTAGAGAGGGTATGATCTTCGCCTTCTAGTTCGCACTCCTCTTCATTCGAGAGTTCCTCCACATCTTCATTTTCTTCATTGGGCTCCAATACAACGTACCTAATGTTCTTATGTGTTGATTGATGTTCCACAGTCCATGGTTCATCACATAAGAGACATAAACCCATTATCATCTTCTCTTCCTCTTCTAGAGCACTTAAAATTCTTTTGGCAGCCATGAAAGCAAGCACCAAGTCGATGCTCTGAAACCAATTGTAACAGGATAAATGGATACTAGGGAGATTGAACTCCGGTAATACCCTAACTCAAGCTAGGAAAGGCAATGGGATGAATACCCTTCGATAGTTCATGAGTTGAGAGAGGAAATAAATAGAGTTTTTAGGGCTAAGAGATATTTTATTGATATTGATTGGTTGCTTCCTTCATTCCATGATTGGCCTAATATATAGGCAAAGGAGGCTACAAATGATTACTCAATGCTAGATGCTAGGAATATTCTAACCTAGATGCTACATCAACTTCTAGAAACTAGATGAGTCATTTCCTAGGAATATCCTAGAACATGGTGAGTCACACAACAAGACAAAAGTATAAGAGTGCTAGAAATAAACCTACTAGGTAAAAGGGTAAATACTATTATTTATTTACTGTCACACTTTAACAATAAATGAATGAATATCAAAGTCATACTATAACAGTACCAGTGCACTAATAGTGCAGCACACCCATGCAATAAAGTTATACACACTATTACCTAATAATATCCTTAACCCTAGACTGCACACTTAAGCAAGGTAACTCTCAGATTGATTAAAAGCTGAAAATCCATTCAATGATCAATGAACTAATTGCAAGAATATGAAGTAGTGCAAGAAGTTTTTGAGAAAAAAAAAAGAAAAAGAAAGAAAAGAAAACACCAACGCTCTTCTTTCACTAAAAATTGAATTTATTGCAAAAAGTTGAGGATGGAAAATGTAGTTTCCATGAGGAATGATTTCCAAGACTGTTCAACAAAATGCAACACAAAGTGTTTTAGAAGAAAAGAAAGAACACACACCCTCTCTGGTTTTCGAACACACACCCTCTGTTTTCTCTCGGAAGATGAAAATGCAAAACAGAGAGCATATAATTGTTTATTATGTAATGAACTATAGTAGCAAAGAAAGAAGAAAGAATGTCTTACTACAAAGCAGTGGGTGGAGGAAGGATACTGAATCGTCAAATGAAAGAAATGACTATTAAAGAATAGAATCGGTGAGAAAGAAAAAGGAATCAGATCTTGTGCAATCAAAAATTGGGTGCATTCATGCATTCAGTAAATCTCTACTGTTCAATTTTGATCAAATGATTTATATTTTTAACATTAAATATATGTATAATATTTAGTTAAAATATTGATTAAAATTGAATGGCTGAGATTGAGTGAGTCCATGACTTCTCGCTCTTCCTTGAATGCATATTCCCCAACATTTCCCTACCCTCTGATTGGCTCCACTGATCGGATTCTCCCTCCTCACCTCCTGCTTGCCAGATGCTATAACAAACTTTAGTTTGTTGATTCCCACTCCCTACCCACATGTGGTCCCTGCACTACACGTACGTGGCTTTTCCATAAGTAGGTATTTTTTTTCCTATTTGGAGAGTGGCAAAACTTGCAATTTTGCACTATTTGGTGCAACGATAATTAATCAATAATGCTATTTAGACAAGTAAAGTGACAAAATATAGTGACAAATATACGGACCCCACCGTAAATACAAATCCCACCGTATTAGACATAGTTACTTTTGAGTAGTATGGGACCCACAGTATATACAGAACCGTATATTTGTAGTATTATTTGTCTAATATATTGTCTAAATAGCATTATTGATAATTAATACAAGGCTTGGGGAAAAATCAACTTTGCACAGTCACTATTGTTTAAGTTTGTAATTAAAAAATTAAAGACATGGAGAAATTCTTGAAATTGTTTAGCTTCAAGTGAAGTATACTCTTTTTGGTGGAGTATGATAGTTCTTTTGAACTATGATTGTCGATGTAGACAATGAAAACGGAAGATGCCTCGCGTATCAATTATAACCCTAAAACTGGGAAAAAAAAAAGGAAAATTGGACATTAAACTAAAATTATTACCTCTAAAACTGGAGCACACCCCTTAAAATAGTGCTGACCCGACGCATGCATCGAATTCTTAAGATGGCAGAGAGATTCACAGATGTTATCAAAAATTGTCTTTGCCCAATTAACTTGTTCAAAAGCGTCCAAATCTTCTACAATCCCCCAGGCCAAAGTACGGGGTTGCTTTGGATTTGGTGAGCATAGCAGAATTTGCTCAATCAGGAAATAAGAAAGCAGTTTTTTGAAGTTGAATTTGCTTTCCTCATCATTTACAGGAATAACTTGCAAAAATTTCTTAATATTTGATGTTGTTGCATTACCCGGAGCAAATTGCTTTTTGAGGTCAAAAAGAAATTGGGGGATTCTTGTCGTAGTAGGGGAAACAAAATCAGTCCCAATATTTTTTATACCGAGGACATCTGCGACCTCTTGGGCACAAAAACTGAAGGATACCCTACTGTTCAAGACAAACCTTTTCTTTTCTGGTTCATAAAATTTGCAGAAAAGTGAAATGAGAGGTGCAGAACTCTCTCTTGTATTTTCAACTCGTACTAAATGATAGAAAATGGAGTTTTCCATTAGATTTTTTTTTCCATACTCAGTTGAAGGTTTGTAAGTTTTTTTAATGAAACAACAAGCTTAACAGATTGCCTCGTCACTTTTTCATCCTAGAAAAGAAAGATAAAAATATAACAAAGTTAAACACAAGCAGAATTTGACTCAAATGCACAACACAAACAACAAAATTAGCATGATCAGAAGCAACTTAAGCAAACAGTTCAACAAGTTCTGTCTATCTAATTACAATTTCTATGACTACCATGTTATTAGTATTGGAAAGACTAAAATAAGTACCAAATTTAGTATATTTAATCCTAAACACATTCATCAACCAGCTGTGTGCTTCAAAAAAAAACAAAGCAGTGTGGATTGGTTCGGTTTTGTTCGGTTTTTGACGAGATAAAACTCTGCCAACAAATTATTAAAATGGCAAGGCTAAATTCTGCCAACATAAGTAAGTTACTAATTCATTCAAACATAATTCATAGTCTTCAAAATCAACATAATCAATTCATAGGGTATTTACTATTCAAATTCATAAAATACTGATCGGGGAGCAATTACCTGATTTTCAACCATGGAAGCATTAGGGGCAGCAACAGAGTTCACTTCGATATCAACGGTCGTGTCTAGAATTTAAAATAAAAGGTAGAAACGAAATCAGTATCAATGGAAACATACAATCTTTTATGATTTCTTCATTCTATGTATCTAAAATTTAAAATAAAAGATAGAAACCAAATCAGTATCAATGTCATCAAGTAAACAAATAAATATCATATGATGCTAACTATGATATCATGGAGTATGCATCAATAAACCAAATATGATGCACTGGACTCCTGTTGGCCCGTCGAGTCTTTAAAACACTTGAGATGGATGAGGAGTACGAGGGAAATGTTGAGGCTACTGGAGAGGATTTTTCAGTGGAGCCTGCTGGAGTCCTTATTGCAGATTATAACATTGTTTTTAGCACTGGAGGTGTCGGATGAAGTATTATGGATGAGGAGTACGAGGGAAATGTTGCATACACTTGATATACTTGATAAGTCTTCTGTTCATGCACCACTCAGACATTGTGATCTTTCAATTGTTTTACGCTTTTAATCTCATACCTTCTGTAACTATTTTATAAATTTACACATTTACTTTTTCCCGACCTCCTTTATAATGTTTTAGGTCATTCGTTCGCTGGTTCCAGATCCTCAAAACCAGGAAGATGTAGTTGTCGAGAATGATGGAGAGAAGGTAGATAAGGAGATATCATTTCTAATTCTACCATTACCATTTGCTAATTGTAATATATGATTTATTTAGCTTCTGTACTACTAACTTCTGAATTGACACCCTTTTTAATTGAATGTAGAGTATTCATTAACTTTATTTTTTGCACTACTACCAAATGAAAGGTGTAAATTTGGACGGTTAGCCAAAATAACCCATCAGTTATTGATTGGTTGACTTGACTATTTTTTAGCCAAGAATCAGCCCCCCCAGTTTTCAAATTAGTGATGACATGATATCTTCCCTGTTACCAGTTATGGACTCCGGAGCTTGGCATATCAGCAGCTGATGAAGATCAGAAGCAAAAGAAGACGAGAAAGCGGAAAATTCCTCCAGGAACTTCAGATTATCAGGTTTGAGTTTCTCTGCCTCCCAAGTTTTCAAACTAGTTGTATTTGTATGATTATTTTGCTTAGCATTTTGTGTGATATCTTCCCTGTTACCAGATACGGACATCAAAGGTTGACATATCAACAGCTTATGAAGATCAGAAGCAAAAGAAGATGAGAAAGTGGAAACTGCCTCCAGGAACTTCAGATTATCAGGTTTGAGTTTGTTTTCTTGTTAAACTTATTTCTGAATGCATTTTTTTGCGCTGATTATTTTTACATATTTTTTCTGATGTTTTCTTTTATATTCAGGCTTATCAAGTATAGATATAATAGTTTTCTGCCCTTTATTTTGATTCCAGGCTGAATGGTATTTTGATGATTCCAATGAAGAGAAGTCAGTTGGTAATGGGGCTTCGCTAAGCAATGGAGATCCTGAGGAAGAAACTGACAATGATTCAATGATGGTGAGCTTATAAAAACTCAATGCTAAACTGTTTTCCCTGGCCTCATTGGACAGTCTTTTGTCCTTTATTTTCTTTAGAGCATCCACACTAGATGTTACTTCATTTGGGTCCTTAAGTGTTGAGACTTATCAAGTATATCAAACAGAAGACTTCTGCAACCTTACTGTTTAACTTTTTATAATAAACTCTCTTTGGTCCTTATTATAAGAAAAATTTGCAGTTTTAGGTTTATTGAATAATTGATGTATCTAGTCTATATTAAAGGTCAAATACATCAATTATTCAGTGAACCTAAAACTGCAAATTTTTCTTATAATAAGAACCAGAGTAGTATGTGTGTGTGCGCGTGAGGATGAAACTCAGTTGAACATCGAAGAGTATATTGCTAGTCTGGTTTTAAAACTTTGGGTAAGACTTTATACCTCCACGTCATGTGCATCAGCTGAATCCATTAGGTCCTGTTTTTTTCTTGAATTGAAAAGAAAGGGATCCTCAAGAACATCTATTTTACACAGTCGGAAATCTCCCACACCTGAAACATGAACCTGAATAAACAAAATGTAAGACAACCAACAACTCGATGAAACTACAATTTACACCATGACCTTCCTATTACCCATTGATTCACAGAGAGATTACGAGCACGGAGATAACCAGTGAGACGAAGGGTGCATTTGTCAGAAGAAATGCCATCACAGACTGCATCAACCTGTAATTTAGGGTTTTTACATGATAAGCTCAATATGACAGCATCGATCAACTCTTGAATCATATATATATAATGTTTAGGATTGCTTAGTGCTACAAAACTACAAACACTTATAGATTGTGGCAGAAAACGTGATTAAAACCAATGTGACTAGGCTGTTGATTAGATGTTCAGAGTTGGATAAATATGAGTCCGAACCTTATGAGCCATGAGGTAAGATCGATGAGTTCTCCAATGAGGAATTTTAGGGCTTTTGTCCTTAAAGACCGACAAGAACTGCAATTGTGAAGACGACGTGAGTGAAAGGCTTAAACCATCAAACTGGATATACATTGGATGATAATCTTTGTGGTTGCAATTAGAATTGTCAGCCAACAATTGGAGAAATAATTACGTTGTGCAGATCATCCTCTGTATCAGCTGGATAAGATTTACAATTGACAGGAAGTTTGGAGTCAAGACTGGATGAGCAAATATTCTTGAGTTTACTTCGCTGTTTAAGGTCGGTGGGAAGATCCTAAAAGCACAAAATGAAAAATCCACGTTATAAAGGACTACTAAAAACTCAATTTTGTTATGAAAATACTGTAAGCTCATGTAACTTCAAAAGTCCCAAAAATATGATCAACCATAACTTACACGAACAAAGAGGACAGTGCTTGGTAAACCAAGAGACCTACATACGGAAAGGCATTCGTTTCCAAACGAATCAATGTAGTGAGGATGAGGTTCTTTACATGAGGCGACAAAAACCAGTAGATCAGCAACCTAGAATATAAGTAATGTGGAAGAAAAAGGTAATCAAAACCCACGGACATTCTCCAGGACCATAAATAAACAAAAGCCCTTGCAGCAAAGCAAATATAAAAATTGATACCTTGACCATTCTCATGCATTCGAGTAAGTTATCATGAGGTGCTTTTAGTACCTAAAGCAAACAGAAAGTTTATTTGATTTTGGCTATCAACCAACAACTGAATTGATGTACACCACAAATTTTATTTCGCACTGATAGAAGAGAAGAGACCATTTTATTTCTCTGAATTCGAGCTCTTTTGCCGACGACATTTCGCTCTATTTTTGCAGTTCTACCTATAAACGCAATCAATCGTTGTTGTTTTAAGTAGAGATATATTAAAGCATACATGAACCAAAATATATATTCAATCAATGATCAAATCCTAACAAAACCTTTGAGAGAAGATGAGATTTTGTGAATATTGCGAGACGACTTCGAAGAGAAGCGACACTTGTGGGACTTATTCACTTGGCCTCTCGTCCGTCTAAATGCCATTGAACCGTCCGTAAGATCGAGCCACACTTCTCCCCTTTGCTCTTTGGGTTTTTTTTTTGGACCCTCACCCCATCCCCATAAACCCCCACCCAATTTTAAATTCTCAAAATGTCCTTTGAAAAATAATTTTTTTTTAAAAAAAATAAAGAAATCGTATATCTCCCTTGAGATGTATATCGACATTATTTTTATGTCCAATCGTATATACGCACTTAAAAGAGATATACGATGCTTTTTTTTTTTTTTTTTTAATAATTTGTTTTAATTTTTATTACTAAAAGCGCTACTAAAAATTCGTTAAATAGTCAAAACTACTCCAAAAATTATAAAAACACCAGTAAAAATCTAACAAAACCAAAATAAGGCTATACAAATTTTTAGATTTTTGGAGACTATGAAAAATTAAAAAAATCGTAAAAAATAGTAAACGATGGAATTTGGGATTTTGGGTAGTAGTCCCGTAAGAAGTCCATTTTAAAGGAGTCTTGATTATTGATTTTTTTGGATTTAATAATGTGTGGTTTCATTACGATCGGAGTATGTTGCTCTAAACCGATTTTTTAGCCTAAATTATTCGTTCGACGTATAACATCGTCACGTTTTAACGAACTACACACAAAACCTATTTTTCAGGACTTATATAATTTTTATTTGACTTAAAAAAAATTTAAAAAATACAATGGGGATCGTATATATACACAGGGGGTGTATATACGACACTTACATTTGGGCATCGATATATACCCCCAGGCGTATATATACGATTATGGTGTGGTGTGCCAATCGTATATACGCCTTGGGGGTGTATATACGATGCCCAAATGTAAAGTCGAGCATACACCCCCTGTGTGTATATACGATCGCCAAAAATTTTAAAAAAATACGTTTTGAAGGCATTTGGGGTTTTTTCGGTGTGGGTGGGGTTTATGGGCATGGGGTGGGGTACAAAAAAACCCTTGCTCTTTTTGCAATCTCTATCTATGTAACCCTACTTTTAAGGCTTTTTTTTCGCACCCCCTCCTTGTCTATCCCACCCCATAATTACCCAAACGGACGAAAATGCCCTTGAAAACTTATAAAAATCAGATTTCAAATCGATTTCATAATTCGAAAAAAGTAAGTAAATACGGAGAGATTTTGAATTACTCAGTAATTCGAAAAGAATTTTGGAATTACCTCGTAAGTCAGTAATTCGATTCACAAATGTGAACCGGAATTACCTCACTTTTGAGGTAATTTAAAATTCTTTTGGAATTACAGGTAATTCCGAAAATTACAAATTTTTTTTCAATTATTAATATTTTTTATTTACATTATTTTTTTTAACAGTGGCGAGTAGACGACCGGAGCAGGTGTAAGCATGAAAGGTAGTCTTCTTCGGAGCAAAGACCCCGCGGCTGACGACAAAGACATCTTTGGGAGGCAGAAGATAGCGATACTTCTTCTCCGAACACTCTACAGAGGCTCAGAGCTGCTGGACATGCTTCTGAGCGTCAGAGGCGCCAGAGAGGCCGCGCCAGAGTGATAGAGATGGTTGAGCTCGAGCCTCGGCCTCGGCCCGGTATGAAGCGCCCCACCGTGACCACCCAGATTATGAGTACAATATGCGGCACCAACAGGAGCACCCAGAGCTGTATCATGACATTCCTGCTCACGGTTGGCAGGCTTGGGAGGAGCAGGAGGATGAGGGTGCAGAGAGCAGCTGCATTAGCCCGGGATGTCCTAGATGTCACACGTTCACCTACTTCACGTCGTTATTTTCAGTCATTTTTAGACATTTTGGACTCATAGTTGTATTTGTACTCGTATTTTATGTTGGGCATTTTATATATTTTGACGTATTGTTATTTAAATCGTAAATCGTTCGTATCGTATTTTAAAAATAAAACGCGTTTAAATCTTAATTTAATATACAAACTTTTTAAATAAAAAAAAGGAATTTCGGATTTACAAGGTAAATCCGAAATACTTTTTTTTTTGAACCGGAATTACCTTTTTAGAGGTAATTCCGAAATTTTTAATTTTTTTTAAAAAAACAGGGTAAAACAGATTTTAGGTAATTATGGAGGTGTAGAGAGAGGAGGAGAGTGCGGAAAAAAACCCTACTTTAATCAGCCATTCTATTCTATTCTCTATGTCTATTTTTCTTTTATATTATACTATACTATATAAATAAATAAACAAATCATCCTTCAATTACCCATCCACATTCTTTTCGCACTTTGACACCCTAACCCTATAATAGTTACAAAGGGTATTTATGTCATTGATAGAATTTTTTCTCCTAATTTGACCCCATTTGAAGAGCAACCCCGTTATTATCTTTCTTTTAGTAAACTTATACTTCTATTTTGTGAGAGTTGGCAAATCAAAATGATACTTTCTTACTTCTGTAGAAACTAGATTTATTACTGCGTGCGATGCACTGAGAGGTGATTAATGCGCTCTTCTGATGTAGTTTCGAAAAAACATCAACATTTTATAAGGGGGGGTGTAAAAATACGCAACAATAGTGAGGCAACAATAGCCCTTGGTGGGATGAGTCAATAATGTCGGTCCAAAATATAGAGTGTGGGTATATTGGTAAATAGTGAAGTACAAAATGAGGGGTATATTGGTAAACGGTGGGGTACAAAATATAGAGTGGGGTATGTAGGTCCAAAAATATAGAGTGGGGGTATATTGGTAAACTGTGGGTACAAAAATATAGAGTGGGGGTATATTAGTAAATAGTGAGGTACAAAATGAGGGTATATTGGTAATGAGTGGGGTACAAAATATAGAGTGTGGGTATGTCGGTCCAAAAATATAGAGTGGGGGTATATTGGTAAACAGTGAGATACAAATGAGGGGTATATTGGTAAATGGTGGGAATAAAATTTTCCCACCAAAAGTGGATAAAAAAAAAGAGTGTTGGACCAAAAAAAAAATTTCAAAGGTATGTCGGTCCAGAAATATAGAGTAGGTGTATATTGGTAAACAGCGAGATACAAAATGACGGGTATATTGGTAAATGGTGGGGTACAAAATATAGAGTGAGGGTATGTCGGTCCAAAAATATAATGTGGGGGTATATTGGTAAACAGTGGAGTACAAAATAAGGGGTATATTGGTAAACGGTGGGAATAAAATTTTTTCCCACCAAATATGCAAAATATGCTTAAAAGATGCGATACACAAGTTATAGTAGGGGATTTATATCCGTAAGGCCTATCTCAACCGACAAATTACCAAAATTGTTAGGCTAAATATCATATCTCGGGTTCGAACCCGATACCTCACAGTTGTGTGTGGGAGTTTCAAATCAAAGTTACCAAGATGGACTTACTCGATAATTAAATGAGACAACTTCTCCATTCTAATTCCAATTCACATTAGATTTCACACTAGTGACTGAAAACATAATAACATTGAGGATATTTTCATGTAAACCCAATTTCTCCATAATCTTCCAAAATGGTTGGACCCACCCAGAAAAATGAAGAGCACTATGAATCAGTGTTATTGAAACCAAACAGACTTGGCCGATCAAACTAGTTCAATTGTGACTCGGACACATGACCAGTTCAGTTGATGTGTTGGATCACCAGTCACGTATTTGGACTGGTAGATTTTCGAATGAACCGACCAAACCCGTGCAACTCGGTTAGCTAAATAGAACAAAAGAACATTAGTGGTATTAGTTTATTTCATTGAAATGATTGATTTTGAAATAATGTGAAAATTTTCAATGCGACGTCTGACATTAATTTTACACTTTCCCTCTCTTCAATACTGAGTTTTTTTTTATAAGATACAGTTGGGATCCGCCGAACCAGTTCGATTCGCTCAAGCCGAACTCCTCCAGAGCAATCCTGCAATGTCAACAAATTAACAAACACACTCTCTTTACACATTTAACAGAGTACGACTGCTGGCAACCAAACAGGTTCGATTAGACCCAACCGAACCAAATGCGAATTCGGAAGAAATTTTTTTGGTGAAATCATAGGGTCAAGGGGTGTGCGCTGATAGCTGGGGGTTGGGAAAAAATGGGCTTTTTTGTTAGGACCTTGATGTTATCTACTAAGATTGAAAACATGCTTGTGTACTGAGGCAGTGCTGATTGTTGTACGGTGGTGTTACGCCGCACCGTTCGATATTTGAAGAGGTTTGGTTGCTTAAATAGGGTTATTTGTATTTTAATCTTAAACATGTTATTTGTTTTTTTTTTTCGATAAGAAAATGTTAGTGGGGTGGGGGTTAGTTTCCGGGATTTGAACTCAGGACCTCCTTCTTGCAAATTACAACTCCTTCATAGCACTTAACTCGCCAACTGAGCTACATTCTTGGGACTTAAAAATGTTTTTTGTATTGGCTTTCCAAAAAAATTAAAATGATTTGATTAATGCATCCTTTGAAATGCCGCGTTGATGATGGTCTTATAATGAACTAGAGATTCATTTGTTTTAGACAGGTAAATGAATAATTTTTTTCCTATCCCATCCATCCTGCTAGTTTCTAACCAACTCAAATTCAATATAATTTTAACTAGAGAAACAAGATAGGATAATTAAGTCACAGAATTAAGACATCATATCCTAATAGCTCAAATTAATAGTTCTAATTGAGTAGATCAATTATGTAAATTTTTATGAAAATTCAAAAATGTTTGATACTTGATCAAATAGGTTCAATTCAACGTATATTATGCTTTTGAAAATACAAGTAAAATAGGGACCATAAGATTCTCTAGCTACATTATTCAATTTCAATAATATTTGGTATGCATGACCATCAAGATAATATAAAACTATTCAACGGTTGGATCGATAAAATTTGATGTCATACAAAGAGATATTAAGTGGAGTAACTCTACAAGATTTACTCTTGGAGTAAGTTGATCTCCACTCATATTATTTAGTCTAATTTTTAATATTGGTAAAAACTTACGTTCTACTTGCAATTTTGCGAGTTGCTATCTTGCTACCCCTTCTCAATCTACTTAATTACGTTGGTAGAATTTTTCGATTCTATCAACAATTTTGTGAGTTACGATCTAACTACACCTCCCAATGTTGCGCAAAATCTCGATTTAGATAACATTTTTAATTCATAGTTCATATTTAAGATTTCATGTTTAAGATTTAAACTTAGAATATTTACGCTAAACTTAGAATTGTAAAATTTAAAGTTTAAGCTTAGAATGGTTAAGTTTTAAGTAAAACTTGGAATATTTAATTTTGAACAGATTTAAATTAAACTTAGTACATTTAAGTTAAGTTTTAAACTGAGTGTTAAGTTATACATACACACTAAACAGATTAACAGACTAAAATTATACATACACTGTTAAATAAATTTGTAATTCAGTTTCATATAGTTTCAATAGAAAGTCAACTCTTATAGAAAGTCAATAATGTGTAATAAGTCTTTGTATAAATACCCCCATATAAGTTGACTCTATAATCTTGACCAAAAAAAAAGTTGACTCTATAATGAATATACAACTGCATAACAGAAATCGTTTTCTGTTAGATCAGTTTCTCTCTATTCTCTCTCTCTCTCTGAGTGTGTGAGTGTGTGTAGAATTGTGCCATTGTTCCAACAATTGGCATCTAGAGCCAGATCTACGACGGTCCTTACGGTGTTCCGCGCGGTGATGGCGAATAATGGTGGGAATAATGGTCAATTTCCGGCAAAGCTTCCGATTCTCGACGGAACGAACTACGATCGGTGGATCATTCAGATGAAGGTCATATTTCGGTATCAAGATGTGCTTGAGGTTGTTCGCAACGGCGTGGTGGCTATTGCAGGCGAGCAACTCCGTGATCAACAGAAGAAAGACAGCAAAGCATTGTTCTTAATTCATCAGTGCGTGGATGTTGATGCTTTTGAGAAAATTGCGCAGTACGAGGGCGAAAGAGGCGTGGGATGCTCTCGCAACCGCATACTCCGGTGATGCGAAATTGAAGAAGGTGAAGTTACAAACACTCCGAAGACAATATGAAGTGCTTCAAATGGGAGAGAAGGAGTCGATTGCAAATTACTTCAAGAAACTAACTCTATTGACCAATCAAATGTGAACTAATGGTGAAACGGTCTCCGATCAGATGAAAGTCGAGAAAGTGCTTCGAACTTTAACTCCCAAGTTCGACAATTTGGTGAACGCAATTGAGCAATCGAAGAATCTAGAGGCGATGAAGATCGAAGAACTACAAGGATCACTCGAAGCAAATGAAGCAAGGCTTAATGAAAGAATAGGCGAGAAGGATAAGGAGAACAATTCGGTGAAATCGCAAGCACGACTCAATAAGAAGAAAGCGAAAGGTAAGCGGAAGAACAAATTTGAAAAAGCAGATCTCGAAAGCTCGAATCAACAAGGTGCAAGTGAGAACAAAGTGAAGAAGAAGGAGGTAAACCGGAAGGGAAGCGATTCAACAAGAAGGAGATTCAATGCTTCAATTGTGATGGTGGGGACATTTTGCGAGATAGAGTGCCCTTCAAAGAAACAATTCTCGTAAGAAATCTAAACCAAAGGCGATAAGGCTCAATATGCTAGTGCAAATGCTAAAGATAGTGAGTCCGATGGTGAAAGTGATTCTGATACTCAATTGTTAATGGCTGAAATTGAAAGTATTGATAGTGATGATAGTAATGATAGCGATTTAATCTATCAAACACTCACTGTGTAACCACGAAAAATAAGGAAGATATAAATGAAATATGGTATTTAGATATTGAGGTGCTCTAACCATATTGCGGCTGCAACCATGATGATAGTGATTTAGTCATCACAAACACTTGCTACAACCACGAAAGGTGAAGAAGATATAGATGAAATGTGGTACTTAGATACAGGATGCTCTAACCACATGTCCGGAAATAGAAAATGGTTTATTAATCTTGATGAATCGGTTAAAAGAAGGATTAACAATAGAAATGTATGCGTCTTTGAGGGAATGGGAAGAATCATGATTAGGAGAAAGGATGGGAAGGAGTGTTACATAAACGATGTGTTGTATGTCCCTGATATGAAGAGTAACTTGATTAGCATTGGTCAATTACTAGAGAAGGGATATAGAATGGTGTTGGAGGAGTGTAGCATGAAGATGTTTGATGAAAAGGCTAGATTGGTATTGAAGGTACCATCGAGTAAAACAGAACCTTCAAGACCACTATTGATATTGTTGATGATGAGATGCTTTGTTGTAATTCATCGATGGTAATAGTGTTTGTGGCACAAACGCTTTGGACACCGAATTTCAGGAGTTTATGCAGGTTAAAAGAGAAAGAAATGGTGAATGGGCTACCTTTGATCAAGGATCCTAAGGAACTTTGTGGTGAATGCCGCAAATCCAAGCAAACCAGAAACTCATTTAAGAAGAGTATACAAGGGAGAGCAAGTGAGAAGCTGGGAGTGGTGTATTCTGATGTATGTGGTCCCATGGAGGTAAAGACAGCAGGTGGGAACTCATATTTTGTGTCTTTCATTGATGAGTATACTAAGAAAATGTGGCTGTATGTAATTGGCAAGAAGAGTGAAGTGTTTTCAGTATTCAAAAAGTGGAGAGTAATGGCTGAGAAACAAAGTGACACCAGTTTGAAGATATTAAGAACCGATGGAGGGGGAGAATATACTTCAACTGAGTTTGAAACATTCTGTGTTAATGAGGGAATTGTGCATGAAGTTACAACACCTTATACTCCACAGCACAATGGTTCTGCAGAGAGGAGAAACAGGACTGTACTTAATATGGAAAGATGCATGATGAAGGAAAGAAGATTCCACATAGATTTTGGGGAGGCGGTTTCCACTGCGGTGTTTTTCTTGAAGCAGTGTCCAACCAAAGATTGGAAGATAAAACACCTGAGGAAGCATGGAGTAACACCAAGCCTAGTGTCAAACATTTCAAGGTGTTTGGTTCTTTGTGCTATAGACATATACTAGACCAAGTGAGAAAGAAACTTGATGATAAAGCTCAACCTATGATACTACTTGGATACCATCCAACAGGCTCATACAAGTTGTATGATCCAATAAAGAAGAAGGTAGTGGTTAGTAGAGACGTGATAGTGGATGAAACTAAGTGCTGGGAGTGGAATGATGATGAAGACAGTGACAAGGAAATATTTCCTGTAACTGTTACTCTTGAACAGACAGAAGAAGGTGAGCATGTGGAAGAAGAAGGTGAGTTGAATGAAGACACTGGCTTGAGAAGATCAACCAGGCAAAGAACCTTACCCATAAGGTTAAACGACTAAAGTGTTTCCTAGCACTAGTATCACCAACAGTGAGGGTGAAGTACTAGAATTTGCTCTGCTAGTAGAGAGTGAGCCAGTGAGTCTTCAAGAAGCATTAAAGAGTCACCATTGGAACAATGCAATGGAGGAAGAATTGAAGTCAATAAAGAAGAATGATACTTGGGAATTAGTTGAACTCCCAAGAGGAAAGAAAGCCATTGATGTCAAATGGGTATTCAAAACAAAACTGCAACCAAATGGTGAAGTATCAAAATATAAAGCTAGGCTTGTGGCAAGGGGTTTTCTTCAAAGGAAAGGAATGGATTATACAGAGGTATACTCACCGATGGCTAGAATAGAGACAATAAGATTGGTTGTAGTATTTGCAAGCTACAACAATTGGAAGATGTTCCAACTTGATGTGAATTCAGCCTTTTTGAATGGGCCAATTGAAGAGGAAGTGTATGTAACTCAACCACCTGGGTTCATTATGGAAAATGCAAAAGAGAAGGTATATAGATTGAAGAAAGCTTTATACGGGTTGAAGCAGGCCCCAAGGGCATGGAACTTGAAGATAGATGGCTCATTACAGAAGTTGGGGTTTGAAAAATGCTCTACAGAGTTTGGAGTGTATGTGAAAGGATCAAAGAACAACTCACTTGTGATTGTGTGCTTATATGTTGATAACAGGTGAAAAAGTAGCAGATCTGAATGAGTTCAAGCAGAGAATGATGCAAGAATTTGATATGTCAGATTTGGGTGAGTTAGCATATTTCCTGGGCATGGAATTCACTTCAACTAGTCATGGAATTCTACTACATCAGAGCAAGTATGCATCAGATGTGCTAAAACGATTTAAAATGCAGAATTGCAACTCTGCAGTGACACCCATGGAGCTTGGACAGAAACTAGTGAAAGAATGTGATGGAGAACTTGTGAATCCAACTCTGTACAAACAAATTATTGGATCACTTAGATACTTGTGTAACACTAGGCCTGATATAGCCTATAGTGTTGGAGTTGTTAGTAGGTTCATGGAAGAACCAAGAGAAATACATCTTACAGCAGCAAAACACATTCTGCGTTATGTGAAAGGCACCCTGAATCTTGGAATACTGTTTCCTAGGAGAAATAATGAAGAAATCAGTGCTGAAGTTTATGGTTTTACTGATGCGGACTGGTGTGGAGATCAAGATGACAGAAAAAGTACAGCAGGATATATCTTTATGCTAGGTAAAGCACCTGTTTCATGGTGCTCTAAGAAAGAGAGTGTTGTTGCTCTCTCTCATCTGCGCGAAGTAGAATATATATCTGCATCACTGGGAGCTTGCCAAGCAGTTTGGCTAGGCATGCTTTTGATTTAAATGAAGCTTGCTAATATTGTCTGCATGAAGTTACTGATAGATAATAAATCTGCAATCGATCTAGCAAAGCACCCTATGGCACATGGTCGCAGCAAACATATCGAGACCAAGTTCCACTTCCTGCGTGATCAAGTCACCAAAGGAAACATATCAGTACAACACTGCACTTCAGAAGAGCAACTTGCAGATGTCCTAACAAAGGCATTGAAGAGGAACAGATTTGAAGATCTCAAGGAAAAGCTGAATTTGAAGACCTTAGTCAGTCTGAATTAAGGGGGAGTGTTAAATAAATTTGTAATTCAGTTTCATATAGTTTCAATAGAAAGTCAACTCTTATAGAAAGTCAATAATGTGTAATAAGTCTTTCTATAAATACCCCCATGTAAGTTGACTCTATAATGAATATACAACTGCATAACAGAAATCGTTTTTCTGTTAGATCAGTTTCTCTCTATTCTCTCTCTCTTTCTCTCTCTCTCTCTGAGTGTGTGAGTGTGTAGAATTGTGCCATTGTTCCAACATACACATGCAACAGATTTGAGTTAAACTCTAACTACTTGGTTCAAATTTTGTTCTGTTCTAAACATGTTCAAAGTGTTCTAGCAATGTTGCATGTCAGTTGAGTATAACTTATCCATAAACTCAATATAAGTAATTAATTCTAAGAGAAATAGAAAGTATATTTATATTTATATTTATATTTATATACATGATATTTTTCAACTTCATATATATATATATATATGAAGAATGAAAAACTATGAAAGTTGGAGCATTGAAAACAAGGTTACAATACAACATGTGTTTAAGAAGACAATTAGACAGAAGAAAACTTGAAAAAGCAACTTCTATCCAAGAAAAAAGGAGCCTATAAATACATATGATGCTACTATAGTTGTTGCTCATATCCTTGCCAAGCCCAAACTATTTCATTCAAAGATGGTTTCATGTGTTGATCCCAGAATTTTCTATATTCCAAAGTTTCTCCAGCAATTTTCTTCACCTCAACAATGTAAAAGGAAGATGTAACTTCAAAAATTTCTGCATCTATACTGAGTTGTTCATTTAACCCTGTCTCAATTCCTTCCAATCTAACAAGCCCATTTTTCTTAATAACCTCAAATCTACCATCTATTTTTGCTATCTCTTCAAGTTTTGACACAACAACTTGAGGTGGTTTTTTGGTAGAAAATCTTGCTTGTTGTCTCTCACTCATATCATTCTCAAACAAACTAGAAAGATCAAATCCTGTAGAGAGTGATATTAGGTCAAATGCATTGAAGCAATATAACTTCATGGGACTTTCTTCTTCTTCTTCTTTAATAGACCTTGGACTACTTCCACTTGAATCAAATGATTGAATAACGTCCGAGATATCGCCACGTGTCGGTGATAGAAGTGGCAATTCTGGTGCTTCAATTTGCTTATACCCTTTTTTAAACCAACTGCTTTGCATGATTTTTTTAATACTAATCCTTGTGGCTGGATTAGGATCAAGGATTCTAAAAAGAAGTCTTTTAACATCAGAACGAAACCATTGAGGGAACTTGAAATCTGCTTGTGTAATTTTTCTATACATTTCCATTAGATTTTTATCATTGAAAGGTAAGAAACCTGCTAAGAGAACATAGAGAACAACTCCACAAGACCAAATATCAGCTTTAGCTCCATCATATCCTTGTTTTTTGATAACCTCAGGTGCAACATAAGCTGGTGTTCCACAAGTTGTGTGAAGAAGACCATCTTTTTTCTTAGATTCCAACAATGCACTTAGACCAAAATCTGAAACCTTAAGGTCTCCATTTTCATCGAGGAGAAGGTTCTCAGGTTTAAGATCACGGTGATATACACCTCTATTGTGGCAATGATTAACAGCTTCAATAAGTTGTTGAAAATATTTTCTAGCCACATCTTCCCTCAACTTCCCTTGGGATACTTTATCAAAAAGCTCACCACCTTTCACATGTTCCATTGCAAAATATATCTTTGTTTTGCTTGCCATGACCTCATAAAATTGCACAATGTTGGGGTGTCTCACGAGGCGCATCACCGAGATTTCGCGCTTGATTTGTTCCTTTAAACCTACCCTCATAATCATCTCCTTGTTGAATATCTTGATGGCAACACTTTGGCCTGTTTTCAAGTTTCTTGCATGGTAAACTTTGGCGAAATTGCCTTGACCTAGAAAACGTCCAAGCTCATATTTTTGCATTAGAATTGTTGGCTTGTTCTCCATTTTTGTTTTACTTCTTTTGAATATGGCGGATGTATTGACCGTTAAGTGAAAACAATGACGGCTTGTAAGGTCTCCATATTTTTTGTTAATGGTGGAGAATAAGAAACATTGAAGGCTTGGGAAGCTGGTAGAGGGAATGGAACCACTGCCCTTTGGAAGGGTTGAGGCCAAAGAGGTATTGATCTTGGTCAAGATTGATAAAGGCTTTTGGTAATTACGGTAATCCGTTGAGTGAGGAATATTTTTTTTATTAGCGTTGAGCTAGGAATATAAGCTAACAGAACAGCAAATCAACACCTAAAATAGTGGTAATGTGTAAAAATAGTGAAGTTTGGAGATATAAAAATATGTATGTGGAGGTGTGTAGAATATTATAGGATAGAATATATTATTGTTATGCTGTTTGACTGCCCCTAAGTTGGGCAAATATATCGGTGGTTAGTATTGTTCTTGTGATCTAGTTTTAGATGCTTCGTAGTTGTACAGTTCAGGGGCAATGCAGACTTTTCCAAAAGAATACGGATCATGTTAAACCCAAAATCTGAAACATTCAACCGTACCCACTTGTGCGAGTAATTACCCGTTCGTCATGGACAACTTTTGCAGGTACCTAATAGATAGGAGCCAAATTGTATTCTTAGTAATATAAAACCACAATAACATTTGTCTGCGACAAAGATTTATGTAATTAATTCATACCATCTCTGTAACGCTAAAAAAAAAACTCATACCGCCTCCTGAAAGGGAATAGAAAATGTTAAGCAATGCAATCTATATCTAGAATAAGCTTTGGCGGATGATAAGTCACAAATCAAAATGTCACATTTCACGAGTTTACTCGAGCGAACTATAAGATCAAGTACACGAAAACTTCATCGGAGCCCCTCAGGGCTAATCTATGCAATACATCTGAATACTATGAATCAGTCAAAGTTTTCCTATTACGTGTTTTTACAGCCTCAACAATAACTAACGTTATTTGTTCTCATAAGGATCTAAACTCAATTGCTGCCTGTTAACCAATTTGCTGTGTGTGCACATTAATTATGTCTCACATTCTCAATATTTCAGAACAGATTGTGCTTTCAGGTTAAGGTGCTCTCAGAAAATGACTTGAATTCAGCCTTTCACTGCTGCTGCTCATATATCTGCATATAAGTTTCTGAAAGTGCAACCAAATGTGGAAGTGTTTCTGAAACGTGCAAATCTTGCATCTCATACCTAAAAAAATCATGGGGTTAGACCTTCAAATTGTAAAACACCCATTCAGAATTCAGATATATACATTTTTATCTTATCAAGAATATGATTTACCATAGTTCTTCTGATTTCCGTTGCACAAGGACCCTATAGGATCCTTCCCCAGGTTTACCATCATGAACAACATTGGCAATTAAATCATATTTAGTTCGCAATTTCTCATTTTCTTTTGGCGTTGGCAAGGGAATGTAATCTTTCAACTCCAGATTCTTCACAGGAAAGTTGACTGAAAGAAATATTCACTCAATTAGTGTGAACTTAGAAATAAGTAGGCTGATAATAACTTGAATAAATTACAGAACGTTTCAACATAAGTCCTTACCTAAAGTAGGATTCTTCTCCACAAAAAAATTATTCTTAGTAAATCGCCGCATGTGAAGAATCAGATACTTAGGTAATCTGGTAACACGATACTGCATCCTTGCTATATGAGGACGGACTACCTCTGTTACCGTCTCACCATCGAACTTCTTTAGTATGTTAAAGAGTGGAACCTAGAAACTAAACCATATCAGCAAGCAAGAGAGTGACAGATAAAACTTCAAAATTAAAAACTAAAATGACTGCAAACTGAAAAACAAAACTGGGAGGAACGTTATGCCAGTGTAAAATTGCAAAAATGAACTATTCATCTATGCTTCAGTGGGAATTCTACTTAGACTACACTATAACGTCACGGGCATGGAAAAGTATTATCCGGGATTTAAAACACTGAATAGATCCACTTAATTGGAGGCCTGATACCAACACGTTTCTCCAACTAAATGACTTTCTTTATCTTCTCTCCCATGTCTGATTTCTAAATGCACATACATTAGCATTTCTAAACAACACCATTTACAATATAGTTTGTAACAATGCTTCTTAACAAGTCGCAAGTCGTCATTCCTCCCCTATCTGTTGATAAAAAGGAAAATAGTTATCGCCTTTTCTTTAGCTTATAGTTTGTACAAGAGGCTGATTCCCCACTCCACCCCAAATGAAAAGTTCAGACATACATCAAGTCTATCCTGCGTTCTGATTCTTACTGATTTTCATTATGATGCTTAAAGTTTAGTAGAGTTAGGTTTCGGCTCATCAAAGTTGGGTTCATTCACTTCGTTGGTTTGTTGGGATCAATGCAAACTTGCAACAATGAATTCAGTCATGTTTCTGATTCGTGACCTTGATTAGACAGACATCTATGGTGTTAAATAAGGAAAAAGAGAGAAGAAAATAAGTGTCTGAGTCATACGGGCCCAATTCCTCCTCACAAGCAAACAAAAAAATAGAAAAAAATAATAAGTTGGGTTTGCTGGCTCGTACAGAACAGGCTTCAGCCCAGCACTCACAGGCTCGTACAGAATAATTTGATCCCACAAAACCATGGTCAAACTCGCGATTCAGGGGTGATCCTAGCAGGTCCCAGTCCCCTCTGTGATTCAACACAGTGGGGAAGCAGACACTTGTAGGGTTGCACAATCTTATGAGGTAGCACGCGATTTTGACATTAAATTAAACTACAACATTTTTTAGGTAGAAAGCAAAATAAAATTAAGAGATGTAGTACCTGCGGAATTATATTTTTCTCCATCACATCTTTGAAAAGAGGAGGCGGCGGCAAGTCCAACCCTAACATTAGAAACGGCATTTTCGAAGTTTCTTTGGCAGATGCATATCGCTCAGTTCCCCCATCCGAAGATTTCTCAACGTTGTTTTGGTCCTCACTGTTTTCTTTCTTATCGGTGATCATTTTGCGGGGAATTTCTTTTACAACCTCAAGTTCACCCTACAAACACATTAAAATTAAAATTAATATCAAAAAATGCAACTGAAGTGGCTAGTTGCAAATAAACCAACCAAACGAAAAAAGAAATAAGAGTGGATAGGAAGGACCTGAAAACACTCATAAATTATGCTCATATTCTTCTTTGAAGTTTTAAGGTCAGAATGCAGCGTATTAAGAAGCCATGACATGAACTCGACTGGATCAGACTGTGCACCTATCCGAAACCGTTTTTTACTGGCTTTCATCACTGCTTGTAGAAACTCGTGTGGGCTGACCTGTTGACATGCATATTAAAGAAAGGCCACCAAATTTTTAAAACAGTATATTTACAATGACTATCAGAAACAAACCTGTCCTTTAAAGTTCCGTGCATGCCAGATCTTCCTAGTAAGTTCACCAAATCGATGAACAAGTTGAGATTTGCAGTGCTGATAGTTTTCAGGGATAAGGAAAAAATTCCTCAAGGGGGTGATTCTCATTAAGGATTGGATTGTTACATTCACAAAATCAGTCTCCTTAATATTATTAAGCCCCACCTGAAAAAGTTTTCATATAATGGGTAAAGATAAGCCATGAAACATCAAACTACCATTCAACAACAAGCAAAGATTCATTTTTCATAAGAAAGATGAAGAAATATACCATTCCAGGAAGGTAACTAGAACCATCAAGTGCCCTAGACCACTGCTTATTTTTGTCAAGTTGTTCAACTTCTTTTGCAGTAAACCTGCAGATAGATACATTTTTAGTAATTGATCTTTAAGATAAGTCAACAGAATGACAAGGTAAAGTGATCATGGAAACACAAATGATAACCTAAAAAAATAACTTAATCGATGGTACAAGATTAACAATTTCTATGTAATTATAATACCATCAAGGATCCAGCCCAAAATTCTCACAAACTTTGTATAGGCAAGTGAGCACTTCAATCAACTACAGCCCTTGGTGAAAACACCTAGTGCCTTTTTGTCTTAGCTTTTTTTCCACCGCACACTAGAGTTTAGAAAAAGCAACAATATAGCTCCTTGTAGAAGTGCATTGGGAAGCGAATTACTCTTGAAATCAGTATTTTTCCAGTTTGCATTCGAAATAATCCTAATAGCACTACTCCATATTGGACATCACATAGCTTGAACTTTAAACGTTCAGAATGAAAAAAAAAAAAGCTCTCTGTTTTTGTCTTGGAGGGGGGCACAAAAGGAAAAAACTGACTGGGCCAATAGCAAATACATAAATTGGACTAAAGAAGAAAAAATTTAACTTAATAGAGATAGTAGAGTTACTTTGTAATTAGTTGATAAACCTTCTTTGTCTTGTCATCAGTTTAGTTAGTAGCTGGTTGTCCAGCTGTAATCCTACTGTAACATAATCAGCTAGGAAAACTGATTGTATAAATACTGAGCCTGATGCTCAGAATCTTTTCAATAACAGATTTACATCTCTCTCTCTCTCTCTCTCTCTCTCTCATTCTATCATAACTAGTCAACAGCAAATAGCCAATGAAATTAGAAACAGAAATATGTTCTTGAAAAATTGTAGGAAGCAAGCAATGTAAGACCAACCTTGGATTCAAGACATGTCTAATGTCATCTAACGAAGGATCATTAATTTCATAGCCATCAGGAAGACAGTAGACTTTCTCAGTCTGGAGATTGATATAAACATGGTGTCCAGCTTCCAGGCTATGCGTATAGGCATGAGACCTCTTCCCTCTCCCTTGGTAATACTTTCCACAAACCAAACATGCATACACATTTAAATTTGACAAAGAGACAGAACAAAACTTCTCAAAGTCGAAATCCAAAACCTGCACACAAAATCATCAAAATCAAAACTCATATACCTATGTATGCAACCCAGCAAACATTCATGTCTATAATGAACCAGATAAACAAATTACCTGTCTATTAACAGTATCAAGATAAGGACAGTCCTTCCGAACCTCAACCTGGCGATTATTTCTTCCACCAACAGGTTCATCATCTTCTTCATCACTATCATCATCCTCTTCATATCTATTGCCATTATGCTTGGACTCATCATTCCTATTATTACTAATAGCACCCTTACCCCTTCTATAATAATCTTCCTCCTCATCAATATCAGCATAGTTATTGGCCAATCCAGAAAGGGGATTTGCAATGGAGACAGGATGAGGAGAGGGGGAAGACTCCTCGTCCACTCTCTGCCTTTTCGAATCAAAATCAAGCTCCTTCTCCTCTACCCTATCACCATTTTCCCTTTCCCTTTTTGAAGACATATCCTCAGCTAAACTACTTTCAAATTCAAATCAACTACAAATACAAGCAAACAGAGGAGAAATCACAGGGGTGAACAAAAAGCAGTGTTATCAATAGCGCGTTATAGCTCATGAGCGTGGCGGAGGGGCCATGACAGCTACTGACATGGCAGTAGCGGAGCGCCTCGGTATCGCAGCCAAAATCTCGGAAATCACGGCGGAATCAGTTAAAATAGATAAGACAAACATACCTGGATGCTATGACGATTGACCTCGCTCCGGTGATGGTGCGGCAACGACGGTCCAGCGAGGGTGTCGTAACAGATATCCGGCAACGGTGCGCTGGTGAGAATGCAGCGAGGTGAATTGGCGAGCGAGAATCGGGACCTTAGGGCTCAACTATGTGTAGAGAAAGTGGAGGTTGTGGTGTGAGAGGAGGGGTGGTATATGGGGAAAAAGAGAGGAGGTGCAAAAGGTAAAAGTGTTGCTAAACCTTAGTGGGCTTATTGTTTTTTACCAAAAAAAAACAGAGAACCCCAATTCTCATTAGCCATACCCCCTCAAAGACTTGAGCAAACCAGAATAACCCTACCAAAAAATCCTTAATCCCTTCTCTCACTTGATAGATCGTGTCTCCTACACTTACACCTAGATCATGTCTTAAAATGGTAGCTCACACGATTGAGTGAAAAGAACATCGTTGGTAGAAAAACGTATGTGTACGGGGTTTGAACTCCGCTCGCCCCTCCACTCTAACAATATTAACGCATTAATTCCTAACCACTTTGTCTATAAAAAAACTCATTTGCAATAAATAACAAATTAACGATACACACATTTGAAAAGTTTTTTATTTTAGAGGCGAGTCAAGGGTAGAAAAACATCTCAAACGGTTTATTATAGTCAAATTTTTCTTAAATTCTTTACCATTAGGTCAAGGAGTCTCTCATTTCTTACCATGATTTATTCTTACTATATCTCACATCCCCTCTCTTTCCTCAAATCTCTCCTTAGACCTAAACGAGTATTCTTCTTTAGACCAATCATTGACCTGGTGAACTGGTTCAAGGCTCAATGTTTCAATTGAGTTTGAATCGCACCCGTTCATTGAACAGGTGAAGACACTGATTATATAGTATGTTAAGTGATAAATTTTAGATAGAACTAAATTATAAACTAAGATAAAATAATTATTATATATTTCACATGAGTAAATATTAATCAAAAGGATAAATAATTAAAAAAAACTATGTATACGAGGTCATTCATGAAGATACGAGTTTTGGCAGACATCACTCAACCTTTGAAGAGATCCAAGAAAATCAAGAAGCTGTAAATTTTTTGCTATGTATGTGAAAAGATAGGGCACTCGGAATGATCCTGTGAGCAGTTATACGTACAATGACATTTTTCACAGGTGGGAACCGAAATTGAGGGTGGAAAATAGGCGTGGTGGCAGCGAAGGTAGGTCCTGGTGGCATACTTGAAAATGACATTTTTGCCTCGATTGAGAGTATTTAAGATATGTAAGATTTTTTTTATATAATTTTTTGAAGTATAAAATCTATAAATATCATGAATTTTTGATATCTTTTAATAGTGACACAATTCAACGTGACTCGTTAGTCCGTCAATAATCCCCTCACTCAATGCAACCAAGTCGATGATCGATCCGAGTTTAATAATAACAGATATGTTATGACAGAAGAACTCTGCCAATGTTATTACAGAAGAACTCTGCCAATGAAGGAGGTGGTGGAGGCAGGCATGCAGCCCTCAGTTTGCACCAGTGACTCCTCAGTCAGTGTCAAAGAAAAAAAACAGAGCATCCTAAATCACACTCCACGTTGAATCCAAATTTCCTCACGCAACGACACGTTTCTGTCCCAAACAAACACACATGAAAATGTTTTTGAAACCATCATCAGGTGGTAGTAGTAATTTACTTCTGAAACCCCCCTTCATCGTACCCTTTCAATACAGTCAAAGGTCCAAAAACGGAAAAGCTGCTATACTATTAACATGATACGCTCACGTATATATATGTCCCTCTCATTCTTTGCAAAGCGTCACTCTCTCCTTACAACGCACTAGTAGGCAATTGCTGCGCGTAATCCATGCACCAATTAACCCTTCACACTATTTACTTCCGTGTCTTTCCCTCCTTTTTCCATCTGTTCTTTTCCTTCACCTCCTCAACCTTAAAAACATAAAAACAGACCCACACATTTCCACACTCACACACACAGACACACACACAAACACACTTACTAGCTTAGCTTTTCTCCAAAACTATGATCAACAAGAATCCAGTGGAGGAGAGATTCACTGAGTTCTACGGGAAGTGGATTTGGAAGCTAGAGGAGATTCTACATCAACTTGTGGATGTGTTAAAGAAGAAAAACGAGGTTGTCGTGTTGAGTGAACAAGAGCTTCAAATACTGGTTTCCAAAGTCACAACTCATATAAAAGAATACTACACAGTGAAGTGGGGTTTAGCACATGAAGATGTTCTTGTCTTTTTCTCACCAACATGGTTAACTCCTTTGGAAAATGCTTATAGTTGGGTAACTGGTTGGAAACCCTCCACAGCTTTTAAGCTTGTTCCAAAGAATATCTCTGAGGATCAGAAAAAGAAGATAGAGGAGCTGAGAATGAAGATAAAGATGGAGGAAGAGAAAGTGGAGAGGGAGATGGAGAGGCAACAAGTGGCTTTGGCTGATCCAAAGATGGTGGAGCTTACAAAGCTGTATTGTAGAGCAAGGAAAGATGATGCAAGAGTTGATGGGTTGGTTGAAGTTGAATTGAAAGGTGTTCTTGCTGGTTTAGAGAAAGTTATGAAGACTTCTGATTGTGTTAGGCTTAAGACACTTAAAGGGGTTTTGGATTTGCTTAATCCAATACAGTGTGTGGAGTTTTTGGCTGCAAATATTGTTATGCAGTTACGATTGAGGCAATTTGGGAAGAACAGAGACAAGTTTTGTTTATTAAATTAGATAGAAATTACTTAGTATGTGTGCTGTGTGCATGTGAATATTTTAATTTAGGCTTGATTTAATTAGCATCCAAAAAAATAGTTGTCTAGCTTTGTGAAGTAGTGTACTCTACTCTCCAGTTGTTTTAATGGCTTTGAATATTTTAGTTGTTTTTGCTTAGTTGTAAGAATTTAGAATTGGGAAGCAAAAATATCATACATATAATTTGGTTTCCCTCCAGCAAACAGGGGATAAAGTTAGAGATTTGATAGTTGAACACTCTAATTTTAACATTCATATGACACACTCCCGTGCTATGCACGGGGAGGTGATTAAGAGGCTTATAAACGTAATTTCGAAAAAACATCCAAATTATATAAGGGGGAGTCATAAAATCACGCAAGACATATAAATAACGCGAAGAGGCAACAAAAGCCCTTGATGGGATGAGGTCTAGGCGTGTCCAAAAGCTATTGTTGCTTTGTGTGACATGATGTGTCTAGTTGGCAAGAAATAATGTCTCCTTTCGTGGAGGATTGATACTCTAAAATATATTGAACACACAATTAAATATATTCAAGGCGAGCGGATTACTTGTAAAGTAAGTAGGCTTCTAGATGTATCCATTCTGGATTGAATGTACAATCCACACACTCTCGTGTGATGCACAAGTTGTATCATAACGGCTTGCCATAATCGAGTTTTTGGCTGCAAATATAGTCCAGATACATTACATTTTCAATGAACCTAAAAAGGTGCTTGTTGCTTATATTTGAGTCCGGATGAAGTATTTATCACCTCTCTTCAGTCTTCACTATCTCTTTGTCTCTTATGAGGTTCAAGAGTGCATGAGTATCCACCCATTATTTTGATAAGAGCAATGTTATATGGATAAAAAGTTTCAGACAATTCTAAATTAAAACCAATTCACAACACCGATTAACCAATATTTTAGGCTATTAACCAACCTGTCTTTTCAGAGTTTTTTAAGTCATGAACTAAAAACTTGGTTAATAGTCCAGAAAACTTAGTTAATTAGTGTTGTGAATAAATTTTTGGCTACATCTATCGTAAACTTTTTGTCCAAATATTATTACTCTTTTGATAAAGTTATGGTAAAAATAGATGGTACTTCTTTCTTTTTAGTGAGTAGGTGGTAGTAAGTAGTTTTTCTTCTACAAGGCATTGGAATAAACACCACTATCTCTCTCTCTCCCAAAATATAAACAAAACTAAGTGTATGAAAGTTGATGTATTTGGCTCGTCTCTTTAGTTCAAGTATACCAATTTTCATATTCACTTTTGTTTATATTTAAACACGAGTGGGAACGGCAACACGTCAAGTTGGGAGTGAGTTTTGCCTCCATCATCCCCAACCCTTATGTTATCTCTAGTTGGTTTGAGTTTTGCTCTTCTCATTTCTGTCCCCTACAAGGTTGGGTCTCCCTGTGTGGGGTCTTCGATTCCGCCACTTTGATATAGAAAATTTTAAAATTAATTTTAAAATTTATATATATATTTGGGTCTCCCTGTGGGGGTCTTCGATTCCGCCACTTTGATATAGAAAATTTTAAATTAATTTTAAAATTTATATATATATTTGGGTCTCCCTGTGGGGGTCTTCGATTCCGCCACTTATATAGTTTCTGCGACATGAACTCGGGACTTCCTTCTTGCACTCATTTGGTGCACTCTCTTCTAGATCCCTTACCGCTAACCTGAGCTACCTACTTGGGATATTTTATATATATATATATATATATATATATATATATATAATAATTATCAATATAATAAAAAATTATAATTATTATACAATGATAAAATAAAATTAAAAGCATTCAAATAGATTTTTCTATTGAAAAGAGATCAAAATTAAAAATAAACAAAATATATAAAACAAAAAACTAAGGATATATATATAAAGGTGAACACCTCAATATCCATTGGGTTTTGTTAGATATGATACATATTAGGGGTGTTCGCGGTACGGATTGATTCGGTTTTGAGCAAAAAAGTGAGCTGAACCGCAATGTAAAAATAGATGCAGTTTGGTTTAGTTCGGTTGGCTTCCGGAAAAAAAACCAAACCAAACCAAACCAATGCTGTTTGGATTGGTTCAGCTGATTCGGTTTTTGACTTACAAAACACAATTTAGAGTCTGTTTGGATGGAACTTATTTTTGAACTTATGAAAAACAATTTATGCAAATAAATAAATTTTTATGTATTATTCATAAACTTGTCAAGGTAGTTTATGGAAAAACAACTTAGGGTGATAGAATTTTTGTTAGTGACAACTTATGAATTAACATAAAACTTATTTATCTTCATAAGTTTATTTTCTTAAGCTAACAAAAACTGATCCAAACAGTCCCTTAAATAAACTTCTTTCCTTATTTTCTACCAAATTGCTTTGTCTAATTTTATTGTTGTATATAAGATTTTACGGTTTGGTTTGGTTTCTGTAATCAAATCGCGAACTAAATCGAATCATCATGCGGTTCACTAATTAAAAAACCCGAACAAAACCAATAGAAAGCGATTTTTGCAATTTTCGATTTGATATGGTCCGATTCATAGCTTTTTATTGGTTTGGTGAACACCTAATACATACATACAAGAAATCACTAAATGACACCTCATTTTTATCTTTAGATATTGTACTAATTTTGCTTATAATGTATTATAGCCACCAGCAACAACTCAATGGATATGGTGGAATTCTCCATCTATAAATCTATAAAATAAGATAAAAATTGATATTTAGTCGAGCGAGTTCGAAACGTCAACAAGCCGGGTATCAATATCTCCAAACCCCGCTCTCGATCAAAGCAAGTTTTCTCGATCAAACTTGGACCAGGATCGGGTGGGTACTTGCGAATTGGGTTTCGTTCATATTTAGACCAGCTACATTTAACTATTTTTTAGTACCTTTCTTGAGCAGCAATGTATGAGTGTGTAGTGTAGACTAGAGAAGATGGTACTTGTTTCATTTCAGAGCGGCCACACCACACGCATGCAAACATCAAATTTGGAGATTAATTAATCTTTTTACTTATTAATTCGAATTAGAGTTAGACCAATATTGACCAATGAAAACCCCAAATCTTATTTCTAATGCGGCTTGGCATGCAATTGGATTTGGCATCTAATTTGGGGGGAATAATTTTTTAGGCAATTGGGTTTCATTTTTTTTGTCCATTTTTTTAAAGTTTTTTTCTTTCTTTTACTTTTTTTTGTTACCATCTTTTTAGTGTGCCGTTTTCATCGGCTTTATCGATGACTAATGTACATCAGGGAAGTTGGTTGCCCACGAGTACTCGATTTTGTTGGCGTGTGTGGTTATATCCTCCCAACAGAGTTTTACCGATGACTAATCTACATTTTTTTTTATATTTTTATATTTTAAAGTTGGATGCTAAATAGTGTGTTTTAGTGTACTTGATGGGGACTAAATTATTTTGTAACAAAATGCGTAACGTGATATGTTAGATAGTATATTTTGGGTTACTTTAGTATTAAAATTTTTTTTGACAAAAAATAAATTTTTTTATCTATTAAAATATGTCGTTTGTCAGTAATCTATTTGATGGAAAAACAATTTGGTGTCAAAATACATAAAGTATGATTCTAGGCAGTGTGTTTTGGAGTACTTTAGAATCTTAAAAAAAATTACACGTCCAAATTGATATTTTCTTCTTTATTTAGATAATTTCGCATCAAGAAATTGGGTTTCAATTTTTTGGTCCATTTTTTTTTTAAGTTTTGTTTTTTCTTTCTTTCTTTCTTTTACTTTTTTTTGTTACCATCTTATTAGTGTGCTGCGGCTTTATCGATGACTAATGTACATCGGGGAAGTTGGTTGCCCACGAATACTCGATTTTGTTAGCGTGTGTGGTTATCCTCTCAACAGAGTTTTACCGATGACTAATCTACATTTTTTTTTATATTTTTATATTTTAAAGTTGGATGCTAAATAGTGTGTTTTAGTGTACTTGATGGGGACTAAATTATTTTGTAACAAAATGCGTAACGTTAAATGTTAGATAGTATATTTTGGGTTACTTTAGTATTAATTTTTTTTTATCTATTCAAATACGTCGTTCGTCAGTAATCTATTTGATGGAAAAACAATTTGGTGTCAAAATACATAGAGTATGATTTTAGGCAGTGTGTTTTTGGGTACTTTAGAATCTTAAAAAAAATTACATGTCCAAATTGGTATTTTCTTCTTTATTTAGATAATTTCACATCAAGAAGTATTAGAAGCATAATTAAATTGATATTTACTTTTAAATCAATCTCTGTATGAAACCTACGTGCGTGTTTCACTTTTTAATTATGTTGTCTTCTTTTTTTCTTTAATTATAAGTTAAGTTTTCATGTGTACATTTTTTGGTATAAAGCGAGTATCTCTCTACGCGCAACTCTAGAGACTAATCCCTCGAACCGGTAAGACGCTATTATGGGTTAAGTTTTTATGGTTACATTAGATGAATATGGATAATGTTATTATAGGTTGTTGTTTATTTTTACAACTTTAAACTGATTGTGTTATGACTTCATCTAATATGTGTGATTACGCCTCGTTGTTTATGCTCCAACTTTTAAGTTTGTTTGTGTTATATTTGGATCTAATATGTGTGACTTTTGTCTTTAAATGTGATGCCTTTCTAATACTTAGAATTTATTTAGTCAAAAAAAATACTTATTAGATTTTGTTTGATGTTATTATTTACTATTGTTCTTATACTTATTTTCTATAGAGGTTTACTCTTTAACAAATTGTTAGTCAACCCGTAAGTCGAGAATCATGTTTACAATCGATTATATATATATATATATATATATATATATATATATATATATATATACTTGACATGCATTTTTAATGTCAGGCGAGAATAATTTTTTAGTCTGCATCTCAATTTTTTGTCCTTCAATTGGATTGTTTGCGTACGTCATTTTGCCTATTATTTTCGCACATTACAATTTAAAATATCACCAATTGATTCTTCAATACGTTTCCCACATGAAAACTCAATAAAACAATCACCAACCAATTATTCCAACCTGCATCATCAGACACGTATACACACAGTGTATCAACGTTTTGTAAAAATGTTTCTAATTAATTTCCCTACCCTTCTATTCCTAGCCAATCAATGTGGAATTAGGCTTTTTTTGTTTCCTTTCTTTTAATTTTTTTGTTACCATCTCATTAGTGTGTAGTTTTCATCGGCGTTATCGATGACTAATGTACACCGGGGAAGTTGGTTGGCCACGAGTACTCGGTTTTGTCGGCGTGTGTGGTTTTATCCTCCCAACAAAGTTTTACCGATGACTAATCTACATTTTTTTTATACTTTTATATTTTAAAGTGGGATGCTAAATAGTGTGCTTTAGTGTACTTGATGGGGAGAAAATTATTTTGTACCAAAACGCGTAACGTGAAATGTTAGGCAGTGTGTTTTGGGTTACTTTAGTATTCAGAAATTTTTTTTACTATTCAAATATTACGTTTGTCAATAATCTATTTAATGGAAAACCAATTTCATGACAAAATACATAAAGTGTGATTCTAGGCGAGTGTGTTTTTGAAGTACTTTAGAATCTTGAAAAATTACATGTCCAAATTGATATTTTCTTCTTTATTTAGATAATTTCGCTTCAAGACGTATTAGAAGCATAATTAAATTGATATTTACTTTTAAATCAAACTTTGCATGAGACCCACGTACATGTTTCACTTTTTAATTATGTTGTGTTATTTTCTCTTTAATTATGAGTTAAGTTTTCATGTGTACATTTTTTTGGTATAAAATGGGTATCCTCTACGTGCAACTCTGAGACTAATCCTCGAACCAGGTAAGACGGTATTATGGGTTAATTTTTTTTTTACATTTGATGAATATGATAATGTTATTATAGGTTGTTGTTTATTTTACAACTTTAAACTGATTGTGTTATGACTTCATCTAATATGTGTGTGAATAGGATGTTGTTTATGCTCCAACTTAAGCTGTTTGTGTTATGACTTGATCTAATATGTGTGACTTTTGTCTTTAAATGTGATGTCTTTCTAATACTTAGAATTTGTTTAGTCAAAAAAAAAAATACTTAGATTTTGTTTGATGTTGTTATTTACTGTTGTTCTTATACTTCTTTTCCTTAGAGGTTTACTCGTTAACAAATTGTTAGTCAATCCGTCCATCGAACGGGTCGTAGGGCTAGTTAGTGTTTCAAAAACATGCATGAATGAGGAAGAAATTGAATTGAAAAATTCTCTTTGATTTTTAGCACTAAAGTGAATTATTAGTGGGGTTTTATCGCAAATGCAAGATGAAGAATAGCCATATATATATATATATATATATATATATATATATATATATATATATATAATTTAACAAAAAAACACTTCAAGTCTTTTTTTACAGACAAACAAATGTTAGTAGGCGAGATAAATGTTTGTTTTCAAAGTTTGAATTTTGAATCTTCTTCTTATAACTCATTTATGCCCTTTAATTTCACCAATTGAGAATTTTAATTTTCTAGGACATACAAAAAAAAATCATAAAATGGGAAAGTATATTTAACCATAAAATGATTACAAATGGTACTTCAACCTTAACAAAAGTTAAGTAAGAAAAGGTAAAGGTAAAGATCCAAGAGACTCGTCAAACTCAAGAACACAAGCAAGCGAAAGGGGACAAACGAAGGATTATCAAGTCATACACTTGAGAGTGTGCATCGACATGTCCTTCATTAGAGAGATAAGTCGACACCTACTCTTACCCATAATTAAATCGCCTCCAAGACAACACTTTAATCCGCCCAAAACATGTAATTTGTCAGTAAGTTGATTTAGGAATATATGATTGTTAAGTGCCTACCAAATAACCAAAATAACCACACACCAAATCAAGGCGAAAACCCTTCCTTTCTTTGCACCATGTACAAAAGAAGAAAGCACAAGGAATTAGTGATGCAAAAGAGCTCTGGGCATCACACAACCCAAGCCAATTGGCGACCTTATATCACAAGGAGAAGGAAAGCACACAGGTAAGAAAGAGGTGCATGGAAGACACTTCAAAGCCACTAGAAAGCATAAAAATAGCCCTAGCATCATCGTACATATCAACACGCGAGGAGAGATTGCTTCATCATGTTGTAGTAGTGACGATAATCAACCCTAGGAAGCATAAGTTCACCATTTTGTTGTATGATGACCTAGTTTTGATGTGTTGCTTGTTGAGGATGGTTTAAGTAAACTGGCCATATTTTTTCAAAAAGCGGTTGATGAGCTGCAAGGAGACTACTTATCATGTTGCTCCTCTAGTTGGTGATTTTATTGACTACTTCTATTTTTTATTCACGCATCGTTTACAAGTATTTACACCGATGCGTTGGTTTACAAAAAAAATGTTCTTTTTCCTACCCAGACGCATATGAGGATTCAGAAGATTAATGGTATTTTGTTCTATGATGGTCAATGACTCAATTTATCTTCCAACGGGTTAAGATAGACATATAATTTGGATGTTGTGCCGAATGTTTCTTCAATGATTTGTTCTTCTTTTTTACCCTATAGCACATACGAGGATAAAGAAGATTAATGGTATTTGGTGCTATGATGGTCAGTGACTCAATTTATCCCCATATTGAAGAAAGTTTCATTTTATTATCGAATATCCATATTGTATCTATTATCTCTATATTCGCAATATTGTTATTAAACATGGATCGAATCGACTAGTCTGAGTGAGTAATCGAACCAAACATGTCTGACTTGTGACTCAGTTTAATCCAACTGATTTTGTGGTCAAATCAACGAACCGTCCAATCAGACCACATAGAAGCATTGCACAACCAAAAGAACATTGCAATGTGGGACACAAATGCAATTTCAATACCAAACTTTTTGTGTATAATGTGGTCTTGGGTCCAATTCCCACATTGTAGTTAAAATTCATCTCTTGCATCATGTTAACAATTTTTTTAGATAAGCAATTGTTAGTAGTGGGAAGGGAAATGTTAGTTTCAGGACTGAACTCGGGACCTACTTCTGACTTTCATTTGGTGTGATTCCTTCCCAGATCCTTTAATTTCGCTAACCTGAAATTTATCTACTTGAGACAGATCATGTTAACAATAGTAATGCATAGAGAAGAGAAAAGGAAGAGAGACCAAACTACCCTTTTGTTAGTATTTATCTAGAAAGAGTTAGCCATAATAATTAAATAGATCACCTATATATAAGTTGCATGTTCATTGGTACCGATATCCGGGCACCATGTTAGTATATTTTTACACCCCAAATTTACAACACAGCTCTTGCAAAACAACAAAACACACTTTCATTGAAATAGCTAAGGTATTAATGATAAACACTTTTGCAAAAGAACAACAACAACAATAATGAGAATGAAGAAGGAAAAGGTTTTTTAAGTAACAAAATATCATAACTTTCACTCTGCAGACAGCTTGGTATATAGTAGAGAATAGAGAGAGACTCTTGTTGAGTAAAAAAACACAGAGAAAGAGAGAGTGAGATAGAACTTAAGTAGCCTCCACTGACAAGATCTCTAGTTCAGCCCACCATAGTGGAGAAAGTCTTGGAACTGCTTGTTCAGCTGTGATACCAAGTACTTCTTTTAATTTTGAAGCTATGTCCCTCATTGTTGGCCTTAACTTTGGATCTGGTTGAATACAACCTTGTATCACCTCACAAATTGCATCAAGCTCATTGTCTTTGAAAGATTGTAGACTTGGATCAATCATATAGCCTATGCTTCTTTTGTCATTTAAGTACTCAGCAGCCTATAATAAGTTAATCATGATCAGACGAGATACGTCAGTTATTCAATGAATTTAAAACTGCAATTTTTTTCTTATATATAAGAACAGAGTAGTATGCATGTTCTATATTTTCAAGGAGAATGATTATTTCCAAATTTCAAAGGAGATTTCTTTGAATCTTACCCAATTGACAAGATTGCCTTGTTCTTCAGATTGAGGCAATTTCCCAGAAATGATTTCCAGCAACAATATTCCAAACTCATAGACATTTTTTTCAAGATCGGCGCGTAAGTCGGATTTCTTTGAATCACTTACACTTGTCCTAGCTGGTGCTACAACAATATTTCTAAAAGTGACCTCTGCAAGCTGAGATAACAATGGAATAGTTGTAAGATGCATTACTTAGTGGGTGGCTAACATATAACAAATATTAAACAAGAAAATAAATGTGTACCTTAGCAGCATAATCATCTGTTAACATGACCATATTTGAAGCAACGCTGGTATGAGGTAGTGGTGGATTTAGGTCATGGTGCATATACTGAAGACAATAAGCAGTGCCCATAATAATCCTCATCCTTTCACTCCAATCAAGACGTTCAACTTCCTTAACTGAAAAAGAATCAACAAATTATACATAACATGGACTGTATCTAATTACAAGAACATAACTCTATTCAGAAAGATAAGTCTTAGAATTTGAATTCAACCCTATAAAACCATTTTGTAGGGTGTGGATGCCTCCAATTTATACATAACATGTCATATTACGCCTAGGACTAGACAACTAGAGCGTGACCCTAGTCTCCCGATAGCGGGTGGCTCAACAGATCTTGGATTGGCGCTTTGATTCCATCTTAGAATTTGAGTTAGGCAAACTCAACTTGCCCGATAGCGGGTGGCTCAACAGATCTTGGATTGGCGCTTTGATACCATCTTAGAATTTGTGTTGGGCTTAACTCAACCCTACAAAACCGGCCTATAGAGTGAGAGATGCCTCCCACTAAAAACTCTTTTTCAAGTTATATCATATCCGATATGGGACTCTCAACACATCTTAGAAATTAGGTTGGGCCTAACTCAGCCCTATAAAAACGACTTGTAAAGTGAGGGATGCCCTTTCATTATATACTCTAACGAGACTTTATATCTAGTCAATGTGGGACTTCCCAATACACTCCCTCACATTCAACACCATTGGGCTTGGTGCGTGGATAATAATGGTAGGTGGCCAAATAGATTTAGGATAGGCTTTGTTACCAAGTAGAAAAGGATTTCTAAATTATATTAAAATTGTAATTAAAGTATAAGTGCTGATATATTTAAATAGACTATTTTAAACCTAAACCTAATGATCTTGATAAATAGGCCATGATTACACTATATACTATTTACAACAGTAACAATTAAAACAAGTATTACCATGTATGTGTTCAAATAGATTTCCATTTGGAGCATACTCAAAGACCAACATCCTTGTAAATGGTTCTTCCTCCTCACAATAACCAATAAGATTAATAAAGTTCTTATGGTTTATACGAGACAGTGCATCAATCTGAAACATACAAGAAACTAAATTAGTAATCACAAAATTACATAAGGATTTGTTACATGTAATCATGTTGTTTCTATTGAGTTTAGAAGTAGAAAACCTTTTTCCGGTAGCACAATTCCATTGTCTTAGACCACTCTTGTGAAGAAGTAATAAGAGTAGAAACAACAGCAATCTCAACTCCACTTGACAGTGTTCCTTTGTATATTGTGCATGCTGGATAGCTAACTACAATATTGCTGAAATCCTCACAAGCTTGTTCTAATTCTCCTCTATTCAACTTCGGAACCCCTACATTTCACAACAAAAAAACAAGACACTATTGTCAATTATGAATCACAGGCACGACATTGACACGGCACACGTAGACACGTCTTTAATCTGAAGTGCTGGTTCTACTGAGGAAAAAAGATATATAAGGCAAAAATTAATTTGAAGTATTACCAGTTATAAAAGCTTTCTGCAATTGTCCACTAATTCCTGTCTTCCAGGGAGTAATTATTTTAGCAGCTGGTTTTCTCCAAATGGAAAGAAGAACTATGATAATAATGACCAACACAACTACAATTGTAATAATAATTATAATCTTCCACAGCTTTCCAGAAGCACCATTAGTTGATTTTGATTGATTTTGATTTGCATCAGAATGTGGAGGAGAATCAGGAGGTGAATGAATTGGTGGAGGTGTTTGATTTTGTTTCTTATTAACATCTGGCACAGCTGGCACAGAGCCACTACTCATACTAATTGGAACTGTACTGAACTGTATAGTTGGTCCATTATATGGTGCAGCTGCTAGGTTACTTGATTGATCAAGTAACCTACGACGAGCATAATTCACAATATTTGGTACATTCTGTAAAATCTCTGGCTCATTAGAACCTACATTATGCAACAAGTTTTAATTTCCAATGTTAATCAGATGCAAATATTTGTAACAGAGTATTTGTGTGGTCTAGCTCAACTGGCAAATGCCGAACCCAAACTTCACAGTTTTTGTGTGTGAGTTTTCAGTGACACTTGTTGTCACTCTCTCTACAGACAAAAAAAAGTATTTATAACAGTAAATTTGGTCTTCAATTTCAAATGTCGATCGAATTAGTCTTTGTGGGGGACTAAAAGATTCTTTAAAAAGTATTTTAAAAATGACTAATTTGATTGAGATTTGAGATTTTTTGAATATCAAATTGACACTGTTCATTTCTCAGAAATCGAGTATATCTCTGTGTAGACTCACGTGGCAAAATGTCACAGTATTTCTCTTCATGGCCATTCTTGAACCTACAAAAAAGAAAAGACAATTTTAGTAAGGGCCGTTTGGATCAACTTATTTGGGTATATCTGATGACATGAGTTTTTGTGAGACTGTTTGGAGAGCTAATGAAAACAACTTATGTGATGTTCATAATTTTTTTTTAACTAATTTACATAAGCTCCTCATGATAGCTTATGAAAACAGCTTATAGCTTATAGAAAAATAGTTAATAGTATTTTTATTATTTACTATAAAAACACATTATGCATAAGCACTTATTTATGCCATAAATGTTCAATTAAGCTGTTTATCCTAACGTAACCTTAGTCTAACAAAAAGATGATGAAGGAAATAACATATACTAGTAGTATATAAGTATGTATATTGAGATTGAGATTGAGATTGGGAACGGGAAAAAAAAATATGTACACACAGTGGGAGTGTAAAAGCATTGAGGCATTTGAGAAGTGCTACTTTAATTGGAATAATCAATGAATTTGGTTTGTTCCATTGGTTGAAGTTGCTATGCCACACACTGCACATGCCATATATCCAAAATTACCAGAATGTTACAAACTAATAGTCATCTGCAAACTTTGTTAACAAAATCAAATTTGCAATATGCTTTACCAGTGACCAAACTTTCTGTTAATGCAGGCAAATAAGGTTGTCAGAGGCGATGAACAATAAATCGACAACAAGCGGTTTAGACGGAAATCTGAGTATTCCTTGATCTTGAGAATCACTGCTTTCTATTTTATTAGCACAAAGCAACCTAGGATGACATGAAATTTCAATGAAGAATACACATAAATCTTAAAAAAAACAGACACATAAAATATAGAGTAACTTACAAGTGTTTTAAAGATAACATGCTAGTAATTTCTGTTGGGATACTTCCTGACAAATTATTCTCCCTTAAATCCAATAACTCTAGCTTAGCTAGTTCTCCAAGTTCTTTAGGAATGGCACCAGAAAACTTATTCTTGCATAACACACTGTTTCAAAGAAACATAATTCAAAATCATACAAGTAGTGCCACATTCAGCACCGACACTTATGATTGAAGACGTGTCTGGTGTCCGATACGTATCGTGTCAGACACCGACACCGACACAAACACTTCAATTACTTGTATTTTTCAAATTTAAACCAGTGTTTACGTGTTTGTGTCGATTAATGTCGTGTCACACGATGTCGTGTATCTGTATTGATGCTTCATAGTTACTACAGAAATTTAGCATACAAAAACACTTTGAGATTCCTTACAGAGATTTCAAGTGACTAAGTCTGCCAAGATCAGGAGCCAATGTCCCTTCCAAATATAGCCCATTTAAGTCACTACATTAACACAAGTCATTAAATTCAATGAGTACTGCATCACACTGATAGAGCGTGTAGTGTTTATTTGTCATTTCGCCTAAACTGACAAACAGGAACTTACAGCATTTGAACTTTACCATCGACGCAATCAACACCGAACCACTTGCAAGGGTGAAAATCATTTGGATTCCAATTTGCCAAAGCAACATAAGGATCACAAGTTATTCTTGCTCGGAATTCCAACAAAGCCAATCCTGCATTTTTTTTTACACCAACAGAAATATAAACTAAGAATTCAAGTTATCATGTTACATAAAGTTATAGAGCAATCCATGAAAATGATCACCTTCATCATTAAGAGACCAACACTCTCTAATTCCCCACACAGAAATGAAACAGATGTAGATTCTAAACCAAAATCCAAATCCCTTCCATCTCATTCCCATTTCTTTGTGAAGCCAATTGCAGTGTGATAAATATAATAATAAATCTGCACAAGTCCTTCAAATCTATTGAGAGGAAGTTGAAGAAACTCACTAACTAAACAAACCGTATAATAGTATAATTGAAACGATGAAAATTGAAGCACTTAGGTCCAAAGAACATATCAGGATCTCTCATTTTTTTAACGTTATCTCTTTGTTACAACCCTGTCAACAAAGACATAACACCTGCCTCTGCCTCAGCTCAATATATCTTAATTCCTCTCAATTATCCTCAGCAATCGGTGAACCTGAAACAAAAATTAACAGATTCCAATGAGAATGAAAATTGAAAAAGAAAAAAGAATAACCCCATCACCAAGAAAGCATTTTTATGTCAATGTGAGCTATAAAAAAAGCAGAAAAGTGAATTACCTTGCAAAAAAGACAAAAGGGTACGAGAAAAGGATTCTCTTTTGTTACAATGCTGGTTGGAAAGGGTGGATGATAATTTGGGGGAAATTTGAGACAAAGGAAAAAAAAAAAGGCAGCAAAAGTTCAAAAAATAAATAAATTTGAAATCTTTATTATTCTTTTCAAAATTAAATGTTTTTGATGGCTTTCTTCTATTGCTGCCTTTTTAAGGATGATCTTAGAGGACCCTCTCTACGACCATCTTCATCATGAGACAGACACTCTAATCCTTCTTTCTCTTTCTCTATGGTCTTTCTCTCTCTCTATTTTCCCAGTTGTGTTGATTCTCTTTTTTCGCTTGTGTCTGGTTTCTCAGTTTCTCTCTCTTTGCCCCCTTTGCTTCTCTCTCATCACCCCCACCAGCCAACCAGACACCCAAAATTTCCCGTTTGTTTTGTTTTTTTTATTTTTATTATCATTATTATTGTTGTTATTTTATTTTTTTTCAATGTTTCTAAAAAATCAGTTCGAAGATTTGTAGGTTCTGTTGGGGCCCACATCCGAGAAACTAGGACGCGCTTTTGTTTTGTTACTAGGTTATAACACTGACATGGTTCGTGGCGCTACAATACCATTTTGTGAAGAAAAAAAATCAACAAAACCGTTATTTTGGAGCCATTTTCTGTTTTCTGTTTGACATATGGTTTATTGAGATTGGCTACGTGATTCCCACCCACAAAGCCATGCCTACAACTCATCACACCCGTGACTGTGACATAAGACATTCTGCCCGCCTGCCTGCATAAAATTTTAAAAGCATACCTTATTATAAACGCGTGTGGTAGGCTCGGTTGTGGTAAGGAGCACGGAAGAATTCTGATTTACAAAAAGGAGGTCTCAGGTTCAAACCCCGAAAACTAACATTCTCCCACCCCTACTAGCATTTGTTATAAAAAAAATACCTTATTATAAATGTTACCAGTCAAAAAATAATCTTACACTATAATATATTTAATTAAATAAATTATATATACTTTATTAGAGTTTTTTAGGTGAAAGGTTGACTCAGTTGGTAAGGAGTTAGCTCACACCTCGCAAGCAGTGGTGGATTTAGGACTCAAGATCGGGAACTTCAAAATTGTATCTTGCATGCAAACTTAGGGATACTTGTACAAATTCAAAATTCTAGAGGGTTCAAAAAAAATTATATAGGAGAAAATAGAATATTTTTCAGGGGGTTCAATTGTGAACCTCCCTCACCAACACATAGGTTTGCCCTTGCTTGTAAATGTGTGGGTTCAACTCTCGCTGTCAGCGTGAGGATCTCTTTGACGTGTGATTATTAATAAGTACATTTGTTAGCGCTCAAAGAGCATTGATGATTGTCTCGACCTTGGTGAGCCTCCGGAGCCAAACTCATCTAAAATTTTTGAAATAAAAAAAAATAAAGTTTTCTGCGTAATTTCATATTTTGAATTAAAAATTTAGGTTGAAAGGATGACACATCATTCTAAGGAAAGAAAAACTTTAGAGATTATTGAATACTTAGGAAGAAAATTACATTTTGATCAACTTTTAGGTTAGTGCTTCTCGACTCTTCATGCATAATTACATTTACCCCAACACTAACATGTGAATATGCCTTAAGTAGCACTTAATTAGGCTAGTGCTTCTAAATGATTATTCAAATCCAATATTCTTGGGAAAGTGAATAATGTAGTTTTCATATTTGATAATTGCACGAGATGTCTTCTACCAATATAAATTATACCACATCGACCTCCTATAGTGATGGTTAATATAATAACATACAGTTGTCACAATGTAAAAGGAAAAAAGAGCATTGTTGATGATGGTAATGCATGTTGCAAATCCTTTCTTAAACGGAGTTGACAATAAGTTGAACTTTTGTATTGATATGACATGAATGGACTCAAGAGATTATTCATCGAAAATGATAATTGTTGCTTTGAACAATTGAAGATTGTGACATCGGGGACTGACAAGGGTGGGGAGTGATCGTCGGTGCTAAAATGTGGCATAGATAAAGAGCGGCTCCTGGTAGCTTCCAGCAAAGGGGCACGTGAATGAACCGAATACGCATCGAAATAAGAGGGATTCTGAGGCTGTATGGGACTGTACAGTTGAAGGAATGCTTAAAAGAATTGATTTGGACTACCTATACCAACAAGGTGCATCTTCTTTTAGGGAGTCATTCCTATAAGAACTTCATAGTTAAGTGTGGTTGACTTAGAGTAGTAGTGGGATGGACGACCTTCTGAGAAGTTTCTCGGAAAGCATGCAAGTGAAGACAATACATGCTGAAAAGACTCGTGTTGATTTGTAGAGGCAGTTGACAATCCTAAAAAGAAGTCTGAGTTGTTACAAAGATGAATAAACCAGTGTTTCTAAGGTTGTGTGATGTTTTGGAACAAAACTATGGTCTCAAACCAACAAGGGTCATGTCTTTTTTTTTTGAAACATCAAGGGTCATGTCAATTAGGAGCAGATTAATTGTTTCTAATATTAATAAGGTTAACCAACTTCAGTTTGCAACACCAAGAGAGGTTTCAACTTTTTTTTATTGAAAAAGTTTAGGTCAGTTGGGCTATTGGGAACCAGGGTCAGGCGGATCTTGAGGCTTTTTGAGCGATAATAGAGCTACTTACAAACCACCCACCAAAGAGGTCCACACGTTGGCAGTAGGAGTTGAACCATTCCCTTGCAGGGTATGAGCCAACTCCTTACCAATTGACCCAACCCTCATTGGTGGCTTCAAATTGAAGCCTTCAACATTCTGAGAAACCATTTCAGGACAATTTCATAGAGTCCTAAATGCAATACTTTCCAGTTCTAAAATGTTATAAAGCCTTGACCCTACATTATAGAGATATTCCCCATCGCTCGTTTCCTGGGTGATTCACTGGTTTAAAGCTTGCCAATTTGAACCCTTTGATTCCCAGTTCGAAACCGACAACGAGATATTCCCCATCAAATTAGAAATAATAAGTGATATTATCTTTACTTTAGGATGGTATATATCTAGGTTATCAATGACACTCGTGTGAAAATCATCGTGCATGCTGAACAACAAATTTGTTATATCACTACAATAAAAACGCCGATTATCATTGGTGGGGTTCGCCGGTAATATGTAATTCCGGCGATTTTGAACTGTCGGTAAAAAAATTGGGGATAATTAGAAAAATGTGGCGGTTTCAAACTATCGATAATGACAAAAAAAATTTGTCGCAGTTTTGAACTTCCGGTAACCAAAACGGGAAATTTGAAATTTGAAAAATAGTTGTTGCGGTTAGGCCACTGAAAGTGTTTTTCTCTTTATCTATAAGTCCCAGCACAATGTGTTGTTAGAGGTTAGATATTTTTTGTAATTACCCAAGTTCAAATCGGGATCCTTACTTTGTTGTTAGTTTACGAGTGGTAATTGTCATTCCATCTGTAGACAAAACACCACTTCGAATGCACGGTATTTCGCTAATTTCTTAATATAAGTTTTGTAAAAATAAATAAAAAAATATTGTATCATAGTAGTACATTGCTTTGTTATTTTATTGTGTTTCCTTTCTTTATTATTATTGCGGTTGAGTACAGTAATCGTTTTACGGATTTGCGCTGCTCAGTTCATGAATCTGCTACGTAAAATGGGCAGATAGCCAGGTTCACTTCATGAACTGTGAGATAAGACGTTGAGACCAAATATGGATTTGGATACAATGACATTATCATATTCTCTTGAGACAAAATCAACAACTTCAAGATGGTACGTAGTAAATTCCAAATTAAAAAGCATGATTGATCTGGTATTGAAATGCACGTTTCCACTGTTTATTTTTGGACGGAAAATGCACATTTCCACGTGAAATAACCAAAATCACACCTGAATGACAAACGACTATATATAGTAATTGTCAAAAAAATAAAAATGCACGTTTATTATTATTTTTTTTTTCAAAAAAAAAAGTAACTTTCCGAAATTTCTATTGTTACAAAAAAAAAATTCTAAAACGAAATTGGTATTCAAAACATTTTAAATTTTTAATTGGGTCAAAATGGGGATCCCATAATGTACAAATACCTAGTATGGAATGTTTTATAAATTCTTTTTTTTACAATATATTTTATTTATTCTTAATGGGTCAAATTAAAAAAAAATTATAAGGAATAGTAATCATTTTTAAAAGGTAGTCAACTTTCATTTTTTTGCTTAGAAAATTTAATTAAATTTTTTCTTTAACTCTTTATATTTCAACAATTTGAAATAAAATAAAACGTTAATATTGTAAAAAAAAACTTAAAAAAGTGATTTTTGAAATTATTGATAAATATTTTTTAATATATATGAGAAAATAATGAACCAATATTAGAAAAAGTAATATAACTTTCTCTGACATATATCTATTTTATCATATCTCACATTTTCTGATAATTATTATTAATTAATTGAAGTACTAGAGATAAATCAACTGAATTACAATAAAGACTGGCATTAATAATTAAATATGCATGCTCATTCAAAACCCTATCTGGCTAGGATATTTACAATTGAGGACTACAATCAATAAGGTTTGCGAAACCACTCGTAATACAAGCATGTGGGAGGAAACTCCGGGATAAGCACTACAAGAAAAAGCTTCATTTGCCACCAAATTAGCCACGAAGCCCTGTTTGTCGCTAATTTGCCACGGATTTGCGACGATAAATGTTTTGGGATTGATATTGAGAACAGGGGGAAAAATCCCGCTCAAATTTACCACGACATTAGTGTTGGTCGCTAATTTGCGACGACATTCAGGTTGGTCGCTAATTTGCGACGGTGTTATCCGTGGCAAACGACTTAAATTCTGTGGCAAACCCTAAACCCAAGTTCATAATTAACACGCGTTCTCGTTCTCACTCTCACCAGCGCACTCCTCACCATCGCCCTCCGCCCACCGTCGCCCTCTTTCTCATCGTCCTCCACCATCGCCCCCCTGACGACTCTTTCACTCTCACTTCTCAGTTCTCACTCTCTACACTGCTCTCATTCTTACTCTTACTCTCCGCCACACTCACACTCTCCGCCCTCACTCTCACTCTCTCTCTCCACCCTCACCACCACCCTCACCTTCGTCACTGTCGTTTTCCTCCGCCTCAGCGACAACCACCGCAACAGGCACCGCAACAGGAAACCTCACAACGACGGAAATCACTGTCATTCTCCTCTCAGTCGCCTCTCCTCTTTCTTACTAAAGGGTAAGTAGTTTTCTTCTAATCTTGTTCTATTTGACTGAAAAGCCCCAATTTTTGGGTGATTCAAAACCCTAACCCCTCTTCCATATCTCGCTTGATTTAGGTTGTGTGGTTTTTGATGCTGTTACTAATGAAGCTGCAAAGATAAAGATAAAGGTTCAGAAGTTGGATGCTTCGAAAAGAACGCAGGTTTGTACTTTTGTTGTTGTTTAGAGTTTAATTTAAAATTAAATTGATATCTCTGAATTTCATGGTTCATCAATTTTGCCCTCTTTTAATCTCAGAGGATGCCAGGATTTTTGAATGGATTGCTCAAAATAATGCTGTTTTTGATATCTGTTGGATTAAGGTAACCTCAGTGTTGCAATGATGTATTCATGCTCTTTTGTAATTTGATTGATTGATTGATTGTTATTGAGTTGAATTGTTTATTTCCTTGGTTGGTGTCTTAAAATATGCTTAAGGAGTCAAATGAAGAGCCATATGCTATGAAGGATTGTTCTTACAAGATGTATTCACAGTTTGCCAAAAGATCTGGAACTCTCCCAAAGAAGACATGCCTATTCCTTATAGCCTAGATGAAAAACATGGATCCGTTATATAGTCTCCCTAGTTACTAGTTAATTAAGTACATGCTTGGATTCCTTATATATCCCATATGACCCAAATGATAGAATGCCGAGCACAAGCCAAATCACGACTACAGTTTAGCCGGTTGGTAAAGGAACCAAAGAGGGAGAGCAAGGTGAACATATTTCGAAATAAAATCTCAACCTAACCATCTAAGAATAGCATAATAGAGCCTAGATGAAAAAAACCTACAAAAAGATGAACAAATGACTCTGGAGCATCTCCGCAAAGATTACATGTAGAGGCACCATGATTAGTAGTCACCTCTTAAGAGAGAAGGTTTTTTCAAGTTGGCACCCTATCTAGAAGCAACTGCAAAGAGAAAGCATTTGGATGAACTAGTCAATTCCACCTGCCCTGGGACGACACAAAACTCTTTTAAATCCCACCCATAACTAAAAGTCGTCATCTCAAAGTCCTGACACTCTAGATGATGACTTCGTAAGATTTCGTATTTGTTTATCTACTCGTGTTTTTGACCTGTGCCAAATACACTAAGTATCGATTAATATAATAGATCAATCAAGTCATATACCAATCTAATCAAGCAATCAATTAATCATTTAATGTCTATATATACTTATATATAGATCCCTTGTCACAAAAATACTTATATATAGATCCATTCTTTATGTCAATAATAAACATATTACCAGTAATATTGTGATGTTCGGGGGGGACAAATCTACTACGGTTTCTCACTATTAGGGTTTTCCTCCATGTAAACATATATGCAAGGAACAAGGTTATAGCATATTTCGGAACAAAATATCAACCTAACCAACTAACACTATAGCATATCATAGCCTAAATGAAAAAAGTACCTACAAAAAATGGACAAAGGGCTATTGAGCATCACCACAGAGAATACATGTACATGCACCATGACTAGTAATAACCTCAAGAGAGTAAGTTTTTTTTCTCGAGTTGGCATCCTATCCAGAAGCAATTGCTAAGGGAAAGCATGTAGTTAGGCAAACTAGTCATTACCATACCTTTGGAAGCCACAAAACTCTTTCAGATCCTACTCATAACCAAAAGTCGCCATCTCAAAGTTGTGACACTTTAGACAATGACTTCGTAATACTTGGTATTTGTTTATTTACTCATCTTTCTGATCCGTGGCAAATACACAAGTAACCATTAGTATAATAGATCAGTCAAGTCATAGACCAATCTAACCAAGCGATAATAAAATGTAGTGTTCAATTAATCAATTTAATGTATATATATACTCATATATAGATCCAATTTTTATGTAAATAATAAATGTATCATCTATAATGTGATGCAATATCCGGGGGAGATCATGACTCTGTTACGATTTCTCTCTGTTAGGGTTTGCCTCCATGTGAAAGTCTTTGCATGATCATCATGGTGGACGCCAAACCTATTGTCCCATTGATTTTTCTTCTCCCTTACACTCCTACCTTGATCTTCCATCCTCCCCCATAGAGATAGACTATTGCTCAAGCTTTTAACAATACACTTGTAACAACCCTCTAACTTTCGATAGTTTGTTTGACGAGAAGTGCACTAGCCATCACGACTCGTAAACACGAATATGTCGCTAGGTTAGAGGAAACCAAGAAAAACCTTCATGACATGGTTTTACTATCAAAGGGAGACAAACTAATTAAGTTTACTGAGATCCAATTTAAACTTGGCAAACTATATTTGGAAAGAGTTTGTACCTTAGAGAACTATTCATATGTAAAAAGGATTTTTTGAATTCTTTTCACCTAAGTGAAGGACATGCGAGTGTATTAATTGTTGGTTATTGGAACCTTGAACTTGGTAATTTGCACCTACTCTCATGGTTTATAGATTTCAACCTTAATCTTGTGCATCTTATATATACTGATTTGACACCGTGTTTCCTGTTTATGTTGTTGGGTTGCAGGATTAACTTATGTTGAAGACAATGATTAGTTGAACCATTTTCTTGGACCAACCTTTAACCTATGCGATCGTTAAGGGTCCTCAGGGTTTAGGGGGCCACGACCTTTGTGTGACTAAGTTTAGTAACAATCACGTCTATTACGTACGCTCGAGGCTAACAAAGGTGAGGAGTAATCGTCGATGCCTTAGGCAAGGACAAATTGTGGCTCATGACATGCTTCTATATGCAAAACGGATCCGCTAGTTGTAGGTGTTTGGCAATACCATCTTTTAGCGTTTTTTCAATAGCTTATAGTGTTTTTTGAAACGCTATTTGAAGTAGCATTTGAGCTTATAGTTTATAGCATTTCATTTTTTTTCTCTCAGTTTTACCCTCACAACTTTAATTAAATTACTCATTTATCCTCCATTAAATGAATTTCTCTCTTCTTTTTAAGCCCCACATGTTTATTTAAGTAATTTTATATTTATAAGCTACTTCAACCGCTAATATTATGAAACACTTTAAATTCAATCCGCTACCTCATCTGCTATCAACTACCTCATTCGCTATAAGCTAGCTTATACGCTATTCGTTAGCTTATCCACTATCTGCTACTTTTTGCCAAAAAGAGCCTTAAACTCTATTTGGTAAAGTCAAACCACTAGTTTATTATAGCAACAAACTCGTAGTAAGTGTTTGTATTTAATTGATATTTAAACTCTATTTGATATTTAAACTCTAGCTATTTGGTAAAGTCAAACCGCTAGTTTATAGCAATAAACTCTATTTGGTAAAGTCAAATCGCTAGTTTATAGCAATATTCTTAAGTTATAAGTTCAAATAATACTTCAAATAATGTAACTTAGTCGTGAATTGTGATTTCGCCAATTTACCCTATTATTTATATTTTCTTTTTATAATGATGCACATGGAATTTAAAAAGGATTTTATTATAGGTAAAATTGGAAACGTAAATAATATTGCATTGAAATTTGATTGATTGTCATTTTAAGAAAGATTATTTTTTCAAATATAACAATAATTTTTTTTTTGTGTGAACCAAGTATTTTCAACGCTGTATTCTGAGAGAATAATCTCTCTCTAGTAAGTAAATCCACAATGGGCAGAAAAACACTCCCTTAAGAGTATGTTACACAAACACAAAACAATTTCTCATTTTCTTAAAAATCTTTAAAAATTAATCTCTAAATTATTTAACAATAACATCACGTATTTTTTACTCAAAAACATTTGAATGAGATGATAGATGTCTCTTCCAGCTTAACCAATCTCTTATACCACATATTTTTAATCTATAACAAATGAATACTTAACGATACTATCTTTTTTGGTATAAATTGAGTATCATTTGCACGCAACTACAAAGATTTAACATTACTAATTTTGATTTCTGAACCGTCAAATAAATTTTCTGTCATTTTTTGTCCTTGACTGAGTATTTATTATTTTCTCACTCTACATTGATTTTCTTCAGTGAACGGAAGGAAAAAGAAATCCAGAGAAGAACTTTACCGGCTCACATTTAATTGTTTCACTTTAACGCTCAAAGCCACGAAATTACCGTGTTATTTCCTTTTCTAAATTTTTATTTATATTTATTATATTTATTTTTCCACCCGTTTTTTTCTCTTTCGAAAACAACAACAACAAAAGCTACTACTCCAAAAGCGACATCAGGTTTTGTAGAATTTCAAGTGTCTTTTGTTGTCTCTTTTGCTCTTCTCTGCTCTCTCTGCTCCCTTCGCGCCCACCTCAATGTTCTAGTAAGTTTCATTAACCGATGAATCTTTCTTCTTTTTCCATTCTGATCTCTCTCTCTCTTTCTCTCTCTCTTCAACCAAATCCCATTTTTCCCAATTCGGTTACGTTTTCTTCATTATATGTTTTTTGTTGTTGCTTTGATATTAAATGAAATGATTATAATTTTCACTCTGATTATGAACGAACCTTAGGGTATAACGATTCTGGAGGAAATGCTTCCTTCTTTTGTTTTTAATCTCAAAGATTATTTCTTTTCATGTTTTTTATGAAGCAGATAACATGTAATTTATGCTTTGAAGTTTGAATTCGTTATTTTTATCTAATTTATGTTGTGAATTTTCTCTGTTGAAGGTGGTAGCAGTTACGCTGGATTGGAGTTGAGTTGATCAATTTGTTATGAAATGTATTGTTGCGTAGAAGGGAAGCTGTTTCTTTTGTTTTTTTGATCAACAAAAAAAAAAAACTCCGTTTGGATCCGAGTTTACATTTTTTTGGGTTCACTGGTTTCTGAGAACTGCTAATAACCCCAATAACTGTATATTCAGATTGATTATATACAATGCCGTATATTCAGAAATTGTATGATACTTGCAAGTCATCCTTGTCTCCTGAGGGACCTATATCAGAAAAAGCCCTCGAAAAAGTCCGAGCTGTTTTAGGTATAATTTGATTCTTTTTTTCCTTCTTTAAATTGTACAATCTGATTCAACTATTGCATATGTGAATTGTATAATGTAGGTTTGTTTTTTATTTTTTTTTTAATAGGCAAAGTGGTTAGTAATTACTGAATCATGTTTAGTTGTATAATGCATTGCTTGATTTGAGATTGTTATTGTTAGTACAGTCCTTATAGTGAAAGGTGTGTCTTTGTGTTAACCTTTTCGTAAACTGCATTGTCATGACAGATGAATTGAAGCCTTCTCATGTGGGTCTCGATTATGAGGCGCAACAGGCGCGAAAGTGGAAAGGTTCTTCGAATGGCAAAAATGGGCGTAATGGAAGCCAGCAGAATCGACCGCCACCTATTAAGTACATCCACTTGCATGAGTGTGACAAATTCTCTGTAAGCATTTTGGTTCTTTCTCTTATTTGGATGTAGTGTTGCTTGGAGTTGGACCCTGAATTTCGGATTCAAAAGTCTTGACTTTATTTTTTGCAGATTGGAATCTTCTGTATGTCACCTGGTTCCATTATTCCGCTGCATAATCATCCTGGAATGACTGTTTTAAGCAAACTTCTTTATGGTTCATTGCTTGTGAGATCATTTGATTGGCTTGATCTACCCGTGTCGTATGATCCATCCGAAGGTGATGTTCTTTTATTATATTTATTATTTATTACTTATGCTTGAGTCTTTAATATAATAATTGTTTGCGATTTATGTCGCAATCCTTGACGTTGTGTAAAATTGTTGACAAATGAGGTTGATACGCCTGCAATTGAGGTCGCGTGCGTGGCCCCCAAAACCTCGATATTGTGACTGCAATTAAAAGCCATGCATGAGATCATATAATTGGCTTGATTTACCCGTGTCGTATAATCTAGCCCGAAGTGCCGGTCTTTATTATATTTACTTATGCTCCTGTCTTTAATACGACAATTGCTTGCTATCGCAATTATGGTTACGTCACAACCCTTGAGATTGTGAAAAATTATGGAGACAAATAAGTTTGCGGTCGCAATGTGGTCCCCACAAACCTTGACTTTGCAGCCGCAATTGCGAACTTCAATTCAAAACCAAGCCTGTGAGATCTTTTGATTAGCTTGATTTACCCACATCATTTAGCATGTGTTAAACTCAAGTTAATACAGATAAGAACTGCTTTTTTACATGTTTTTTTCTTCTTTTTTGGTTGCATACATCCTCATTTTCTTTGCTGGTGTCTTTTGTCTCTTCTGCTTATATATTTTTATGTTTAATTATAGAAATTAGCTTGTCCATTTTGTGAAGATTATCGGTGAAATGTTGAATTTAATGGTGGTTTTTTTCTTTTTGGCATCTTCCAAATATATTCATTCGAAACTTTGGTGCTGTAGATATTGTCATTTGTAATTTTGTATATACTGATGTGGGAAAACAACAAAATTATGACATCATGCATCATAGAAAGTACAAGTAGAATAATCATTATACGTTAGCTGCATATTTCGACCTCATTCTCCGATCCCTTTTGTGATATTTCAAATCCTTAGACCACGTTGCTGTTATTTGCATTTGTCAAATCATTTTTCTAGATTATTGATTACAGAAAAACATATTTCTGCTAATTCTGTAGTGTGAATTAAGGGTAGATCTTGTCCTTCAAATTGTCATTCACAGAGGATAAAAGTTTCTCAAGTCCAATGCCCAATCATTTAACATGTCTTCATTTCACTTGTTATTGATCTACTACATTCTTGTCATTTTCTCTTCTTTTTTATGCCAATACACTTCTGATCTTGTCTTGGTTCTGCCACTGATTATCTGCTCTGTATTCCTTGAAATCGGTGTCTATTAGCCGACATCATATCTCGTCAAGAAAAATAAAAATTAGTAGACATCATATCCTATGAGTAGACTGCTTTATATAAATGTCAGGTATCAAACATTTTCCCATTAATTGATATATTTGATTTTGCTTAGTTTTTGTTAATGGGGTTTATATTTGATTCTTTGGGCCTCCGAGTGAAACCCCTAGGGACCAAGACTAGTGGTTCAAGTGGATGCCATTAGAGACTGATGGTTGGGTTGATTTGGGGGATTAGAAACTAGGGACCAAGTATCTAACTGACTAAAGTAAACATGTAATCGGTTCAAAAAAATCGCTGTAACGTTAATTCGGTTTTTGAACTTAGAATGTACACAAGATAGTTTTATCTTGGAAACTTCCTCCCAATATGGATGTTATTTTGGGTTTTTATTAGGCATGCCGCGAGTAATGATGCACCATACATATTTTTAACCATATCAACTCCATTGAAATTTTCAAAAATAGAGAGGATTATGAGCTTCCATATTGATGCATGTTAACTTAATATCTCTGCTATTTAGTTTGCTGCTTATCATTATGTGATCTAATGACATTCGCTAAACACGAAAAATGAGATTCTGAGATTTTTTAACATTTGCAGCAAGACCAGCAAAGCTTGTCAGAGATTGTCAGATGACTGCTCCATGTGAGACAACAATTCTTTATCCAAATAGGGGTGGCAACATCCATTGCTTCAAAGCCGTAACCCCGTGTGCTCTCTTTGACATCCTTTCTCCTCCTTACTCATCAGAAGACGGACGACACTGCTCCTATTACTGGAAATCACCTCGGAAAGATCTTCCAGGTACTTATCTTCCTTCTATAACCCTCATTTTTTATTGTTTAACTTACACTGATTTCTAAAGCATGTTATTTTCTTACATGTTAAAAGATGTTGAGCTTGATGAGGTGTCTGGGGTGAAACCATCTGAAATTGTCTGGTTGGAAGAGATCGAACCGCCGGAAAGCTTGGTAGTTACAAAGGGGCAATACAGAGGTCCTAATATAAAACGATGAGGCGACAATCCGAAAACTAATTTGTTCTTGTACAATATTAGTCAGGCTTGACTAGAAACTCAATATGATGAAACTATTAATTTTAGATGGTACATTTTTTGGGAATAATTGACTTCATACTTTTTAATTTTATGACTGTTATTTGTAAATACTAAGCTAAATGATGGTTGTTGTGAATGTTAATTGCTCTTTTTAGATCATCATAATTGCAACATGATAATCTTTGATATATGAATTATAACTTTCTTATTTGGATGGATTGTGTGCTAGTTTATTTATCAGAAAGTTGTCATCATGGCCAGAAATTGAAGGTCCTTAACTTGTGTTTCAACTCCAGCAGTTTTGTCTTTGGGAACAACTAAAGAAGCCCCTGTTTTTGTTAGCAATTTAGCACAAGCTCCCTATCTTGAGGTATATCATTTTATTACTGGGAAGTTTATTTCTAGATAAGTTATATAGGCTGGGAATAAATTTTTGGCTAGATAAGTTTACTTATTACTTTTTGGCTAATAAGTTTACTTTTTGATAGCATATAGGTTATCTCTAGATAAGTTATATTGTCTTTGAAAATAAGTTTTTGGAAACATGGTGTCTATAGTTCATCCCTTTTCTTTAAATGGTGAAATCTGATTTCATGGTCTAGTTGATTCATTAGTGTCTATAGTTCATCCATTATTGGTAGGATCGGAAGCTACCTTTAGTTATTAGTTATGAATAAGGATATAATTTGAAAGAGATTAAATGTGTGTGGTAAAGTAAAACTCTATCAAAATCTAGTAAGAAGGTTAATGTCAAATTTATAACCTAATCCCACCTTCCCTCGTTCATAAGAAAATTCAACATTTGCTGAACTCCTTTTGGTGGATATCCTACTCTAGTGGTGCTAAAGGAATCCCTTAACTATATTGGGAGAAATTGATGACCATCAAAGTGTATGGAGGTCTAAGATTTCAGAATCTATATGACTTCAATTTGGCTATGCTAGGGAAGTAAGGTGGTAATGAATTACCATCTAAAATACTAAGATGTCAAATACGTTCAAAGGTAAACAATTTTCAAAGGTGGATGCAGCTATTGGCCATATCCCTCCACATGTGAAGTAGTATTCATGCTTTTCATCAAAGAGGGGATATGATGGAGGATTGGAGACGGCTCTCCCATTCGAATTTGGATTGATTCTTGGTTAAGAAACTCTTAACAATATATTGTCTGTTTGTTAGATGCGAGTTCTGCTATCAAGTCTAGTATGTCGTTCTTAGATGGATGAGATAAGAATTAGTGTTGCCTTTGAATATGTTCGATTTGTATGTTTTTAATTTTATTTTCTTTGGTGTCGGGTCTGTTGCACCCCGAGAAATCCGGTTTGGGTTTCTCGATGTACAACGATGGAAAGATTTTGAAGCTCGCCACCAATATTTTAATTTTAAAGCACCAAAACATTGAAAAAGGTGCTTTTGAACAAAGCGGATAGTGCTTTTCAAAACTAGAGATGTAGGTTGGGGGTCGATTGCGTGCGAGGAAGGTACTAGCACCACACAAGTTCTTTCACACAGAAAGAACCTCTAACTAAATGTGTGGTTTTAACGTTTGATTTGAAAAATACCAGATTTTTTTATTTATTTGTTGTTTGAAGATGAATGAGAAAACTTAATGATTTTTTTTTATTTTTGGCGCTTGACGAGAGTTGGCCTCTCGCTCCTACGTATCTCCTGGTGCGATGGAGAATTCAAAGCTACGTAGTTCTTGGTTGTCATGAAAAAGTTTTTGTTTTTTATCTTTTTAGTGAGTTTTCGATAGGGCTGGACAAATTTTTCAAACCGAACCGTACCCGAGCAAACCGGAAAGGAAAACAAGTATTCGGGTAGTTATTCACATGTTGACGGGTGTTCGGGTGAGTTCATCAGTTCCAGACGGACTCATTTGGCCGGTGGTGGTTTTGCCAAAACCAAACTGCTGCTAACCGAATCCGACCGAAGGAGAGGATGCACGAAAAAGAATTGATTTTTTTATATGGCTTTTGTGTTTGTTTCATGGATATTGACTGTTGAATATACCATCGTTTGACTTAAAGTTTGCTTCTTGGAAATGACATATATTAATTAAATGTCAATAAATGATATCCAAGTGGGATTGCAAAAAATGAACGGAGGAGATTGTTATCCGCTTCTTTTTGGGACGTGTGAAAAGGCTAGTAAGTATTAACCACAAGAATAAAATCTGAAAAGGTTATTTCAACCTTCGCTTCACTATTCACCTTCACTCTTGTTGTTCGCTGGCGACAGTGTTCATTCATTTTCGCCATTGATTTTCTTCTTCTGCTACTGTTTTACTTCTTCTTTGTAAATCGGTAAACCGACCCATATGAATCCGTCACCCTACCAAACCGCCTTTCGTAAACCCGACACTGAAAATGGTCGGAGATGAATTCATGTAAATGTTACTCGGTTTTCTTTGGATTGAGAGATTTCAACCCGAATCCGGCACTACCCGACCGATGTCCAGCCCTAATTTTCGAAATAGGACGAGTATTCAGCGAATGATTAAACTAACAAAGGTTATGGGTAATCCCCGCTAAGTACTCTTGAAAAATGGGAGTCCCCGCCACTAGTCAGACGAACAAAGGTTCTGATTGGCCGTTAGTAGCGACTCATTTTTATTTGATCTTTTGAAAATGGTTTTGAAAGAGATTAATTGCACGAATGATCAAACTAACCAAAGTTATGGGTGACCATCGCTTATTGTTCTTTGGAAAAGACATTGCTTATTAATGGCTGAGCGAACAAAGGTTACGATTAGCCACTAGTAACAATGGGTTTAAAAATGATTCTTTTTTGTTATGAAAAATGCTAATGTTTATGGTTGCGAAAAGGATTTTTATTTGTTGCGCTGACGGCGAGCGTGACTCGCTCCCACGTATCCCAAATGGGAATCAAAGCGACGTAGTTCTAATGAGCTTTGAAAGTTAAAGTCTTTTTGCTTTGGTTTTGAAAAGTGAAGGGCGTTCATAATGATCAAACTAACAAAGGTTATGGGTGATCATTACTAAAAACTCACTTAAATGCATGTAAAAATCTCTTTTGAAAATGAAAGCCTTCATGATGACCAAACTAACAAAGGTTGTGGGTGGTCATCACTAACAACTTGCCATAACTTTTGATGCTTAGGAAAATATCTTTTGAAATCAAAAGCGCTCATGATAATCAAACTAACAAAGGTTATGGGTGATTATCGCTAGTAGCTTATGCATATGAAAACATCTTTTTTTGAAATTTAGGCGCTCGTGACAACCAAACTAACAAAGGTTATGTGTGATTGTCACTAGTCACCATTTTCATGCTGAGCTATTTTGAAAAGAAAACAATGAATGCAAGAAGATTTGGAGATTCAAGCATGACACAATCATTGAAATCGAATCCTTAGGCAAGCAACAACATGGGCATAACTTGCAACTAATCTCATTTGAATTCTTGAGCAAATATTAGCCTAGACTACACATATTAGACCACAACACATAAATAGGCAAAGAAGGAACTTGAATTGGGCATTAAGCAAAAATGCAAGAGTAGGCAAGATTGAACCTAAATGCACATCTAATGGAAGATGCTAGGTGAGGACCATACTCAAACATTTCTACAAAACGCAAGGGAATCTAAATGCACATCTAGTGGAAGATGCAATGTAAGGAATGGACCTATCTAAGTATTGATGATACCACATGAGAGTAGACAAGGAAGTTGTAGGCACAAATGAATTCAAAAGAGTAGCCTCAAGTATGATCATTGGAAAACCATAAACAAGCAAGTCATCTTAGCAATCAAAACATCAAAGTGTGTTGAATCACTTTGGTCAATCCTCAGTACTTAAATTAGAGTGCACAAGTGTGAATCCTCTTGCCAATCATCAACAAAGACAAGTTTATTAAAGCAAGCATTTAGGAACAAAACCAAACCCAAATTCTTTTGAAGTGTGCGAAGCACATGAAGGGGTGAAGACCTTCTTATTATTTCACTAAATAACTTAACTAAACAAGCAAGTTAAAGTAAAAAGTTGGGCAAAGTTTTGGTAAAAGTTTATGAATGCAAGAGGGTAAAAATGTTTTATGAGGTGAAGTGAAAATGTTTTGGTAAAAACTAAGTGAAATGGTAAAAACCAAAGTCGTAAAATGTTTTTATGTTTTTTGGTAAAAAAGTTAATGAAGTGGTAAAGTAAAATGGTAAAAAGTGAACAAACACAATTGCACAACTTGCATTTACTCAAACACAATCAAAATGATAATTTTCAGGCAATCAAAAGGGGCAAAAACATGGGCTCATGGCCAAATGCTATGCAAGCCATCATTATCATTTTATTTCATGCAAATCTTGACAATTAACACATAGAACAAAACAAGATAAAAAGACCTACATTATCATGCATATCCCTAAGGTAAAACATCAAATAAATCATGCATACTCACACAAGAATCAAAGATTGCAAGAGAGAAATATGAACCCAAATTTTGATGTTAAAACCTAGGAACATACATACCCTAAATCAACTATTATTTATCCCCAAATCATGAAATAAACAAAAGCATTCAAGAACCCTAAACCTAGGCCCATGGTCGAATGTTATCAAGCTTGAAATGAATTTCTTATTTTGTGAAAATTATGCAAACAAGAGTGAATATGCAAGGAAATATGAGAAAACACAAGAACAACCCCTTCAAAGCCAAGGAGCCACCTCAAACACCCAAACCTCCCTAAGTGTTTGTCATAATGTTTGAGATGGCTCCTCAAAGCAACAACAACAAGATATGAAGAAGTTGAAGTGGGGAGAAGAGAGTTTATGCGAGAAAATTAAAGATGATGCAAAGGTTCAAGGCTTACCTCAAATCCAAGCTAGGAAATGCAATGAGATGAATCTTCCTTGATGATGATGTTTGAACTTGAATGAAGAAGATATGTGAAAGAGGTACGAAAATGAGGTGAAAATGGTGTTGTTTGGGTGAAGAGAAAATCAAAAATGGATGAAGGAGAGGGAGGTGAGGGCTACGGTTTTGGAGAGGGGGAGGAGAGGGGTGAGTTGTGTGTGTGAGAAAAATGAGAGGCAAAAGATCCTTAGGTGTGAAAATGAGAGGGTATTTATAGAGTTGTTTTAGGTCTAGGGGTAATTATGTCATTGTTCCTTACTAGGTGCTCTAGGATTGAGTTTTGAATTTGAATGAAGGGCTAGGATTAGAGATCACTTGGATTGTGGGTAGTGAGAAAACACAAAAATGAGAGTGAGGGGGAGAGTTTGTGTGAAAAACTTGTCTTATTGTGGGGTCAAGGGTATAATTGAGATGGAATGTTACCAAAGAGGAACTTTTGTGTTTTCTTGTGAAGAGGTGAGTGTAAATGGGTGGGGTAATTTACAAAAGAGGGCATAACTCTATGAGGGAAGAGAGAGAATTCGAAAATGGGGAAAAGTGGGCGGAAAATTGCCTCTCTTTTTGGTCTTTTGTCTTATTGAGGACACTTTGTACTTTTTATTTGAATTTTGAATTTTTGGGCATGCAAATGAGAGTGCACCTATTGAAAATGTGTCCCATATTTTTGGGCCATATCGTAGGAATCAATGATTGGGCCCAAAATTACATGATATCACCATCCCCAAAATTGATTTGATACCTCACCTTGAAGGAAATTCCCATTTTTCCATCTCCTTTAAATTTGAATTTTTATGCAAATAATTGACATTCATGCGCATAAAAATAAATTAAGCACATTCTTCCTCAAATAATTCCCCTGACAATTGTCCAGTGATTTGTGATGGAAAACCATTTTTGCTGTGAAATGACCAAAATACCATTTTTGACCCTAAAACCCTAATTTGCCCAAAAAGTGCATTTCAACCCTAAAAATGATTTCAAGAACCTTGGAATGACTTCTAGGACCCAAAATGCAATGTATAATGCTCTTCACTCTTCAATTTATTTATTTTTTGTGGAAAATTAGGGTTTTGACCTAAGCCGGACAAAATTGGGGTATGACAGGGTCACCTAGCAATAAGGCCAACTTCGATTTCGCAGACATTTCTGTAGATGTTGCGGGACATGAGTAATGTTGATAGTCTTTGCTAGGACACATTCTCGAACAAAGTAGATGTCTAGTTCAAGGTGCTTGGTCCGAGAGTGAAGCACATGGTTGTGTGCAATAGAGATTGCACTCTGATTATCACATAATAGAACAGGTGGATGATATTTGATGTGCAACTTACGAAGTGATTCAACCGAAAGTAACTCTATTGTGGCATTGGTAAGACCTCTGTAGTATTCTCCTGTACTAGATCTTGCTACCAGAGACTGCTTGCTAGAGTTCCAGGAGATGAGATTTGGTCCCAAAAAGATACATGAACCTAATGTAGATCTTCTGTTATTAGGGTCATTGGCCCAATCCGAGTCATTAAAGGCTCTCAGTGATACAAGACCATCATTAGGAGTGGGTTGTAGTTGAGACCATGCTATTAGGTGTTATCCAAATACCTCAAGATGCGTTTGATTGCTCTCCATTAAGATCAAGTGGTTCAGACAGAAATTGACATACTTTGTAGGCATTTTTTCAATTTATGCTATTAACCCGGGTGTTGTGAGTTTTTTCACAAATTCATCATTTTCGGTTTTAGTAATGTTTAATTTGTATCGTTTTCGATGTTTTCTCCAAATTTCAATGAATAAATATTTTTTTAGTTAAAAAAACATTTTTATTGAAGCTAATTTTGGAGATAATTCAATTTGATACGTACCATCATACCATTTAAAACGTTTAAAAAAAATGAAAAAAAATGAAGTGAATAATTTTTAATAATGGAAATATTTGCATAAAAAATGGAAATATTATAATTTATTTGATATCTCCTTTGAATGGTACGTTTTGGTTAATTTTGAAAACATTTATTAGTGTAGAAAATGAATTGTTTCCAATCAATAAAATAATAGACCGATCTGATAATAAAATAAAACTATGAAAATGAACAACCTTATTAATAAATAGGATTTAATTTATATACACGGTCAATATAAAAATATTTTACACTGCCACAAAAAAAATTAATCAATTATGTTAGTACCTAAGGTGAAGCGTTAAATAAACTTAAACGGCTTATTTGAAACAAACTAAAAACTTAGAAGACTAACCAGAAACACACGGTCTATTATAGTAAACTCAAATCTGCAATAATGACTTCAACCCTATAAACAAAAATCTGAATCAAGAAGGATTCTTACAACAAAAAACCTACATCCCCTGAATTTCTTTTTATAGATTGGAACTAGTTTTTCATTGGGTGAACAAGAGCTTTTACTACACACCAACAATCTGGATCTGAGTTGAAACTGCACAAATGAGAATGGCATGTGTTGTTGCGAAATGATGTCATTGATGTTGCAAAATTGAAAGCTTTCTTAAGGGTTAATAGATTTTTAGTGTTTGACATGAGGAAAATTTGGAGAAGGAGATGCTTAGTGGGTGATTTACTTAAATGGAAATCCACGTCAAATTTAATTTGTCATGTAGCATGTTTATGCCACAGGAGCACAAGCATCTGTTAATTCTAATGGACGAAATATCCAAAAACGAATTTATGTGTCATGAATTTAAAATGTAGAAAACCTATCTAGGAAAAAAAAATAAAATTTGACCAAATCTAGGAAAAAAAGTTCAAGACCCATGTGAATTTTTCAAATATATTAAAGGGCCAAAAATACATCGTAGCCTAAAAAATATATTATTATACTACCACTAGTATTTCATGGTTAATCAGGTATTATCATTGTCAATTTGTCACCATCATTATTACCATCGTCATCTCTAACAGGTCCCCTACCATCATTGTCCCGATTCTTGATTCAGATCCGTCATGCTCCTTTTGCCTACTCTCCAGCCCATCACCTTATCACCTTATTAAACTTCCCCATGTTCAATCTATATAATTCACAATAATGGCTTCAATTCTTATCACCTTACTATAGTGTTGCATAATGCATTAAATATGTGGAGTCCCAATAATAAAGCATGATATGTTGTTTTTTAGGTAAATTGATTAGTGTTATGTCCTCCCAATAGTGTACCAGTAATTATTTAGTAGTACTCCTTTCTTGATTGCCAAAAGATAGAACACGTTGCTAGGATTGTTAAGAAGAATTATTCAAATTAAACACACAAAAAAAGTTATTCAAATTGAACCATAATTGTCCTCACTGCAACTTGCAAGCACATACATGGCAACTATTTTGTCTCATTGCTCTTCTTAGAATGTGGTTTAAAGCCTAACTCAACTCCACAAACTGGCTTGTAAGGTGACGGATGCCTGCCACTTATGTCTCTAGTCAATGTGGGATTTGGGTTTTCCCAATAGCTCTGATAGGCTTATTAATTAACGTGACAATTTGAGTCCTATATACAGAATAATCTGATTTACATACATGACAAAAGCTTCCGAAAGCGCCAAAGGAAAATAGACTAAAAATGTTCTGAAGAATTCTTCTTTATGTGTATAAAATGGAAATACTACAATAAGTAGCAGAGAAGACAAAAATAACATGATCAAAGGCACACACTACTGGCCGATACACACTTCTCTAGGCCAGGTCAAGAAATCTTGAATCCATGGAAAAGCAAAGCGCCGCTAGTCCAAAAGAAGCTTTACTTTACCTTTATTGATCACCAAAAATGATTTTGATTATACTATACTACAATTCAAGAAAATCAAAAGGGGTCAAGTGAAAATCTAATCAATTGTGTCATAGGTTTAGTTATGGTATAATGCCAAAATTCCACAAGGTGAGGGAATACATACCAAATAAGTCTGGTAGAAAAAATAGGACAGAAAAATCATGGACCATACATAACATGCTAGTATAGTCACTCAGTTCCATCTCTAAGATTTTGAATGCTGAGATTTACTTGTGGTTAGTTCCTGCAGAGGAAGTAAAATTTGAATCTTCATCTTTGTAACTACCAGATTTGATATAGACAATAAATACTATGAGCAAAGGAATTAATAATGTTACCTGAGAGTAACGTACATGATCATGATGCAAATTTGAAGTTTTCACTATTGTTTCCCACTTGACATTGCTAGATGTTGTATTAGACTCATGCCTTTTAACATGGGATTGAGGACCTTTCTTTGAATGCATGAAAGAATTCTTATCAGAAACTATAGGCCGGGAACGCCAAAGCCAGGACTCAGAAGGTGATTTTGGCAATGGTGGAGGAAGAGGAGACACAGAAGATTCAGCTAACACAATTTGCTTGTTGTTGGCCTTTGAATCTTCATCAACTATTCCTTGCACAGGTTGCAAGGACATGGATTTTTTGCTAATATGTTGATCAGTTGTCAACATTTCATCATATTCTTTGGCTATGAGATGTAGCATACCAGACAAAGTTGAAGAATTGCCACCTATAGAATTCAACACTTCAGAATCCAATGTAACCTTTTCCTCCAAAGGTTGTACATGTTTTATATCTTGAGAAGTATGTATGTTGGAAATACTTTCTTTCCCTCTTCTTTTATCCAAATCTGCTACCACAGTATCTATCCTCCTTTTGTTATCTACAGAACTTAAATTTGAAGATGTTGATTTGATTGTACTAGCTGTATCAATATACAATGTCTTTTCAATCACCAAACTCCCTGAAAATGAACTTCTTTTGTTTCCTTGGGATGGCGGCACCCCTTGAAACTTTCCAAGTCCAGTGCTATGGAATTTCAAATTTCCTGAATTATTGTTTTCAGAAGCCTCTTTAGAATCACCTACAACTTCGCTCCATGAAAGGGAGACTGAGGTTTACTTCTACAAGGAGATACGCCTGCAGCAGCAGCTCTTGAACGCCGGAAGGGAGAGAGCCTACCTGGCAGCAATTCACCTGAAAATCCAAACCTGTTTGATTCACTACTCCATTTCTTCCTTCCTTCTTGTGTGTCAGGTGACGCAGATCCGGTACTTGACTTGTTCTTATGAATTGCTTCCCAAGCCTGCACCAAAAATTCATAATTGTAACTAACATGTTGAAAACATGATCAATTAGAATGCTGAACAACAAAAAAGATGCAATAAAATTGGTGCAAAAGAGTGTCAATTTACCTTCTTTACAGCTGGAACTGGGCTGAAAGATCTAATATGAGAGATTTTCTTAGGCTTCTCTATCTCAGAAGCAGAAGACAATGAAATCTGATTTTTCATTTTCATCCCAGCCACAGGATTTAACAAGCACAATGAATTCCTAATATGTAAATTTGGTAACAAGCCGCAACCTTTACCCGAAATAATAACAGAATTGTCACAATCATCAACTTCATCTTCATGTTCACTTTCTTCATCTTGACATTGGCCAGTATATGGTACAATATCAGTGGTTTGTTTATTAACCAAAGGCTTCTTTGCATTCTGAATCAATTTGCTAACATCTCTAGGCTGTTGTTCCACTAGTACAGATTGCTTTTTTGAAGAGTATTGAGAAGGTTGTAATGTCATAGCCTTTGCAGCAGGCAAGAAACGGTTCATCATGAAATCTCTTGTTTGTTGATCTGTAGAAAATGTTCCAAATTTCTTTGCATCTAAATTATCTATCCCACTCACACCACTCACACTGCAGTTCATTGAGAATGATTCTGTATATGACAGTCTTTCAAGAGCATCAGAATAAACATCATCCTCCTTCTCCTCCACATTGGACCTTCTATTCTCAGCTTTTCTTTCTCTGTCAGAATCTAATATAACAGCATTATTTGTACTGAAAGACTTTGACTTATTTGAAGAACTAAATTTGTTTGCAACTTTGCATTCCTTTTCAAATGTCTGTTTGACAGATTTTCCAGGTGGTAGTCTTGGGCTTGGAGTAATTGAAACTTCTTTAGCCTTAGGAGGAATTTGAGGTTCAGATCCACTAATACCATTATTACCCTTGCATCTTCCAGGAATATGTTCCCAATTGAAAGGCACTGCAACAGGTTCAGTTACTTGATCAAAACTCATATCTGATTTATAGCATGAAAGAGTGTGGCGTTTCTCTAATATCTTCTTCTTTGTATCAGTTAAAGATGATGGTGATGATGTTGTTGAAGAACGTCTCACAGACATAAGAGGTGCATTAATATTCAATTTCCTCTCAGCCATCTTGTTCTAAAATTGAACAACTAATCTATAACATGCAGCTTCTTCTCTCAATCACAATATCAAATACATGGAGGCCTAAAAAAAGTGATGAAAGAATTCAGATAATTAACAGTTCAAATAACAACATAAACTACAGATCATCTACTTCAATTCAACAGAACTTAAACTAAGAACAAAGAAGCAAGACAAGCACAAAGAACAGAATTTATGTTTATGACATGGTACTGAATTGCTGATAACTAAAATGTCCTCGAAGAAAGAAAAAGTAAATCTATCGATTTGTGTGTTGATTTAAAAACCAAGAATTACGCCGAAGAGATTGAAAAAAAAAGCCTATTTTTTCTCTCATCAAGGAATCTGATTATATAATAAAAATTTTTGCAGTGGCACTAGTATCCATAATCAATGAATTAAATAGTGCAAGAGTAGTTAGGACCTTCTTCAATCATCTGCATCAGAAGCTAAATTTTGAAGGACCCACGAGAAAGAGAAAAAATAATAACAATAATACTACTAAGAAAAGAGAAGCAGATAATGAAAAAGATGAAACCTCTTATCTTGTTGTTTGGAAGAATAGGATGAAAACAAGGAAGTTGGGAAGAGAAGCAAAAGAATGTTATGAAAGTGGTTAGTTAGTAATCAGTGATTAGAGTAAGCTTTTGATGTAGCAGCTAAGTTGGACAAAGTCAGAAGGAATGGTTGGTTGGTAAATGATGTAGTGGAATGAATGAGTAGGATGAAAGAAAAGGCACAAAAAAGCCGAGGTAGATAGATAGAGACAGAACCATCGCATTTCTTCTTCTAATTTTTGTATTGAAACAGACTTGTGAAACATGATGGAGATAACAATAATGGAGGACATGTATTGAATCAGTACAAAATGTGTTACCAATGAATTCTGCACTGAGTGCATTATTATAGCCTTAACTCACATTAAAATAATGATTAATTTTGGGGTATTCTAACATTGTGCCAAACTATTATTACTAGTAGTATCTAGTACTACTGTGTTCTTTGCTAGTGTGATGTTTTTTTTTTTTGGTTTGAAGTAGTAAAAGGGAATTTGGGTGGGAAGCATTGAATATGAAGGGATGGTGTGGTCACGGACGCATCGTGGAAAACATCGAAACAGTTAGGCTATTGCTTTTCCCACACCTCTCCTCTTTCTTTCACACCCCTTACCAAATTTTATTCCAAAATAACTCGAGAAAAGCGTTGAGTTCAGCGTGTTTAAAGATCGTTGAACAACTGTTCAACAAGTCGAATGACTCGTTCGAGCAGGTGAAATTACGCACGTGAAGGTGTGAAGTCAATATTTAACTTGTTTCGAACGATGTCGTTCGAGCGGGTTCGAATAGGGTCATGCGAACAGCGTTCGAATGGCCGCGTCAACAGTGAAAAACACTCAAAGAGAGTGTGAAGTCAAGATTTACACACACGAACGATGTCATTCGAATCGTTCGCGCCGTGTTCGAACGGTGAAATTTCGTGAAAAAAAAATAGGTTTTTTGGCGCTTTTGGCTTTTTCACACCCTTGTGGGGTGTGTTTAGAGTAGGAGGAGGTGTGGGAAAAGCAATAATGGATAGTGGACCCAACCCACCCTTTCTAAAGTAGACAGCTCGCTTGCTCTCTATGTACCAAAGTCCATGCAGCTTTTAATCATTACCTAGTACTAGTAGTATGACCGTTCATACTTCCATCTAATCTAATCTAATCTAATCCAGTGCAACTTGTAATAACTGAATTCAAAACCTGCAAATCCAACAAACTGTAAACCGCAAAAAACTGTAATTTTTGATCGAAATGAATTGGTTTTCGAATCCTTCAATAGAGCCGGCCATACTCAAATTGATTATTCATGGAGATATCATTTCTTTAGTTCATTTCTAGTCATCCAAACTATGAATATTGTTTGCCCCCACCATCAAAAGTTCCTGAATCCACCACGGGTACATTGAATAACTATAAGATACATCAGTTATTCGATCGAATGTAGGTAGTATAAAATATCCAACCTAAAAAAGGTACGCAGAAAAAAAATACACTATTTGCTTTTCTTGGACAAAAAAACAAAGACATACTATTTTTTTATCCACAAGTACTATTTTTTTGAGTTAACTTTTATCCAGTAGTATATAATTCCTTGGAATAGAAATTAGAAACGTTTTTGGTTTCAAAAATTCCATTGATTGCGGGAAGCAGAGGCACTGATGAAGGGAATGTCCCACGTGGATTGGGTCTTCCCATTCTCCTTGTCTGCAATTCTTGACTTGACTTACTAATATGGTACACTACGTGCCTCACGAGTCACACCCCCTCTTTCTTCAACTACTACATTCCTTTTTCTCACGCAAACGAAATGACCCAACTGTTGAATTTGAATAACTAAAAAAACTCGACAAAATAATTCAATTAAACCCCATCCATATGTGCATGACTAAAACTCCCATATGACGAGTAGTACATGACAAACAACTTTTCAAATATAACACGCCGTAAGAGGCTTTTAAATATGATCCTGAGATATATCCGTGGAATTTAATCTTTTTTTTCATAGACACGAAATATTTCAACGTTTTTTTTAACTATATACTAATTTTCATTCTGCTTAGATACTGATCAACACCGAGTTCTCACTATGAGAATTTAATTCAGAAACACCAAGTCGACCCTGTATACCTCAAGCAACTGGACTAACCCCGTATTGGTTACCATTAACCATATTTGATGGATATTTGGATCTAAATCCTTAGGGGAAAAATTACACTTATTTTTTCTGTTCAATATAATGTTACAGTACTTTGAGAATACCAAATAACTAGTAGCATTTGTGAACAAGTGGCAAATTTTCAGCTTTAGTGCGTCTGAAATTAGGAGAAGGGAGAAAAGAAAATAAAAAAGAAACAAAACTATATGTAAATGACATACGATCGAATACAATACAGTCTAAGATTTGTGTGTGAATCTCAATGTCAAAATGCCAATATATTACATACATTTTGGAAAAATAAAATAGAAAATTCAAGCAGCAACAAGAGATCCACTGAGAATAAACATTATCAAGCATTGACCACAACCTTCAGATTTAACGCATTGCCACAAATGCATTCCTCCTTATCTGAAGAAGAGGATAATGTGTCTTCTGTGCTTGTTCAAATTTAGTCCATGGAAATTTATGCCTTCCTATCTTTTTCTTCTTTGCAGCCACTCCAATTAAATCTCCAGAGTTCTGTTTAACACAAATTTCGGAGTATATTATTATTAACAACAAACAATCTTTGATTACTGTTTTTCTTAGAAGTGGAAGGTGAGACCCCTTTAGCAAGTTAGAGTTTGTGTAGTGAGAAAAATGAGTGAAGTCCCTTCCTCAGTGGAATGCTGTTAAATAGAGCTCTCTCAACTTCTAGATCCTTAATTTTACGCGCGAGAGTGTCCTTCGCAGGAAAGATTAGTGCATTCACATTCTATTGACTTAGGCTAAACTTTTCTTTGGAGGACAAGGTAAAGCCCATGTCATGGGTGGGTTAGCCTTAGCCTACTATTGGCTGGGTGGGCTAACTTGTCCATGACCTGGGTCTTACCTTATCTTCCAAATAAATGCTTAACCTAGGCCACTAGAATGTGGAATACCCTAATCTCTCCCGTCATGGAGTCTCTAACCAGTAAAATCAGGAATCAATATGTTGGGAGAGCTCTATTTAACGACATTCCTCCCACTGAGGAAAAGAGACTTCACTCATTTTTCTCACTACACAAACCCTAAATTGCTAAAAGAGCCGAACCTTCCACTTCTATGCAAGAACAATCACATATTCAAGATGTTATTAATAGGATGAAACTTGATATATATGTAAGTAATATAAGTCTCACCTGGAGACATATTCCATCTTCAATATCACAAATGGGGTAATCACTGGGGCAACAATAATCTGTGCCAGTGCAACAAACAGCATTCTCATATTCACAACAACCATAGGTGAGGCATAAGCCAAATAACTCATAAAGACAACAACATGTCTCATCAGAAGAACAATAGGAGAAGTCTCCACATTCACTTGGTGAAGGAGAAGGAGAAGGTGGCGGCGGCGGTGGCGATGGTGGTGAAGGAGGGCTGGTTGGGGATATTGCAGTGGATTCTTTGGTAGGATAAGAGGCCATGTAATTGATTGCACAAACTCCATATTGTAAATCAGTGTTTCTTTTAATATAAATGTACCCTTCAATTCCCCAACTAGTTCCCCAAGAATTCTTCACAATCCAATAATCTTCATCACCCTCTGAGCCATAACCCACTATTAAAACTGCATGATCAATATCATCTGGATTACTTGAGCAATCTCCATCATAAATGCCCTGTTCAACAAAAGTAGAATTGTAATGTCTTTCATATGAAAAAAAATCCAATTTCTGTTCTTTGTTAGGATTTAAGCTAAAGAGGAAAGCCCAACCCAAAATACTAATCTATCAGATGTGGGACTCCTAACAGTGCCACATTTAAGAGCCGACGTCCACAACAGCTTTCACATTATCGACACTGACCGGGTGGTAACTTTTTCCTCTTTTTTGGCGACCCCACTCACCTATCAGTATTCAGTGGAGTGTAATCCAATCTATAGGAGGCTCTTTTCGCAACCCACTCTCAATGAAAATACCAATTGTTGGGACTTAAGCCCTTGAGGAGAGCTCAGTCAAAAAAACTAGTCAATTAGATGGGATAATCTGATCGCTTAAGTACCACATTGAACTTTCTTATTTACTTTTGAGAATCTAACATTTTTACTTGGGGAATGGTCAAGTGAACATAAAAGCAATTAATTGTAACACTTACACCAGTGTATAGTTGAAAATCCAAAGAGGAGCCATCTATACCAGCACTAATAGGCTGCTTCACAGTGGCACACAACAATGCACTATCTGATTGTGCCACATCTGTGTATCCATCAATGCTAACAACTTTGCTTTCCTCCTGATTTAAGATAATAAAAAAATAAATTAGACACATAATATAATGTAATTTCACAATGCAAAATGCATAGAAAGGAAAAGGGAAATAAAGACCTTGGTGACATTGCAGGTAGCATCCACACCAGTGTATGGGTAATTAGCTTCTGTATCTATGCCACCATTATTTATAACCCACTCAAAAGCATAATCCATATAGCCTCCATCACATCCATCATTAGTACTATCACAATCCACAAGTTCTTGTTCTGAAAGGCTTATAAGATCCCCCGACACTATTGCATTTACTCCTTCTATTGCTCCAGTGGAAGAGAATGCCCAACAACTACCTAAAAATATCAGAAAAATCTCACATGACATGCAAAATGAAAATACAAAAGAGAGAAAGGGAAATTAGGAAGGGTTCTCATTTATCTGTAATATAAATCTACATTAGTCACAATTCCAATAACCATATATAGAACAATATAAATGACAAATCTTTTGAAATCTGTAGGTTTGTCCTGTGAAACAGCAAAACACACTCGAACAATATTAGATATAGTTACTATTAGGAATTAAAAAATTAGTTAGTGTCTAACTAACTTAGTTAGATTAGTTTAGAAGTTAGTTAGTGTCTAACAAACTTAACTAGATTAGTTTAGAAGTTGTTACATGTGTAGTTAATTTTCTATTGGAGTTAACTAAAATTAACTATAGTTAAACACTTGTATATAATACTATTGTACCATCAATCAAAACATATAGAGTTTATTTTTCCAATTTTATCTCTTTCAATTGAAACTCATTCTTGGAACTCTATCATCTCTTCCATGACCTCAATGGCTTAATATGGTATCAAAGCCAATCCAAAGATCCGTTGGGCCACCCGCTATCGGGCCACTCGGGTCACGCTCCAGTTGTCCAGTCCTGGGCGTGAGAGGGGTGTGTTAAGAGTCCCACATCGGATGGGATATGGCCTGAAAAAGACTTTATAAGTGGGTGGCATCCCTCACCTGTGGGGTTGAGTTAGGCCTTAACCACAATTCTAAGAAACAACGAATATAACACGGGCACACCGACACCAGTTTTAATTTAAAAAACACAAGTAATTGAAGTGGCGGTGTCGGTACTCGACATGATACGTGTTGGACACCTGGCACATTATCAACCAGAAGGTCAGTGCTATATAGGGTGTGTCACTAGGCATAAATGTATAAACTATATATAAGTTTACTTACCACAGTTGCCTTGGTCCTTCACACCAATGACAGCTCCTTTCTTTCTCCAATCTAAAGAGTAAGGTGCATCTTCACAAGAGGCATCCTTAACATACAAACCACTTTTCCTCTTCTTGTCAAGTGGCTTCTTTACCTTTGAAATAAAATTATTCTTGAACTCTTCATTACTCATATCAGCAAACCTGTTCAATCCAAGTCGGTGCCTGAGAGGAGAATTTTGCACTGCATAATTCCTCTCTACAATGTAATTCAAATTCCTCTTGAAATTCTCCAACCTTAAAGCTGCTTCTTCTGGGTGTCTGTAGTACTTTTGGTGGTTTTCTTTCCATTGTTGGAATAGCTCAACAACTTGTTCCTCTGAAGGTAACTTTTCAAGGCTAAAAGTTACTATGGAGTATTCACTTGGAATACCATAACATAGAAATGTCCATGAACCCCATATGAGAAAAAGAAAAACAAATAGATATTTCTTATGGGAACCCATTTAATTTGTCTATTGATTATCACCATGTTTGTATTGTATATAAAGTGAACAGAACAATGATAGATTTTTATGATCAAGCTACCAGTCAGCTCAAGAAGAATCTGCATTTTAGTATATGTAGTTGTTTATGAATGAATTCCATCGTTGTTAACTATGTGGTATAGCCTTAACAAATAGAGAATGTGTTTCTACTAGTCGGGTAAGTTAGAATAATTCTGTTGTGAGTGTAATCTGACAGTCAAGTCAACCAAGAACGTGTGTTCTTTCAGTTTGTATAACCTTGGACTATTGGACCGGTTGTTGAAGAATCGGTTTGGCCATTTTATAGAGGACAAGAAGTCAAGGCTAATAATGAATAGTGGTTGGTATGGTATGTCATACATATATGATAGTAAATTATTGAAAAATTTAGAATTCACCTAGTCAGAGACTTTCTCATAAGAGGAAAAGTGTTCAAGCAAACTAGAAAGACTAGTTTTAGTAGCTCTTCAAAAATCATTATATCATCAACATGTAACATGTAACACGTAACTTGACATACAGATATCTTTCGGGTCTACCATGAGTTGAAGCTTATCATCTTCAACAAGTTTGGAAATGTCGCGATTAAGAACATCTTCAGCCAAGCAAAACAGAAGAGGGGACAAAGGATCTCATTGTCTAACTCCCCTCTTGCAACCAAAGAAACCAACAACTGAGTCATTTACAGAAAAAGAGAGCTTAGCTGAGTGAAGAATTATATTTATCCAAGAACAAAATTTATCATCGAAACCAAAAGCAGCCAGAACTTGAAGTAAGAAGTTCCAGTCAATAGTATCAAAAGCTTTTATAATGTCAATTTTCAAGGCTAATTGGCCACTGTTACCTCAAAATTTTGACAGTACATTAAATGAAGCTTTAAATAGGGTTGACTTCACATTTAATGATGTTGTGAGGACCACAAGTCAACATTCAAGTCAATACTCCATCAATTCGACAGAAAAGGTATGCAAGTGCAAGACATGCAAGTGAACTTCGACAAGCTCGGTTTTCGAAGCTATGAAGCGAGCAAGGCAAGGAACCTTCGACAAGAGAGGGCTCAAATCTTCGACAGAGATGGGTTCAACACTTCGCCAAGCGGTTGACAAGGAGCTAGTCAAAGCGTGCAGAGAAACAAGCGATTAGTGGCTACACTTCCCCTTATTTGTAGGAGGCAGTTATTGTTTTTTCCCACGATCGTTCCTATGAGTATAAATACTCCTTTGTAATAGAAAATCGAGGTCACCACATTTTACAAGAGCTCTGAGAAACTCAACTTCCAAGTCAAAGCGAAATACGAGTGAAACAGACACATTGTACGTGTTGGTGAACCATTTCTTCTTTCAATTAATGCAATTTTTTACTTTCTTTTCACTTTTGTTGCATTTACTGCTTTTACTTTGTTTTCAATCCGTTTCTTTCTACTATTTACTGTTCTTACGTACGCGAAAAACACAAAACTTAAAGGCAATCGTCAAAGAGATTTTCTAGTTTGATCTCACAATCTCAACATTGAAAACTAGTGATTGTTTGCTAAAAACACCAAAGAAACAAATTGCACGCTTGATGGGACATTTGCCATTAATTTTGTGTTGTTTCTATAAGTGTGTGTATTTGTATGCACTTGAGGAGTGGTAGAATGGTACGTACCAATTCTAACAATGCCTCTAGTTCTAACCCTGTGGTATCACAAGGGCAAAGAACAACCATAGATTCTGCAAGTGTTAGTGTTGCAGGGACAATGGCCCCAGTAACATCAATGACCGTTCCCACGATGTCGATGACCAATGTTGGGTAGACACAATCTATGTCTTTGCCACAAAGCATAGGACTTCCTTCTAGTCCTTATATGGCAACAGGGAATAGTTTAGAGACACGTTTCCGAATATGAGTCTACCACCATACCGCTTTTGGTGTATATGGCATGCTCTTTGGAATGCCACACGTTTCGACCTTTCCCTTCACATGTGTCTTACGAAAGCACACTTGGTGAAATCCTACCGCATTAACTAACGGCGTCTTTATTGGCGTTAAGACAACAAGTAGACGAGAGTAATCATGATATGGTTAATATGCTAACCCAACAAATTGGTACTTGTTTTCAATCTGTTGATTGAACAACACCAATACGATTACGGATGTTAGCAAACCAAATGGGTAGGATTGCAGATTTCTTTGGGGTTCCTACGAAACAAACAAGGCGGCACCCAATTGTGGGAATAATGCGCCTAACACCCCACATAGATCGATTCCATCGAAGAAGCCAAGCGGTTGTAAGCGAACAACAAGGTATGGGAAACCATGTCCACGAAGTAGTTATGGTAAATCGAAACCAAAACGCTGACGAAGTTGTTCGACAAGTGCAACGAAATAACGCTTGTGCTCAAGATAACATAGTCACTTTGGTAGAAACCATAATGACACACGGAATGGCCTTAACGTAGGTTTACATAGGCCTAATTTTATATCACCACTATGTGAATATGTATTGCAGGCAGAGTTGCTAAGAGGTTGGAAAATTCCTAAATTTACTAAGTTTGGGGGTGATACCAACGAGTCTACCGTCGAACACATTGCCGTTACATGGTCGAGGCGGGGATATAGCCCAAAATGAGAGTTTGAAAATGAAATATTTTCCAAATTCTCTAACTAAGAATGCCTTTACGTGGTTTACCACTTTTACCCCTCAGTTCCATGTACACATGGGGGCAATTAGAAAAGGCTTTTCATGAGCGATTTTATATGGGCGATCGAAGATTAGTCTTAAAGAATTGGCGTGTTGTTCGACGTAAAGTGCCTGAAGCTATTGACGACTACTTGAATAGATTTAGGCTATTAAAGGCTAGGTGTTTCACACAAGTGCCTGAACATGAGCTTGTCGAAATGGCCGTAGGTGGCCTTGATTATTCAATTAGAAAGAAATTGGATACCTCTCATTTGAGAGATATGGCCCAATTAGCCGATAGAGTTCGACAAGTTGAAAGGCTTAAAGAGGAAAAGGCTAGAGTGAATAAGTTCAATAAAAAAGAAAACTCAGTGGGGTTTCGTAAAAAAGAGAAAATAGCCTATGTCGATGAGGAATTCGACTTCGCGTTTGATAATGTCGAATCGGAGGAAATTGATGTGGCTGAACTTAAGTCTGGTCCTCCTTATGCTTGCAAATTATTAAGGCCTGCAAATGGGAATAACCCCGTAGAGCCTAGAAATGATAGATTTGTGCCTAAAACATATACTTTTGATGTTACTAAATGCGATGAAATCTTTGATTTGTTAGTAAATCGATGGCCAAATAATAGTGCCAAATGGCACGAAAGTACCTCCTCTCGAGCAGAGGAAGAAAAAGGGTTCTTGTAAGTTTCATAATTTTTGGGACATACAACCGACCGTTGTGTACTTTTTGGGGACTTAGTTCAAAAGGCTATCGAAGAAGGAGACTTAAGTTTGGTGATAAAAGAACAAAGCACCAATGCAGATTGTGATCCACTTCATCGAGTGCGAAGCCATGTATCTTTGAACCAGGTTGAAATGAATATAAGCATGGTTGATGCAAAGGTGGTAGGTTCTCCCAAACTGTCAAACCTTCTCTTGACAAGCTTTAAAAGTGTAGTGTAAGGGGTGATCTTTGTGCAAAAGCTTACTCAGGAGGAGTATGAAGAGAAGGTATAGTTCGTGTACCCCAAAGCTGAAGAAGAATTAATAGACTTCCTTAATAGGTGCAAGCTGAAGAACTCTGAGGTAATGTTATGCCCCAGATGTAGTGCTGTGTTCGACAAGGAAGTTGCCAAAAGTGTCGAAGGGCACGGAGTTCGACAACCTCTTAAAAGAAAATGGCTGGACAAAAAGCCAAACTTTAGCTTCAAGAGGGGGGACCTTCCTTATAAGGTCAAAAGTTCGAACATACCTTCAACAAGCAAGCCACAGTTTGCTGGTAAGAACACAACCAAGAAAGAATTTGTGTTATCAGCCTCTGCCAAATCGTTTGTGCCAAGGGCTAACCTTCCAAACGAAAAGTGGATACACGCTGGTTGTAACCACTATAGGAATCTTTGTGCCATGTTGAGGTTGTGAAGCCAAAGGCAAATGAGGCTGCGAAATATAACTACAAAAATAATTACAAAGGGAAAAATCCTATGACCAAGACCCAATGGCGTCGCTTTCAACGCTCGAAGAAGAAAGTGATACTTGCTTCTAACGAGCAAACGCCAGGAACTTCGAAAACGGCTAAGAATATGACTTCTAAAGCCGTGGGGAATACAAAAGTGAACATAGGTGCTGCCAATCAAGTGAAGGTTGGGAATAAGGCCAAGGGTAAATCTATTGTAATAGAAGAACCAAGGAGGCCTGCAATGGAGAGAATCTTTCCTCCACTACCATCGTTGAGGAAGAAAAGTTCTGACTTCGACATGGATGAAGACGTCACTTCAGATTTTGAAGACTCTGAAGCTAGTTTTGATGTCATTTGCAATGTGGTGTCTATTCTACCCAGTGAATATGGCGTTATCACGATCCCCAAATGATGTCAAAGAAAACTTCACCGAGGATATGGCTAACCACAAGCCAGTTTGTTACTACGTAATGAACAACAGCTGTGTCGAAGAACAAATGGCCACTTTCGAGAGGCCAGACGAAGGCATGCAGCATCATTTGAAGCCTCTGTATGTCCAAGCCAAGGTTAACGGCGTGGGTGTCAATAAGATATTGGTAGATGGAGGTATTGCGGTGAATTTGATGCCTCAAGCAATTTGGAAACCATAGGGATGTTCGACATCGACCTTAAGCCTCATAATATTGTGTTAACCAATTATGAGGCAATCCGCCGATCTTTGAAGGGCCGTCGAAGTTGAAGTAGTAGTAGGCACCTTTGTCAAGAGAACTACCATGTTCTTCGTCATAGCCTCCAAAGCAAGCTATAACTGCTCCTTGGCAGAGAGTGGATACATGGAGTAGGTCTTTGTACCTTCAAGCCTACACCAAAAGTTGGTAATGTGGAAAGATAATGGTCTTGTGGAATATGTCGAAGCGGACAGAGCTACTTCGCTTCTTGGCGTAAACAATGTCACCAAGGAGAATTTTGAAAAAGCAGATGGCGAACATTGCGCCATGCACATCTTCTAGTCGGGCTTACATCTCATCTCACAATGTGCTTTCTCTGCATTCGATTGTACCCAACACATGGTTTTGTTTGGAAGAGGAAGTGGTGGAAGATGGAAGTGTCTATCACGAGGTGTTCTACCCCAGCGGGATGGGATACCGACTCTTAGAAAGTTTTAGATGTCGGCACCCAACGACGTGGGATAGAATTACGGCCTACATGGCGAGAATAAAGTAAAAATGGCTTTGGAAGCCGAAATAATTCAACAAACAATGGTTGTCGAAGCCATAGCTTCATCTGAAGAAAGTGGTGAAGTCATAGATGACAAACTTGATTGCATTTATGACGACGAACCATTAGGCTTTGAAAAGGATCCCAGGGATTCGACAAAGCGCATGCAAGCTCAAGATCCAGTGGAAGAAGTGGATTTGGGAGATGGCCTAATCAAAAGGCCAACATATATTAGTGCACACCTTGATGCTGCCTTCAAAACCCAAGTTATTTCACTTCTGCAGGAGTTCAAAGATTGTTTTGCTTGGGAGTACAACGAAATGCCTGGGTTGAGTCGAGAAGTGGTGGAACCGCAAATACCTATTCGACCGGGGAAGAAACGAAGAAAGCAAACGCCAAGAAGATTTGCTCCTCAAATATTGGCTAAGATCAAAGAAGAAATCGAAAGGCTGTTCAAGAGCAAATTCATCAGAACTGCCAGGTATGTCGATTGGTTAGCTAATATTGTCCCAGTAATGAAGAAAAATGGAAAACTTAGAGTTTGCGTAGACTTTAGGGATCTAAATAATGCAACACCTAAAGATGAATACTCCATGCCTGTAGCAGAAATGCTAATAGATTCGGCGGCAGGATTTGATTATCTCGAGTATGCTAGATGGCTACTCAGGGTATAATCAAATTTTTATTGCTGAAGAGGACGTGTCGAAAACAGCTTTTCGATGTCTAGGGGCATTGGGTGTTTATGAATGGGTAGTAATGCCCTTTGGTTTGGTGCCACCTATCAAAGGGCAATGAATTCTATGTTTCATGATTTTATTGATGATTTTATGCAAATATACATAGATGATGTGGTGGTTAAGTCATCCTCGTAAATTGGTCATTTAGACCATCTTCGGACGTTCGTTTGAGCGAATGAGGAAATATGGATTGAAAATGAATCCAACCAAATGTGCTTTACGTATGCGTGCGGTGAATTCTTGGGTTTTGTAGTACACAAGAAAGGCATAGAGATCAACCAAAATAAGACTAAAGCAATTATGGAAACGAAGGCTCCTTCGACCAAGAAAGAACTTCAGTCATTGCTAGGAAAAATCAATTTCCTTCGAAGATTTATCTCAAATCTAAGTGGCAAAACACAAGCTTTTTCGCCATTGCTAAGACTGAAGAAAGAAGATGAATTCAAGTGGGAGCATGTCCATCAAGAGGCTTTTGACGCAATCAAGTCTTATTTAGTCAAACCACCAATTTTACTGCCTGTTATTAGAAACAAATTGCTGAAATTGTATATAGCAGCTTCTGATAACACAATAGGTAGCATGTTAGCACAAGAGGATGATAATGGTGTCGAAAGACCCATTTATTACCTTAGTAAGGTTTTGATTGATGCTGAAACGAGGTATAGACCAATAGAAAAATTATGCCTTTGCTTGTATTTCTCTTGTACGAAATTAAAGCAATATATAAAATCAGCAGATGTTTATGTTTATTCCCATTTCGATGTTATTAAGCATATGTTATCAAAACCAATGTTACATATAGAGAATTGGTAAATGGGCTTTAGCTTTGCTAGAGTATAACTTAACCTATCAGCCTCTTAGATCAATCAAAGGACAAGTGGTTGCTGATTTCATAGTAGACCACTCTGTTGTCGAATATGAAATACATTCGTTAGACATACGTCCTTGGAAACTATACTTGATGGCTCAAGCCATAAAAATGGAGTGGGTATTGGAATCTTAATTATTTCTCCAGAAAACATTCCAACGAAGTATAAATTTAAAATTCGAGACTCTTGCTCCAATAATGAAGCTGAGTATGAGGCTTTAATAGTGGGCCTTAAAATTCTACTTGAATTGGGGGCAAGTCATGTCGAAGTAAAAGGTGATTCTCAATTGGTTGTCAAACAGTTGACAAAAGAATATAAATGCATCAATGAACACCTTGTTAAATATTTCGTTGTTGCCAACACTTTGTTAAAAAGGTTTACATGGGTACACCTAGAACATTTACCACGAATAGAAAATCACGTGGCGAATGAGTTGGCACAAATTGCTTCAGGCTACAAAGTGTCAAAGCAAAGCCTCGAAGAGTTAATTGAGATAAAAGATAAGTTAATCTCAGAGGACTCTCTCTACAATGATACTCCTTCGACGTTATTGTCAACACCAAAAATTGGGGGGGCAACAAATACAAATGAGGTATACGTCGAAAAACGCCACATTTTTGATGATATTGACTTAGCAGAAATTTTCGCTATTGACAATATGGCTGATGATGATTGGCGTAAACCCATTGTAGAGTATTTGCAAAATCCTACAGGAAACACTAATAAAAAGTGAAGTACAGAGCTCTAAGCTATGTGTTGGTTGGAAATGAGTTGTTCAAACAAACTCCTGAAGGAGTTCTATTAAAATGCCTTAGTGAAAATGAGGCATACTTAGCAGTTTCTAATACGCATAGTGGGGCATGTGGTTCGCATCAAGTAGGCCATAAAATGAAATGGTTGTTATTTCGACAAGGGATGTACTGGCCAACCATTTTGAAAGATTGTATAGAGTTTGCTAAAGGTTGCCAAGAATGCCAAAAGCACGCTGGAATACAACATGTGCCTGCAAACGAACTACATTCTATAGTGAAACCGTGGCCGTTTAGAGGTTGGGCTCTAGATGTAATTGGAGAAATAAAACCAACTTCGTCGAAAGGCCACAGATACATTCTGGTGGGAATTGATTACTTTACCAAATGGGTAGAGGCAATACCTTTGGCCAATGTTGATCAGGAAGCAGTGATAAGGTTTGTCCAAAATCATATCATCTATAGATATGGAATTGCAGAAACCATTACTACAGACCAATGTACTGTTTTTACTGGTCGAAAAATGGTAGACTTTGCTGCCGAAATTGGTTTTAAGTTATTGACTTCGACACCATACTACGCACAAGCCAATGGTCAAGTAGAAGCTGCTAATAAGATCATTATTAATTTGATTAAGAAGCACGTGGGACGTAAGCCCAAAAATTGGCATAATTCTCTTGACCAAGTGTTATGGGCTTGTCGAACGTCACCTAAAGAGTCTATAAACACTACTCCTTACGGGTTAACATTTGGACATGATGCGTGGTGTTACTGTTGAAATTTGTTTACAATCAACAAGGATTTGAAACAATATGAAATTCCCTTTGATCATTATTGGAATATGATGATTGATGAATTGGTTGATTTAGACGAAGAAAGGATGTTAGCTTTAGAAATGCTTATTCGACAGAAAGAAAGAGTAGCTAAAGCTTACAACAAAAAGGTTAAGTTAAAAACCTTTGAAGAAGGAGAGCTAGTGTGGAAAGTCCTATTACCTATGGATAAAAAAGATAGAGTTTTAGGCAAATGGTCACCAGGGTGGGAAGGCCCATTTCGCGTATTGCAATGCTTTTCGAACGGCGCTTATGAAGTCGAAGAGCTAGGTGATGGAAACAGAATCTTCAGAATAAATGGCAAGTATTTAAAGCAATACAAGCCAATGTTAACTGAGATAAAAATTGAACAAGTGTAAATAAACGAAAATTGTTCATAAATGGCAATGTATAATGAAATGTTAAAATTACATAGCCATTTCAAAATTTCTAAGCTATTACAAGACCTTAGAAATTCGACAAAGTTGCCTTATGCCTTTCCAGAATGCTGGCACTCAAAGAGATGGAAGTATCAAGAAGGTGTAGATCTTTGTCGAGTTCAGCGAGAATGGCTTGATCTTTGGTCGATTTTCTCCAAGTGTTCTATAGTCATCAACGCCTTAGTAGTTTTGGTGACGAAGAAGCAAAGACTCATTCTTTCGACGATCAAGCCCTTACGATACTTAGCGTTTGGCGATTTAGTTTGGAGTGTTTTGATCTCTTCGTCAATACGGCGTAATCTCTGCATCCCATTCAAGAATTGCCTTTGCATCGTTGGCTGCTTGGGTTTCGAGGGCTTCTATGTCGTCTTGATCAGCTTTGAGAGAGGCAAGTTCCACTTCGCAGAGTTGGTTTTCTTGAGCCTTTTGCCTGGAGATATTCGACCGTTGGTTGATCAAGAGAGAGAGTTGCTCGAAGAGAGGGCCAAATTCCATGAAGAAGGTAAGGAGGTTTTGAGGAGGATCCAACTTAGTGATCCTGTGAATGAGGGATTTTACCTCAAGATACAGAGGGTCATTTTCAATATTTGCTACAAGATCCCCTCCAAGACTCTAGCCTTGGTTGCGAAGTAGGCTTTCGACTGTCTCGATTGATGGAACTGAGAGAGGTGTTCGAAGAGCTGCAAATCAAACGACTTGACGAGCTTTTAAGGCTTAGCATGATCTTCAAAGCCGCCAAAGGATCTGTCTTCTTCAGCTCAGCCAATTCTTGGTCACTAACTGCACTGTTGGATGACTCTTTGGCAGAAGTGCCTTGATTTGCAGGCTCCTCCATCCTGGGCTCCTCTTGCTCTTGATTGACCATAATCCTTCGGGAACTTCAAGCAGAGGTAGCCACTACTTCTTGTCTTTCGATTTACGGAATGTTGGGTTTCAGGCTCGAGCGTTCTCTTCGACAACGACCTGCAGTCCGACATTACCAAAGCATTTGGAACAAGCTCTTGAAAATAGGAATTCGTGGTCGCAAGTGCTTGAAAAACTTCTTCAAAGTTACACACTCGAGGCGCGAAGGAAAAGGAAGCATTGGGGCCGACAATTCTCGTTCAGCAACCACAGTCAAAGACTCGGCAACAGGATTATCAACGAGTAATCCACTGCACCTGTTCTGATGAAGTAATATCGCTTAAGTTAAAACTGGAAAGGTGAAATCAGAGAAGTTCGAAATGACGTCGAAAGGGAATTTACCTCATGTACCTTAAGCCTCTTGATTGGAGGAGAAGAAGTTGGTTCAAAAGGTTCGTTGATAGTAATACCTTGAGTTGCTCTTTGAGATTCAGGTAAGGTCCTTTTCCTTGACCTTTGATTGAGGGGAATGTTGTCATCACTTTCAGTGTCCTGCAAAAAGAATTCAAGTTATAGTGTAGATAATACCACGAGAAAGTGAGTGATAAATCGAAGGGAAATTTCGACATGTAATAAGGTATGTACAGTACCTCAGAATCGGAGGCAATAACCATTCTCTTTTTGGCCTTGGGCCTCTGAAGAGGTTTAGTTGTTTGGGTTGTTGCCTGGAAGAAATTTTCGACATGAATAAAAGCCATAGTCAAAAGACAACGTAAGATAAGTGGAAAGTGCCATACCTTTTTTGGGGTGTTGTCTGGAATAGGATTTGCTGCCACTTTCTTCGTGACTTGGGGAAGGCTTTGATGTGGTAGCCTTGCCTACTTTGACCTTCAACTTTGTTGCAGGTTTTTCTAAAATGGTGAAAACATTGATAAGCAAATGGAAGTAAAATTAAGTTATAAGTGTTTAAGGCTTAGAAAGCTTTAAGTGTCGAAAAGGTATATACCTGTGTTATTGGAAGGGAAAGCAGCCTTCAATTTCTTCACAAGGCTATCAGCAAAGGTTTCACTAGCTTCTCCAGCAGCAGTGGTATAATAACCAGTCCACCACTCGTGAAATTTCTCAGTGCATGAAAACCTTGGATTGAATTTGAGAGGTTCAAAATGCAAGGCTTTGTAATGAAATTTCTTGAAAGCCTGCTTGTAAGCTACCTCTGTTTCTGGACTTGAAAATTCTCGCCTGTGAAAACACACTGGCGCAGGTCGAATTTGACAGAGCCCAAACTGCCTGGCAAAATAACTTGGGAAGTATCTAGTAATTCCCAAACTATTTTTAGTTTTCACGGTGGTGAGTGCTGGTGGAGAGGATAGCAGGAGAAAGGTAAGCTTGCGGTTGGTGGTTCTCTCTTGGCTTGTTCGACAGAGGGAGAAGGAAACGGTTGTTGAAACCAATTTGGACCGTAAGGCCTTTGCACAAAGGGAGCCATGGAGTCTACGAAATTTGTGCATTTCAGGAACATTTCGAAGTAAACTGAGAAAGACTCTTCTAGAGAAAGGTTTATTTGTTTGGGTTTTAACTGTGCTAGTCGAACCCCTTCAGTCCTCCTAGCCTCTAGAGTGGGTCGAACAGATTTGGAGATGTACAGGCCTAGTCGAGACTCAAAAGTGGCTAACAGCCACAGTTGCAACAGCCATAGTGGACCAGAGGCCAAGAATTTGGTGGTTGGTTCATTTTCTTTCAGCTCTATGACAACATTGTCAAGTTGCTGATAGAGAGAACCTAAGATCAGTTTGGCAAGGTTGACATTTTCTTGCTCATGGAGTTGGCATGCTAATGGGATGTAAGTTTTGGAAACCTGAAGAGAACGGGTACAGAAAACAAAGAGAGACAACCAGAGGGTCAAAAAAGCTACATGTTCTTTATGAATTAATCGCATCGATGTCGAGATTGTGGTGTTCTGTGATGTAAGGGGCGAAGGTAGCATTGTTGAAAGAAAACTTATACTCATACTCAGGGAGTGTAGGATCAAAGGTCTCACCTAAGGGTTTTAGACCTGTAATGGCAACAACATCTAACAAGGTAGGGGATAGCATGCCACATTTCAGATGGAGGCTATGAGTAGCACAGTCCCAGAATTGCATAGCAGCCAAAATTAGGGTGCTATCATATTTAGGCCCATACCTAGATAGTTGGATAAGGTCGAAGATACCTTGTCTTTTCCAGATTTTGGTCTTCTTAGCCTCTACTTTGTCAAGCCAGTCTATATAAATTTGTTGGTCAAGCCTAGGAGCAGACCTAAAAACCCTAGAAGGATTACCCAGGAATTCTAAGCGAAAAGGGGTCTTAGTAAAAATTCTGGGTTGAAGACGAGCATGGCTAGGAAAAATTTCAGAAACCTCAGTATTTTCTAGCAAGATATCAGGCAAAGGACCTAGATACGCATGAGTATAAATCTCAGTAGAGGGAATTAGTACCTGGGTTTGCCATTGGACTGTTCGACTGTCATTGATGTCAGGTTCATCAACGAAGCCATCAAGGGTTTGGTTTTTGCTGGGCTCATCATTTTTCTTTGAACATTCAGGTTGCGTCACAGCAGCAGATGATGAAGCCATAAGTGTTGAGAAGCAAATGCAAGGTGGAATCTGGGTGTAGATTAAAGAAAAAGGATGAAAGTTTGAAACTTTAGTGAATTTGGGGTTTTTGCAAAACGCAGAGATAAAGAATGCAGAGAGACTTCACAAGGTTTCAAACTGAGTAAAGGAGAATATGAAAGGTTCTAGCCGTTTATATATGTTTGGAAGCAACAGTTATTGGCACGTTCGCCATAACTCGCACGTTTGCGGCGTTTGAGAGACGTGATGGCCCACCAACTATGCCACGTGTGCCAATGAAACGGTTGGTTTTCTCTGTGCAAGTAATGATAACTGTCTTTTCGACCACTGTTGAAGTGCAAAAGACGGTAGAAGTGACCATTGCACAGTATTCAAAAAATGCCTTTTCTTACCTTCATTTCCTATTCCGTCGAAAAAGCATTTTTTGGGGGGCAATCTGTTACCTCAAAATTTCGACAGTACATTAAATGAAGCTTTAAATAGGGTTGACTTCACATTTAATGATGTTGTGAGGACCACAGGTCAACATTCAAGTCAATACTCCATCAATTCGACAGAAAAGGTATGCAAGTGCAAGACATTCAAGTGAACTTCGACAAGCTCGGTTTTCGAAGCTATGAAGCGAGCAAGGCAAGGAACCTTCGACAAGAGAGGGCTCAAATCTTCGACAGAGATGGGTTCAACACTTCGCCAAGCGGTTGACAAGGAGCTAGTCTAAACGCGTGCGAGCAACGATTAGTGGCGATTACTTCCCCTTATTTGTAGGAGGCGCTTATTGTTTTTTCCCACGATCGTTCCTATGAGTATAAATACTCCTTTGTAATAGAAAATCGAGGTCACCACATTTTACAAGAGCTCGAGAAACTCAACTTCCAAGTCAAAGCGAAATACGAGTGAAAGCAGGACACACATTGCGTGTTGGTGAACCATTTCTTCTTTCAATTAATGCAATTTTTACTTTCTTTTCACTTTTGTTGCATTTATCGCTTTTACTTTGTTTTCAATCGGTTTCTTTCTACTATTTCTTGTTTTACGCGTGCGCGAAAAACACAAAACTTAAAGGCAATCGTCAAAGAGATTTTCTAGTTTGATCTCACAATCTCAACATTGAAAACTAGTGATTGTTTGCTAAAAACACCAGCAAACAGCCACCAAAAGCCATTTTTCTAAAGCAGATTAATAGATTCAGAGGCAGTGCAAATGCAATCAGAGATGTTTCTACCTTTCACAAATCCCCTTTGTGAAGTATTCTGTGTAATTCAAATTGAATAAAACTTAGTCTTTGCTGATGTGGCCTCTTATGCCAAGTTGTTTTTCTTTTTTTTTACACCTCAGCACTTGGTGATTATGTGTGATGCTGAGTGTGATATAAATGTTGTAATCATCTTCACATTGAATAATTAGTTAGATCATAACCAATTCGGTTAGATCCATTTTCTCAACTCTCTCTCTCAGTGTGTCTGTGTGTGTGTGTGCAAGAGGAGAAAGAGTGAGTGTGGAGCTCTGATGCTCCAACACTTTGATTATCAGAAATAATGGTAGGAGCAACTAGAGCAAGTTCGTGAGCTATAAATTTAGTAATAAAAATTATATTTAAAATTAGCTAGAGCTATAGGTCTATAATGCTCTATTCTATTAGCTTCATCAACTTTTGGAATCAAAACAACAATATTAGAATTAAAATTAGGGAGCAACCAACCTTGGTGAAAAAATTGCAGCACAACATTATAAACATCGTGAGCAACAATATCCCAGTAATGCTGGAAGAAGAAACCTTCAAACCTATCAGGACTAGGGGCGCCATCTCTATTAAGAGAAAAAACTGCAATTTTAACCTCATCCAGAGAAGGTAAACTAGTGAGCATAATATTGTCCTGATCCGAAACTAAAGAAGGAATTACTTCCCGTATAAGACCATTGGAGCGACAATCGTTGTTCACCGAAAATAAATTCTGATAGTAATTCAAAATATGGTTCTCAATATCAGCAACATTTGTGAGAATATTATCCTCATCCTTCATAATAGAAATTCTCTTGGTAACATTTTTAATTTTGGTCACTTTATGAAAAAATGTAGTATTTCTATCCCCAAAGTTATACTAGTTAACTCTAGATTTCTCTTTCCAATAAGTTTCTTCATAATTTAACGCAACCTGCAAATTAGTCTGAGCTTCTTTCTCAAGAGAGATTATAGTATCAAAACCTCCTAGATTATTAATATGCTCTTGGATATTATCAAGTTTGGCTAAAGCTTCATTAATATTAGTGAAAACGTTACCAAAAATAGCATGTTAGAATACAAAATAATGAGCCCGTTTGTTATAGCTTATTTTTTTAAAAAATAATCACTTTTGACGACATGTTGTCTGTTTGTTACAGATTCTTAAAAAAATGAAAAGCTGAAATTAATTTAAAAACTACTTCATATGAGAAGCTGTTTTGAGTAGCTTCTCATAAAAATCAGTTTTTTAAGAATGATTTTTTTTTAAAAACAAGTGATTTTCGGTAAATCACACAAACACAAAACAACTTCTCATTTTCTTAAAAATCTCTAAAAACTAATCTGTAAATTATTTAACAACAAAATTACTTATTTTTTAATCTGTAACAAACGGGCCAATATCTCTTAATATCTATATATTATGTAAGAATATCTGATATGATTTTCCATATCAATTAGTATCAATTAGGTTTATTGAGTCTTAAATGTAATTGATTCCTATTTTTATTATAAAAAGATGAGCGTGCTTTATTACAGACACACAGAGACATACACATTCAACATGGTATTAGAGCGGATTTTGATCTTTAGACCTCATCTCTGTGCTTCATCGTCGCCGGCAACACCATCATTCTCAGTTTTCAATTTATTCCCTTTTTCACTACTGCAATCACTTTTCTAGTTTTCCGCTTTCTGCTTCCGTCCACCGTGTTCATCTTTCCGGCGTGTTTTTCGACCAGGAGCACTGTTAGCCACCGTGCTGAAAAATTTTCTGGCAACCTTTCCCGACGAAACCACCACCATCAGGATCTCCTCCTCCCGATCTACATAGCAGACCAAGTTCTAATCTCACCGGCCTAGCCACGCACTTGTACGCGCCAGTCTACCTCCGACAAAATCTTCCACTAATCGCCGTTTTCACCTACGTGTGCTGGCGCGTCCGATCACTGTTCCTGCTTAGCTTTTTGTCATCAGAGTCGTCTTCCTCTTGTGTCCGGATCTTACTTTTGGTTTTGGTGCATGAGTAGTTACGTTACATTTCAAACTCTCTCTCCTAGTTGATGCATTTTTCCTCTCCTCTTCAAACATTAAATCTGCTCATCTGTTTCTAGTTTTGTCTGTTATGTCTTCTTTTCTCATTAATGACTTATACTGTGGTGTTTTCTCTTCCTACCGACAGTCATTTCGGTGGTGTCTCTTTCCTAGATATTAATCATTAATGATAACTTCTCTTTCCATCGCTAGTGATAGAAAACTTGAAATCCGTCACTAGTTCTTGTGTCACGAAATCTTGGTGATGAAAGAAGAGATGGAAATTTAACATTTTTCTCGTCACTATTTTTACTTTTTTAGAGGTGATGGTTTTTATGCATAAAGTTTTTTTGTCGAGGATCGAACCCTTAACACTTAATTAAAAAAAGATGAGCTTCAACCGCTTAACTACACTCCTGAGTTTTTATGCAAAAGGTTTGATATCTTCCTACTCGATATTAATAGAATAATAAAATGTTTATCTATTCAAAGAACCATACAGCTTGGTCACTATTTTATTTATTTATATTCTAGTTCTAGATGATACTAGATGAAGTCATTCCACTTCCTTGGCTTGTGAGTAATTCTCTTGCGCCTAGTCATTCCAATTATAAACTTTCGATATCTATCTAATCTAATATCTATTTAATAAAATACACAACTTACAAAATGACAATTATAAATATCTTCATTTTTTGACACATCATCATTTATTTATCATTTTTTAATTCCATTTTCTCTTCCTTCTCTTTCAATCTCATCTTTCCCAATATTTCTCACACTCTTACTTTTTCTTCTTACACTCTCTTTCATCCTTTTTTTCTTTTTACTTTACTTTTATTTTTCTCATAAACAATTATTCTCTTTCTCCTATCACTCTACTTTTATTTTTTTTAACTAACAATCTAAAAAATAAGAAAATTTAATGACTATTTAAACTACTGATTAATATTTAACTATCTAATCTATCTAACTAATCTATCTAGTATATCTATTTAATAAAATACACAACTTACAAAATGACAATTATAGACATCTTCATTTTTAACACATCATCACTTATTTATCATTTTTTAATTCAATTTTCTCTTCCTTCTCTTTCAATCTCACATTTCTCAATATTTCTCACACTGTTACTTTTTCTTCTTACACTCTCTTTCATCCTTTTTTTTTCTTTTTACTTTACTTTTATTTTTCTCATAAACAATTATTCTCTTTCTCCTATCACTCTACTTTTATTTTTTTTAACTAACAATCTAAAAAATAAGAAAATTTAATGACTATTTAAACTACTGATTAATATTTAAAACAAATATTTCTTATTGATAATCTACTATCTCTATTTTACTATCTACTATAATATACCAATCAACTAAAATAATCAATTGAAACTACGACATATTTGCACTGATATATAAAAACACGCGATAACTGTAGTGATATATAAAAACATAGGATCAATATTTGTCATTGATAATTATAATTTTTGAAAACTACTATAAATAAACCTACTATCTAAATAATTAAGAAGGCTTAATGACTAATCTAAACTACTAATAATTAATATAAAACAAATGTTTCTTATTGGTAATTTACTATCTAACTTTTGTCTAATATAAATTTATACAACTTAACCACATATGAAAATACCTATTTAGCCATTTGACGAAAATGACACCTAGAATACTTAAGGGCAGAAATGTAACTTAGTCACTAAAAGACAAAACAACTTTTTTATTCCTATATTTTTCTCTTTTTTCTTACACTCTATTTCCTCTTTTTCACTTTTCTCTTACACTCTCTTTCTTACTTTTTTTTTTCATTATTCTTACACTATCTTTCCTCCTTTTCACTTTTTTATTACACTTTCTTTCTTCCTTTTTTTTTCTTTTTACTTTAATTTTATTTTTCCCACAAACAATTCTTCTCTTTCTCTTATCACTTAACTTTAGTTTTTTTTATAACCCTACTAAAATTATTCTACTAAAATTATCTTCTCTTTTCTCTTCGAAATCTGTTTACATTCTTATTGATAATTTACTATCACCTCTTATAGATAATCTACTATCTATATTTTACTATCTACTAATTAACTAAAATAATCAATTGAAACTACAATGGTATATAAAAAAAACACTGGATAACTGCACTGATATATAAAAGAACACATAATTAATATTTGTCATTGATAGTTAAATTTTTTGAAGACTACTATAAACCTGCTAACTAAAAAACAAGAAAATTTAATGACTATTTAAACTACTTTTAACATTTAAAACAAATATTTATTATTGATAATCTATTATCTTTCTTTCACTATCTACTATATAATCTACTAATCAACTGAAATAATCAATTGAAACTATGAGATAACTGCACTGATACATAAAAAACACGGGATAACTGCACTTATATATCAAAAATACAGGGATAACTGCAATGATATGTATACAAACATGAGATAGCTGCACTGATATGTAAAAAACAAGGGATAAATGAACAATTATTTTTAAATGATACTTTATATTTTTAGATTTTATTATTTATATATTTTTTATTTTAAACTCTTTTTTTATCTACTAATCAACTGAAATAATCAATTGAAACTATGAGATAACTGCACTGATACATAAAAAACATGAGATAACTGCACTTATATATCAAAAATATGGAGATAACTGCAATGATATGTATAAAAACATGAGATAGCTGCACTGATATATAAAAAACACGGGATAAATGAACAATTATTTTTAAATGATACTTTATATTTTTAGATTTTATTATTTATATATTTTTAATTTTAAACTCTTTTTTTATCTACTTTAAATTTGTCTTTATTTTTACGGGGTCCTGTTCAATTTTTTTTTTGATAAGCAAATGTTAGTGGGGGTGGAGGAATGTTAGTTTCCGGGGTTTGAACTCTGAACCTCCTTCTTGCAAATTACAACTCCTTCACGCCCATTACCGCTTTTCATGAAGTGAACCTTCTTCCTAGAGCGGGTCCCGTTCAATCTATTTAAATACTATCTAAATTTTAAATTCATTCATTAAAAGAACATGTCAACATCCATACGCATGCACGGGTATCCTACTAATTTAAAATATATATTTGATACACCGACAAAATTATCATTTCAGTGGTTATATTATATTATATTATTGACACACTGTTTCCAGTTCAACTTAATATAATATATATCTCTAAAAGCTCATAAAAGCCAAAGAAATACTTGTTTTAATGATTTTTTAATTTGAAATGTTGTGGACGAGAGGGCTCAAGCCTCAACACACTATCTATCAATGAACTCAGTACTTCATCTAGAAGATGATCATCCTTTATAGAAGAAGAACATTAATTGGAAATGAACTAAACTAAATTTAGAGGGTAATTAAAGTGCGTCAAAAAAGTAGGTAGAAATTAATTAATTAGGCTTAAAAGCCATTTCCTCAGTGATCTTAGCCAATGACCTGAGATTGCAGCTGATGATGGTGTTGGCAAAATAGCAAGTATCATCAGCACTACTACCTTCTGGAATATCCACCACATAAGACTCTATAGCCACAGTACTAGTACTCTTCCTTCCATATATCTCTTCCTCTTCATGCAAACTAATCGTAGAACTATAGTTCAAAAGCCTGTGATCACCACCAATGATACTAAACTTCAAAACATGATTATCATCATCAAGCATATCTAACCTTTCCATACTAACACCAGCTGGTAATCCAGAAGTAATCATCACCTCACGTACACTTCCATTGCCAGTACTGCCATCACCATATAGCTGCATGTTGCACTTCTTTACGAACCGTTTGTAACCTTGTGGATGATCAAAGCGTCTAACAAGAGACCAAACTAGAGGTAATGGTGCGTCTATGTTTTGAACAAGACTAGAGCCACATTGGTTTGGTAAGAAGTTGTAGGTGTGGTACTTTTTACGCATGGCTTGTGTCCTTGGAGTCTCTGAATTTTGGTTTGTGTTGTGTTTACTAAACATCTATGTATTAAAAAGGAGTATCTATATATAGTGTTAGTGATGTTTGAGGAGCTCTGTGCTTGTGCACGCTTTTGTATTTATACTTTGGTACTATAGGACAAAGCTTATTGATCTAACTTTTTAAAGGAAACTTCCCCTAATTTTATATTTATCTCTCTCCTTTAATATATTCTCTCTCATCTTATGTCTTTCCACTTTCTTCCATTTTTATTTTTCTCTCTCATAAAAAACACTAAAATTAGGGAAATATAGATGATGAGAAGTTAGAAGATCCAAATCCTAAAAGTTTTACTGTTTTAGGTTCGAGGTTTGGCTTGTTTTATGGTATTGTCGGTTTGGCTGCTTTTACATATTTTGACGTGAGACCCAAGATAGATTTTAGCTAGTCATAGTTATCCTTCTTCTCCCTGTCGGTTGTGAATCACTCTAGAAATTTCATTCATTATATTTAAAAAAATGTGAGCTAGCCGTACTCCATGTAAAGGCTTGCCTAGAGTAATTAAGGCCCTATAGTTGACGTAAGATTAAAGGTCGATTTTACAACTTTTGCTTTCAACTATTTACCATTCAAGTGTGGTATTTATGTAGTATTCTTGTATACGTACGTATAGTATATGGTACAGTATAAGTATAGTTGTAAAAATTTGGTTGTCAAAATATCATTACTGAGCAGAAATTATGTCTGTATTTGTTGCTTATGCATATGAGAATAGATTCTAGCTGCCAATGAACAAATACAACTAGTATATATTGCGACTCAAAAACTGTCTCTTGAACAAATGTAACGAAATTCGGCTAATTCAAGATTTAATTCCAGTAAGCTCAACTTGTCTACTTTATTTTTCTAGACCAAGGTCCAAGAGTACTGAGTTTTAGCGCGTGGTTTCCGTGTCCTAAATATTACTGCTAGAATTCCAAGAAGACCCCTTGTTTGGAATGAAACCATGTGCCAAAGTATAAATAAACATTTATAGAATGCGGGTGTTATTCGAGTAGCTGGCCGGAAGTCCAGTTGTCCACACATCTGATAATTTCTTCACCAGTAAGAAACTCTTTTTAATTTTAATCAAAACTAAAAGTACATGACATCATATATGGTCCAAACCATCTAAAAATATTAAAGAATATATATGCATTATTTCATGTATAAATAAGATAAATAATGTTATGTGGACACACAAATTTTGACACAAATATGATGTTCTTTGTGCTTTGGAGTATTTTCGTAACTCGTGTATCTTTTGTATAAGATGAAAAAGTAAGTGAGAGATAGACACAGAAGTATACGGTGACATCGGTGTCAAATATTTTCTGTCCAAATAACACAACTCAAATAAGATAGTGTTGACTGTCGACTCTAAAAGTAGATGCGGTCTAAGGTAAAACAACTAGCAATATGCATATCATTGAATATGTTTGCGTTAAAGTGAACTATGAGAGTTTCAATATTATTACAACCACTAATAGTAATAGATGTAGGGAAAATCTGAATAATGTTGTATTGATATGCCCCTGTGTGCCAGAGGTAGTAATATTAGCCAACTTCTGTATTGAGTTCTGAGATGTCTTCTACATCTGCATTACTGCATCCGAAGCAAAAGAATCATGGCCAAATTGGGCATAATATGATTTTTCGTTAGATTTCATGATCACGACTCTAATCTCATTTGGTGATGTTTCCGGTTCATTGCTACCTATCCAAACCTGAATGTTGATTCACATTCATAGGTAAAGCTGGTTGAGCATTAGATGGTTTAGTAAAATCCCAACAAAGAATTAGGATCCAAACCATCCCAGGGAACATTATTGACGCTTTAAAAGCTTTTTTAAAAAAAAAAAGAATCATCATATTTATATATATATATATATATATATATATATATATATATATATATATATATATATATATTCACAAAACAGACACTAGGGGTATCTGAACCCAATATAAGTTGCCACTGAGCACATAGACTAGTTCCGACTAATATAATAGAGGAGCAACATGCCATTCATAGTAGAGGCAAGTTGGTCCTTTCGACCTAGATAGGAACCAACGCCAAGAGAGTGATTTAATCCTACCCACCAACTGCCCACGATATGGATGTGAGGCAAAAACTATATGCCAATTACGGGCCTCCCAAATCAGCCAAAGAACACAATTAAGGGCTTGTTTCGCCCTTGCTCCCCTACCAAAAGCATAGACGACAGTGAAGAGAGAGAACAAGTCCAGTGGCAAAGGAAGCTGTTAATTGCGTGGTTAAAACATTATTGGGTTGGTCTCATTATTGGGCCGGTTATTTGGTTTATGGGCCTGTTCTCTTGGAGTCATTCCTTCGTGCAAGCCCAACTCAGCTTCGTTACTCATGCTCGTTTTGTTCTCACTCCAGCCCTTCGTTCAACATCTTTCGGTTGAAGTCGTTATTCCGTGCAACTACCCTGATGCTTCGATCTGATATATAGATGATGATCTTGCATCTTGCAGATCATTATAGCAAAACTATCTTTGTGTAAACTAGAGTGAGAGAGAGGAACAAGAAAGAGAGAAACATTGTGAGCATTTGTGTGCATTGTAATCACGATCAAGACACTGTAAACCCAAGATTTCATAGTGGATTTAGCTCGGATACAGACCCCCAGATGTAGGAGAAATCTTTCTCTAAACTGGGTTATCATTTTCTGGTGTATTTCCTTTCCTTTACTCTTGTTTAATTCTTGCATGTATTTTTGATTAATCTTCGCAGTATTCACTTGCACACACAATCTGTCTGGAATCAATCTGATTCACTCAAATTTACTCTCCCTCGCATTTTAGAATAGGTACTTCAATTGTTCGTGTATCGTTTCAGGTTTACAGTAAGTTCATTAACAAGGAATTTGCTCAACAGAAGCAACCACCCCAACCAGCGGAATATAGCATACCACACGTCTAAAGCGAAAGGGCAACGCAAGAACAAATGCATAGCTGATTCCTTCGAGTTCCCACAAAGCTAGAGACGGATTCAGGATGACTCTACGACGAACCAAATTCTCTCGAGTAGAAATCCTATCAAGGAGGACCTGCCAAGAAAACGCTATCACCTTTGGGGGAGCCAGGCTCCGCCACAACCTACCCACAATCTCCACCTTATCATCTGAACGACCAAGGGCCAAAGAAGAATCGTCCATCTCGATCAGCATACGCTGATCTAATTGACTATATACCTGAAGGGTCCCCAAGCCACCGCCAACAATCTGCCTCCGGCTTAGGAACCATTGGAAGAATGAGCACCAACAACTCCTGCACCAAAGACTCCTCCCAAACAAAAAGACGCCGCCTCCAAGGAAGTCTCCAGGTCCAGACTCCGTCCTCCCAAACAAAATCCTGAGACAAGGAAAAGACGCTGGAAGGTCCGACAAAGAGGATGAGGTCCTACCCAAGTATCCTGCCAAAACGAGGTGAAAATCCCATTACCCACCTGTTTGACAACTCTGTCCCCCAGCCAATCGCCCGCACCAGGCAGAGAGAAACCAAGGAGGCACAGATCTTTCCACCAAGCAAACGCAAAAGCCGGAAGAACAAGGGAAGACCACCGAGAATACATAGTCACACCCTCCCCATACTTTGCCATAAGACTATCCCTCCACAGAGATTCACCCCCATCAAGAAGCCTCCAACGCCACTTACATAGCAAAGCAAGGTTGAAAGTCCTAAGATCCTTAACCCCAAGGCCACCCCCACACTTTGGTTTGCAATCCTTTGACCAACGCACCCAAGGGATCTTCTTCCTCGCCGAGCACCTACACCACAAGAAATCCCTCTAAAGTCGCATCAGCTTCCTCCACACCGGTGCGCTTGATATACACACAAATGTGCAAGTATACACAATCGTAACAAGTAATAAAGTGAAATTATAGTATCGTTCCCACAGGATTGAATTAATTTACAAGTTTAAATTAAATAGTTTACTAGTGAAAGGTAACCACTATCCTACTCACAAATAGGTGGTGTTGATAGTTGAGATGTCTTCTGTTGCGTTAAAAACACACTTAGAGAGCAAGTGTACTCTTTCGCAGAAGTAGTATAAAAGAATATCGTATCCACAGGGATTAATTAACAAGCACTAAACTAATCGAGATTATTTAATATTTAGACGAACAAATAGTTTGAGTGATGTAGAAACTAAAATAAAAAGAAATAAATAATGATAATTAAAATGCTAGATTTACTAAATGGAGAGAGGCCTAGGGTCACAGTTTCACTTGCAAGCTTCGATTCCCCTACGTCTAACTCTACTTGAATTCCCTTATTTTACTTAATTATCAATCCCTTTACTAAAACTATTAATCCGTTTGGTCATTCGCGATTAATATTATTTTTCCTAAATTAACCATTGTTTGGTCATGCAAGAATTTAAATTCAAGAAAAGCATAAAGAGCAAAAAGGTTGAATAACTGGAAGACTAAATTAAAGTTTGGTCATGCATTAATTATAGCCCCAATTATCCTATAGGTCCACCAACTAATTGCAGTACGGTCGCTTATCAACTAATTGATTATGAACATGCAAAGGGTAACAAATCCTAATCATGTGATAAAAACAATAGGACAATATCAATTAAAATAAAAACAAGAATTCAAACTAGAAATTAGAACATAAATAGAGGTCTCTAAACATGCAAGATCCACCTAAGACCCTAGAAGAGGACTTAGATATCCATAATAATCAAGAACAATAAAAGAAAGATAAGGTTCATGAATTACAGAGATAAAAATAACCCGAAAAATAGAGAAATCCTTTTTCTATGTCTTCAATCTCCTTCTCCTGCTCCAGAGCTCTCTCACGGTGTCAAGAACGGTACCCCAAATCTTCAATCTCTCATCTGTCACGTTGTTACTGTGATGTGTGGCTCTCCTTTATTCTTATGTGGTGTGTGGCTCCCTTTTTCTCAACTGAAGTCCTCCTTTTATATTAATTCCTTTTCTTTCTCTCCAAGCTAGGGTTGTGTGTTATTCCTTTCTCCTCAAGTCAAACTTGTTTCCTTTTTTAATTGGAAGAGCACCTTTTATCTCAATCCCTAAATATTAGGGTTTAGATCCTTCCTAAATATGTGTTGCTTGCTATCCACTCCATGCCTCTTTCTTTCTCTCCAAGTCACATGTGCATCACTTTAAATTGAAATCTCAAGAGGATCTTCTTTCTTTTTAATTACTGTGGGCCTTCTTGCATTAATGGGCTTGGGCTTGCTTTCTTATATTCGTTAGTCATTTCTTCTAATTTCAGCCCACATTTATATTATTTTTCTTTTTCTACCTTCTTGCTAATATAGAGTAATTTAAGTTAGTTATATAATTAATTAGTAATAATTACTCTAAAAATGACTCAAAAATATCTCTAAAAAATGCACTAAGTTGGAGTTTATCATCTTCACCAAATAAGTCACTTTAAGAGTTTTGTGTTATATGTGGTGCAGGTGCACTTGATGTAGCTGCATCAGTATGTGATTTTCAGTCACTTTCTTTAGAGTTTCATTACAAGCTCTCAAAACCTTGTCTTGAAGTAAAGATAGAAGTTGTCAATTCCTTTCTTGCCTTCTTACAATTCTTGTCTATGATGCTAAATAACTTCACTCTTGTATTTGCATCATCCTAAGGACTATGCTATCCTATGTCTAGGTTTTAGCATGTAATTAAAAAAGTTTCCTTTATTAAACACTTATCCCTATTAGTTCTTGAGTTCTAATCATAAACCATGTTTGTATTTATGATTTGCATTCACTTTTAGTTGGCCAATTCTAAAGATGAATATGAAAGAGTTATCATACAAGAACTAAAATGAAAACATCACATATGAACACAATAACTTACTTAAAAGATCATTATAAGGTTAGAATATCTCAACCAAAAGAGTTTAGTTCATGTTAGACATCACAAAGCTTATATAAATAGAATAAGTCATATTCATATAATTGAAATAACAAAAGGAAACAATAAGATAGAAGTTACACGGTTGTAGTTTCCTTTGCATAAAATTTCCAAGTGATGCGGGTGCACTACTCCACTTGGTTGTTGTTGAAGTAAAGGAAGAAGTCGTCAATTTCCTCCTTGCCTTCTTACAACCTCCTTACAAGAGAAAATAAAACTGACTAACCTAAACTACTCTATGAAATTGAAATACAAGATATGAAATGAAGTGAGAAGTGATTTTGATCTTGAGAGATGATTTTCCAAGTGAAGAGTGAAGATCTTTATATAGTCTTCATGAGAGGTGCTTCATTCCTTGTAGTTGAAGTAAACTATTGGTATAACCATGGTTACTTTTCAGAAGTTGTCTCACAAGTTGAAGCATACACTCAAGTGTATAGGGAGGTCCAATAATGAATTACCACATGTCCATAAGTAAATGACTCTTCAAAGCTAGTCTTCTATGGTGGGCTATGGTAGGCGCCTCCTTTTGCAAGTGGGATGTGCCTCCATGTGATCCATGACTAAGCATGATGTCATAGGGGGGGTGATAAATCTCTATATTTATAACGGATGCAGTTTGGTGCTCTATTTGGCGCCAAACTTGCATCTGCTGATGTGGCATTGTTCAATTGGTCAATGTCCATGTAAACTTGTGGTTGGTTGGCAGCTGGTGTTTGTCATACCTGATATCGCCACATCAGACCCTTCTTCTTTCTCTCTTCTTCCATACCTCATATTTCCATCCATTTGTCATCACATATCTTTCTTTTTCTCTGCCACATGAACCATTCATGCATAACACTCAATTGCCTTTACATCTCTTAATTTTCTTTAATTTTATAACATAATCTCATTCTCTTTTTAAATTTCCTCGTCAATTTTCGAGTTTCTTTGCCCAATCCTCTTCTTTCTCTTGCATTGATTCCGCGCTTTTTGCAATGATGGCTTCTTTGCCATGATCCAATCTACTCAAATACATTTCTGCACTTCCTTTTTGTTTCTCCACGCTTCTATCGCTTCCTTTCTTACCCTACTTCTTTATCTATTTATGACAACACTTTTCACCTTTGCAAATCTGTGTTTTGGCATCATTCAAGAGTTTGAAGCTTTTCAAAAGTCTTTTCAGTTCCTTTACGTCCATTTACATATGGCGAGTTCATATGGTTTGTATTTTACTTCTATTCTTTCTTATTTGTTTTGCTGATTTTATATTTTTATTACTTTTTTGTTTACATCCTTTGATCTCTTGTATTAGGCTTCTCCTTTTGTTTTCAATTGATTTGAACTGTGTGCTACTTCATCAGAGGCAAGGAAGAATCGAACTTGTTTGTGTTCTTATGACTATGCAGTGGTAATATGTGTTCTTCTTGTCATCTTCTTTATCTTCTTCTATATTTATGTTTATGTTTCTGTTTTCATCTATTTAATCTTTAAATATTTTGCTGTTTGTGTTTTTGTAGGGTATGGTCTCATCCCTTTTCACGACACCTTGTTTGAAGTTAACACACCTAATACCGTGAGTGTTGCTTCTTGATCGTAAAGGAAACTCCTTTGAAGTAGCCACTAGGCGTGGTGAGGGCTTTGTCTTCCTTTGTCGGGGTTGGGGTGCATTGGGGTCATTTACGGCCTTGTGGATGGTGGATGGATACAACTTTCATACCGTGGAAATGCTCTCTTTAACATTCGTGTGTTTGATCGCAAAATTGATGAAGTTGATTATCCAATGCCTGCTTCGCGTTGTAGCCTAGGATCTATACCTTCTCCTTTACTTCTAACAGATGCTGGGGTGCCTATTGAGCAGATACGTCCTCATCACATGAGCTGCTTTTCTCACAGGTGTAACAAAGCGCTTGGATGCATCGATGCTTTTCGGTTGGTTAGTTGTACCTTGTTTTTTTGTTTATGGTTCTTTCTTGTCGTGATTGCTTTGCATGTATGTTGCTTAATCATATGCTGCCAATGTTTTTGGTTTATATATAAATCTCAATGAGATGCATGGGAAATGAAAAACAGGCTCTATTTGGGATAGAGAACTCGGGTTCTGCAAATGATAAATCATATTTCATTATGTATTTTTTTATTACTATCACCATTTGAAAAGTTTATTCTTTTTCTCATATCATGGTTTAACCATTGAGAGACTAGAATGTATTGATTACGAGGACTAATAATCTATTATGAATATGGATTGAAATTATTAGGAGTTAAGTAATGCAGACTTATTAATCCAACTAAAAATTAACCAAACATGCATTTGAGAAGCGGTAATTATCGGTGTTGTTGTAATTTCCATTGTTTGAAATCTTTGTTGTTTTATGCAGTTTGCATTTTACGTTGAGTATGTTGCTTGCTAACTAAGTGGTCTTTACTTTTCTCGTGCCAATATCTAAATTTCAAGTAATGAAGCTTTTAACTTAATGAATCATCCTGATACCGAGTTCAATTCCTCACAATTCTCATTGTTCCAAAGAGAATGTAGATATAAAAGATTATGTGTAGTAATACTTCAGTGGTTTTCATCTGTTTTTCAAATACATTTTGGTTCTTTTGCTTTCTAATTGTTCTGAACCATACACATTCCTTGCAGTGTCTTTCACCTTCCTTTTGCTGTGCTGCTATTCCTCAGCATCTCAAGACCATTGTTGTGGTTGATGAATGGAGGCGCCGTTGGACATGTACTCTAAGGTGGCGTGAGTGTCTAACATTGGATCTACACCTGGCCCCGGTGTCCATGGCGTGTTTCTTGGGGGGGGACTGGTCTGTTTTATATAGGACTCGAAGGTTGAGGGGTGGACAACGTATAAGGCTTGGTGTTTCGAGGGGGGATAGCACCACTCTTTATTTGAGCATAATTTTCGTGGTGGATTAGAAACCGATGCTCTATGTGTTGGGTTTTTTAATGCATTTGTTGTTTGTAGAAGAAGATTTGGATTTGTTTGTACTTGGAATTAGCCTTTTTGGCATTTCTATCTTTGTGCTCTTTCGGGTGTGTGGGGATTTTGTAGTCATTTTGTACTTGAATTGGCCTTTTGGCCTTACTATCATTGTGTGCTCGGATGTGTGGGCCTTTTTATGAATGTTTAAATATTCTCATCTTAATTGAACTTTAGTTTTTTTAAACTCTTAGCTTTTATTGCATTTATACATTACATTCTATGCGAAGACTTTCCTTTAATTGTGGTGAATTTTTATTACTTCAAATATCATTTCTTTATTTTGGGTATTATTCCATCTATTTGTGTTGTTCTCTTCTTTTGTTGCCTATAAATATGGATTCCATCTCATCCTACAAGTTGCTCACTCTCTCTCTCTTTGAGCTACATTACAAGGAATGGTATGGTATGTTCTTTGTGTGTTCTTTCTCTCACTTTGTTCTAATGGTTGTTTCTTTTGTTCTTCTTCTTATCGTGTGTCTTTTTATGATTATACTTAGATGGCTTCTAGATATGTTCCATCATCCAGGCATTTTTCAGTTGCTTTGAATATCAAGTTTGAGCCTTTTGAGGTTGAGCATGTTGTGGACCATGTGAGTTTCATTTGGTTTCTTCATTGTTTTCTTATTTCAATTTTTATGGCATTTTGTCTTCTGGATCTTTCTTTTTAATTTGGTTTCCTATTTTGTTTTTAATTTGGTTTTCTCATTGTCTTCGTTGGTTTTTCCCTACAGGTTGAGGTTTGTCTTCCACATCTTTTTACAAGCCAGCATAGGCAACATCTTCCCACCAGTGTGTTTCTTTTTGATGTGCTTGGTAATCATTTTGAAATTCGTGTGGTTAAGAGGGGTACTAATGTTTTCTTTGGTCAAGGATGGGCTGCTATGGGCAAGTTCTATGGTCTTAATTTTGGTGGTTGGGTTCGTATGGTTTACGTTAGGCTTGATCGATTTTTTATCGAGGTTCGGGATAGATTACAGAATCCTCCCTTTGTTGCTGGATTGCCTAGGATTATTAGGCTTGGTCAAGAACCTGCATTTATTTATGATGGTGATGATGTTTCTGCTGTGATTGATCAATCAATGTATCTGGGTAGGAGGCCTATTGTTGTTTTTACTCTCTACATGACTTTGGGTGCAGCTGATATAACAACTTCTTATCTGGTATGTATCTTTGCTTTTCTTTGTGTTCTTTCTGTGTTTAAATATAGTATTTTTCTTTGTATTATTCTATGCTTTAGTTTGAGTCTGCTCTTTTTTCTAATTAGTTGTCTTTCTTCTTGCCAGCATATTCCTTATCAATTTTGTGAGACTGTCTTTCCTATAATTGATACAGATGTCACTTTGATTGATGAAATGGGGAAAGCATATCCATGTCATCTGAATTCTCCCACAGGCTGTGTTCTTTCAGAAGTTCGTCTTCGTGGCTGGTTTGGTTGCTGTAGGGAAAATTCTTTTACTGAAGGTGTTGAAGTCAAGATTGAGGTTCCTATTGAGCATCCAAGGTTCATGTTTTTGAGTGATGAGTAGATGGTTTCTGTCCATGCTTCCTTTGGTTCTATTTTAGTCTTTGGTGTCTTTGCCTTTGTTTTTGTAGTTTGTACTCAAGGGGTGGGAACATCTTATCTATAGTACTTGCTTCTATTCCTTAAGGAGTTTTCCTTTTGGTGTAATTTATTTTTTGTGTTTTGGTTTGTTTGTTCTGTACTTTGTACTACTTTAATGGAATCTAATCTCTTTTTTGGATTTCTTTGTGTACTTGCTCTTAAATTTGTGATTTCTATTCTATTTTTACTGCTAATAAATATAAACTCTTGGCAAATGGCAATTTATAGCAGCAACGTTCATGTTTGCATAATTGAGACTGTCTGGTATAGCAGTTACTATAGTAGTATACAAATATTACTATAGTAGTATACAAAGGACAGAGAGAATGAATATATCACACGTAATGACCAATATCATCTTGATTGATTATATCACACATAATGACCAATATCATCTGTGCTATATTCATTACTTTAATGGAACTGTGTTGTATTATCTGTTACAGTTGCTATGTTCACTCAAGATGATGCTTGCAGATGAATCTTATCTTGAGTTGCTATATTCACTCAAGATAATGACTAGTATTAGAGTTACAAATGCTGTGTTAGTATGGAACATCATTTACCTTAGTTGGAACAATAATGTTTGCGGGTAATATATTAATGAGATACCATTCTTAATTCTTTAGCAATAATCATGAAGAAAGTTATGAGTGGGAATAAAATTTTCCCACGAGATATGCAGTTAATTGATGTTTTTTTTCCATTACTTGTGATCATTCTTCTGCAGTTAGATTTCCATTGGTTGGCGGTTCTTTTTTTGCCATAATTGTTGTGCGAGGATTTCTATTTCTTTGGCGGTGAAATTTGTCATTTTTCTGACCACCGTTTTTTGACCAATTCAATTGCATTGTCTCTTGTGTAGTCCATTGCATGCTCTTCGTTTTATTCAATTTTGTCTTCCCAAATTTTGCTATCATTCTTCTGAAATTCTTTCTGCTTTTGTCTATCTTTGGTTGCCATTTGTTGGTTTATTTGGTTTCCATCGCCTTCATCTCAATGCACTTCTTATCTTGAGTTGCTATATTCACTCAAGATAATGACTAGTATTAGAGTTACAAATGCACTTCTTATCTTTAGCAATAATCATGAAGAAAGTTATGAGAAATTATTGCCACTCAGAGAGTTTGAGTCTATTAGCAGTAAAAAATTGAATTCAGTAAAACAGTAAAAATATTAGTATGGAACATCATTTACCTTAGTTGATTAAGTAAAACAATAAGTCAAAATGCATCGACATAATATACTGCTTCAATGACTCAAACTCTCCTTCTTAAGTTGATTATGTAAAACAGAAAACTTGTTTAATTTGTTTTTTAATTATATACTGCTAAATCTTATTGTATACTACTGTAAGACTTCCAAGGTCTCGTCACTTAGGAAGCATTACTAAAGGGATGTCAGGATATAAAATAGTTATGGTGTCAAGGGAAGAACTACATCAAGCACACTTATATGTTTTGCACAATGATAGTGAGGTTGATTCATATGTTGCCAAGCACATGGACATACTTAAGAGTGATTACCCATATAAGAGTGAAGTTTGGTTAACAAAGGAACACAATCGGAGTTTCATAGTGTGGTTAAAAGACCACATTGATTTCGAGTTTGTTATGAATCCTACTTGATTTCAAAAAGATTGAGATGGTTAGCAAAAGGTCCAAATATGCATGTTTTCTCTTACACGGCTATCTAATTGCGGTTACACGTTCTATACAAAAACCCATGATGATCGAGTAAAATGCAAAATAGTGGGGTGACTCTTGTTGCTCAAGCTATGCATACATCAAGTGCCAAAGACAGAAATCCCCGTATACGCGAATATGTCATACTTGGGTCATTGAACAAATATGGGAGTTGGATTACACCATGTTTCAGAGTCCGTGTTCCAATGTAAGTGGGTTGACAATAATAATGGTTTCTGATTGATGAGTCGGGGTTCATGCGGGTGAATTTCAAGAAGTTGGGATATAAAGATGAGCCTTTTATTTTGGCATCCCAAGCTCAACAAGTGTTTTATGTCAGCGATCCGATTGATATCAATTGGTCTATTGTTTCTTGACACAAAAAAATTAGTGAATTACATTTATGATCAAGAAACCAATGATGATGGTATCGAGGATGACCCTTTCTTGGGGACATCACTAGAAGAGGAAAGTACTTATAGAGAGGATGTTGTGTATGTTAGAAAGGATCATCTTGATGGAATTACGATTCGTCAAAAACAAAGTACCAAGGAGCGAATTGCAAAAAAAAATTGTATCGAAAAAAAAGGAAAAGGTAACCGACATAGATGTTATTTTATAGACATGGATCTTATTTTCATCTTTTTTGACTGATTATTTATTTTTTTGTTGGATGTTTTTTTAAATGGATAAATATAACAAACAATGATTATGTTTTATTTGGTAAGATGGCGAGATCATAGTGATAGTGGGCATGACACCTGGTGAGGCAAAGTGATCATGATGTTACAAACTATATCGAAGCGTGCTCCTCGTGGAATGATGATTAAAAAGGATATCATCAACCGGTTAAGTAAAGGAAAAGAAAAATTAAGTGTAAGATACTAATTAATTGCTAATTAACTTCATTCAATACTAAGTTTTAATTGTTTGTGATCTAATTTACTATTTACATAATGCGAGTCCAATGGAATGTTAAAGTGCGCCAATTGGAGAAAACAAAGACTCATTTGATTACTTTCATTGGTAGTAAGGTAAAACAAATGATACCAATAACAATCACTACTTGGGTGAGCACAAAGAATCCCGTTTTGGAGAAACAAAAACATGAGTTGTGGGTAACAATCTGGTATATAATTTTAGATCTTTTGGTAATCTTATTTAGTAATTTTGTAGTCCTATATATATATATATAAATTTATTTATATGATTTTCATTTAATGTGCATAAGAGAAATATTTTGATGTGGATGATTCTAAAAGGATTTGGATAATGAAGGAAGCTAGGAAAGTGTCATAAAAATTTGAAACGACATTAACAAAAAATTGGCATTCCTAAATTTTTAAAAAATTTCAGAACGACATTAACAAAAAATTGAAAAGTATTGACTAGGGTAAGAATTTTTACTCATTATTTCTTATATAACATGCATTTTTTTAATAGTCGTCAATTACTTATTCCTAAATTTTTTTGTAGGAGACATTGGGTTTTGTATGCAATTAATCCTAGTAAAAAAAACCGTGTATTACCTTGACTCACTTCAAAATCATTACAGAAACCACATGGAGTTTGTGGAGCTTTTTAACAGGTGTGTTTATTTTGTGTCATTCTGCATTTCTTACTTTTACTTATATATGTATATATTGTTATTAATATAGTTATATGACATTCTATTCGGTTTAAGGACATATTGGGGAGTGAATAAATTAGCAGTCGGATGGTTACCAATAGTTGTAAGTTTCTAACTTATACATTACATTATTTTGTCAAAAACTATATTCAACTCAATCTAACAATTAACTAATCTAATTATGTTTTGTAGTGTCCTAAACAATTGAATAACATTGATTGTGGGTATTACGTCATGCAATATATGAAGGATATAATTACCCGAAAGAAAACGACTATCGACAAAGAAGGTATCTACTTCTAATATATTTTTATATGATTTCGATTTAATAGTGGTTCTTTCCAATATTTAACCATTTCAATTCTAATTTTATTTATTTATATAATTTCAGTATTTTAGCGATTGTCAAAGCAACACATACTCTGTTGAGCTTGATTCTTTGAGATTAGGGAGAATGGTGCGATCATCTCTCCGTTTTTTTAAAGTTTCATTTGGATACATATAAGTTAGCTTAGCTAGTTTTTGGTTCATAATATTGTAACTTGATAGCTTGTTTTGGATACATATGAATTAGATAATGAAACTTCTTAGCTATTTTGTTTTGGTTCCTCTTATGTAATTTGTGTTCCTCTTAGCAAATTGATTCATTATGTATTGGATTGGATTGGTACATGCAGGTAATTTGTAAATATAAAAAGGAAAACACACAAAAGCAAAAAAAAAAAAAAAAAATTTAGGCAATACTCAGTAGCTTTTAATAAAGCTACTGGGTATTTAATAACACAAATAGGCAATACTCAGCGCTTTTAATAAAGCTATTGGGTATTTAGTAACACAAATAGGCAATACTCAGTAGCTTTTAATAAAGCGGCTGGGTATAAGGGGTAATATTCAGCCGCTTTTTAAAAAGCGCTAAGTATCTGGGAGGACGCTTTGGATATATTGGTCGCTTTTTAAAAAGCGCTAAGTATTTGGGAGGACGCTTTGGATATATTCAGCGCTTTTAAAAAGCGCTAAGTATTTGGGAGGGCGTGTTTTGCAATGGGTGGCGTTTTTAGGAAACGCTACCCATTGTTGGAGTGAATGAATAGCGGCGCCACCACCAGCAGCGCTCAAAAACGCCGCCCATTGTTGAAAAAAAAAAGCGCCCATCTACTAGATGCTTTGTAGTGTTAGAAATTAGAAATGCGGTTAATTGATCTTTTTTTTCCATTACTTGTGATCATTCTTCTGCAGCAGAATTGGTATAAGAAACGTGCTCCTAACACTATCTTTGTCACTCTCACTCCAATATTCACTCTACAATTGGTTGAAATTCAAGTGGACATATGAAAATACAAGACATTGTTAATACTAAATTTAGGAAAATAAAAGTGATATTTGGTGATACATTTCTGAGAGAAGCCAAGAGCCAAATCTTTGCTAAATCTTAATCTATATAGCTTTTATTAGAACTTTATGAATGAATGTCCAAAACGAAACCAGAAGGGGAAAATAAAAACACTGCTAAATCTTATTGTATACTACTATAAAACTTTGAAATTAGATATGCAGTTAATTGATCTTTTTTTTACATTACTTGTGATCATTCTTCTGCAGCAGTTTCCATTGGTTGGCAGCTGGTGTTTGCCATAATTGTTGTGCAGGGATTTCTATTTCTTTGGCGGTGAAATTTGTCATTTTTCTGACCACCGTTTTTGACCAATTCAATTGCATTGTCTCTTGTGTAGTCCATTGCATGCTCTTCGTTTTATTCAATTTTGTCTTCCCAATTTTTGCTATCATTCTTCTGAAATTCTTTCTGCTTTTGCCTATCTTTGGTTGCCTTTTGTTGGTTTATTTGGTTTCCATCGCCTTCATCTCAATGCACTTTTATCTACAATTTTATCTAACTACTTACTGCCATCTTTTCTTTGGTATTCGTGGGTGCCTGACAAGTGTGTCTTTATTTTCACACACTCATACTATAAATAGCTACTCTTCCCTTCCTTCAATTTCGTGCCAACTTCTCCATTATCATATATCAGTTTATATCAGTTTATTGAGCTTTCAGCTGGACATGGGTTTTATTCATGAGATTGTTCCTGGGAAAGTTGATTGGTCATAAGCTTGTTAGGGTCATTCGTCTTTGGGTCGTTCCTGAGTTCAGAAATCCTGCTAACCCAAATACACTTGAGATGGTCCTTTTGGATGAGAATGTTTGTTCTAAATCTAAATTTGTTTTTACCTTTTCTTCTTCATGGTTTCTTGAATTTTTTACACTGCTCACTCTTTCTTGAGTTTCTTGTTCTAATGCATTTTCGTGCCACAAAAGAATTCTTTTGTTGTTTGTGTGCTTAATAGAGGCCCTTTTATTGTGTACTGTAATTGAATGTTGTCGAGAGACTGAAATGTTGGTAGTCACGTTACCATGTATTATATTACTAGCTACATTGGCTACATATATTCTATGCTTTAACTAATGTTTTCATGTGGATCATAACCAATATGAATGTATAGTTCTCTGTCTGGCTGAAATGAGTCTCTTGGGACATCAAAAATCAGTTTAACCAAAATTATTTTGTTTTTTGTACCTTTGATACTCCAATCAAAACAGTAGTGTTTGCTTAAAATTCTAAGTTGGTTTCGTGTTTCTTGATTCTTAATATCACTACTTTATGATTAGATTTGCGTCTAGTGAATTGAATGTGGGTAGCTGTTTGAGATAGGCTCCCTTAGGAATCATTTTTGTGTTAAGTCACTCTTTCTTATCTTATTCATTTAATTAATTCAGCAATGGTTATTAAACTAATTCTAATTATTTTTACCTGTATTTAATAAAACGTTTTTATAATGCAGCTGTTAACTTAGAATATCATGTAGGATTTTATTGTTTTTGTATCTTCACTGCCATTATAATTTTATTCCTTCCCTTTATCAACATTGATATAGTTGATACTTTAAATAATGATTGGGGAGGATACATGCTCATCATTCCCAAGGGCCTTGTCAAGCGCAGTTTGACCTATGATTCGTGAGGTTCTACTTACTTAATTGATAAGCTTCTTGTGGTCGCTAATGACATTAAGTTTCCAACTACATCTCATAAGTATAATTTGAACTTTTGGGTTTTACTACTTGCATTCTTTGTTGAAATTTGCTCAGATCCCTTCTAATCATTTTGAGTTTATGCCATTCCCAGTTATAACGGATTCACCAAAGGATGAGATTTTAACTGGTTCGACTAAATAAACTCATTTTCACTAGCTTTTTTTTTCTTTCGGCTTTTAAGCCTAGACTAAATTTAATTTATAATTTTGAATGATTGATTTCTAGATGTTATTGGTCATATTGTCCAAAAGGATACCCTTAAGGATCATGAGAGGAATGGTAGGACTACCAACATGCTTCAATTTGTCTTAGAGGATTTGAGGTGGTTTCATTTCTTGTTCTCATTTTGCCTTTTATTACACTTGACATACTTTATTGGTATTGATTGGATTTTTTTTTTCTTTTTTCCACTAGCCTTAATACCGTTCCCTGTACTTTTTGGGGTACCTATGCACAAGAGATGCATGATAAGTTGGATACTTACACTGCTACTTCTCCTCCAGTTGTTGTGTTCCAGTTGTGTAGGCTTAAGAAGTTTTTAGGTTGGCTTTCTTTATCTTTGTCTTTTTTATTTTCTGTCTTATTATTGCTTGATCTTTACTCTATTATACATTCATTGTTTTAGGTGTTATGGGTGTCTCCAATGGCTTTCATGGTACCAAAGTGTTCTTTGAATCTGATATTCCAGAGATATCTACTTACAAGGCAAAGTAATACATGGTCTTTCTATTAGTTTTATTTCTTCCATACTATTTGGTCTTACTAACTTTTAATCAATGCTTTTCCTTTTTAGCTAATTGTCACATTTTTTTTTTATTTTTTAAAGCATGCTCGAGTGTGGTAACCCTGTTACTCAGTCCATTGCTCAGCTTACTACTCCTGCGCCTCTTTCTCTTTTGGATGAGCTGCTCCAAACTCGTCGTATGACAATTGCTGAGTTAATTGATGCAACAGATGTATGTGTCTTATCTAAATGTTATTGTTTGTGTGGATTGTTGACTAGATTGTGTAGATCAAGGTTTACTTCAAAGTCTCTACATAATCATCCTATGACCCTTGCTGATCTCATTTATTCAAATGCTGTATGTGTTTTGCTAAAGTACTTTTGTTGCTTAGTTTGATCACATTTATGTCTAATGTGTGTTTTGTTCTTCCTCTTTCATTTTGTCTTAGGTTGGATCCGCCGTTGTTCTTGCTCAAATCATGGAGATTGACACTGAGTATGGGTGGCACTATGACTCTTGCAACCGGTGTCTTAGGAAAGTTAACAAACAGGGTTCTCGCTTTTTCTGTAATAGGTGCTCTCGTGTGGTTACTTGTATCCCAAGGTTCATATTTTTATATTCTCTACTTGTGATTCTTTTGACTCCTTTTATATATCTTATTAGTTCTGTTTTGATTTTCTTTTCTTTTCCTTCGTTTAGGTTTAAGGTTGAGGCCAAAGTTATGGATTCTACTGGTTCCACTAATTTTGTCATGTTCGATCGTGTTGTTTCTCGTTTCATTGGGATGACTCCACAGCAACTTATTGAGACCTCTCCTGATCCTGCTGTTCTTCCACCAGCTTTCCATGATTTTCTTAATAAGCCTATGCTTTTCAAGGTTGACATTGTTGATGGCAATGTTGCTCAACATTGGCAACATTATGCTGTTAGGCGTGTTACATCTGATAGTGCCATCATCCAGACTTTCATTAACAGTCAGCCTAGAACTGAGGTCTTCTTTTTTTTTCCCTGGTTTTCCTTCACTATTTGTTTCATTCATCCTTTTCTGATTTATATTTATATCTCTAGACTGGTCTTGCTGAGGAGGATCTTGACTATGTTGCCCATCTTACTGATCTGGTTACTGCAAGTCCTTTGGTGCGTTGATATCTCTTTTTTGTTTATCTTTTACTTTTATTATCTGTTTTGTGTCTCTATTTGGGTTTCTATCTATCACATTTGGCTTCACATTTTGATCACATTAGGTTCCTTCTGAGCAAATTGATTCTTTAATGAGGGAAGATTATGGACCTACTAGTGCTGGCAACACTCCAACCAGTAAGGCTGCATCTTCCTCTACATCATCTCATGTCGAACGTGAATCTCATGCTATAACTTGCAAGCGTGCTCTTGACATTGTTGTTGATCCTCTTTCTTTGGTTAGACATGACTCTACTTCTGCATCCCTTTGCAAGAAGGTTCTTGGAGATGGTGCTAATCTCGTTGTTCCTACTTGTACTCGAACTTCTGCAAGCGTATCCTTGATGTTGATGTTGACCTTACTATTGATGGGGATGCTCCTGTTACTGGTGGAAGTGTTTCTACTTCTGTTGGGGGTTCTTCTTCTACTGATGGTGTTGCTGCCTTGAAGGGTTCCAACTCCAAGTGTGCCAAGAAATGAAATTCATCCTAGCCAATTAGTGTGTTTGTGTCTTTTTATCTAGAGTTCTGTTATGGTGGTCATCTTTGACTCACTTAGAATAATACCCTGATTAGGTGCCTTGATTGTCAACCATCAGGATCTGTTAGTGTTTGTGTCTGTCTAACTTAATCAAGTGTTTGTGTCAATATTGTCAATGTAACTTAGTCAACTATGTATTGTGTAATGTACTATCGTATTGTGGATCTTGTGTTCTATTCTATTTCTATATATATATATATATATATATATAATGTATTCCTTTTACTAAATTCGTGTATATGTAAATATTGCTAAATGTTTGTACTTTTACATATCTCTATTGGTGTCACAAAATTGGCTCCACCTATGTAAAAGTATCTACATGTGTAAATATTTACCTATACACGTCCACCCACACACATGCACCTTCATTTTTTTTATGCTTTCTTTTTGATTTTAATTCAAACTTAATCTAACTACATTTACGCTTGTGATTTTATCTTTCAATTATCTAATCATTAACTTCATTTAACTTCATTATTATCTAACTATTTCATCCAATACACACTTGCCTTCTAACTTGTCTTGTGATCTTGTATCTAAGCTCATGTACCTGTTAACTTTGCCTCTAACTTTAATTTGATCTAACTTTCTATTAACTTCTAATGTTGTTGCTTGAATTCAGACTTCTTTTTCCTTTTTATTGTTTTTATTGACTCTTCTCTTAATTCTAATGTAATTAAATTTGATGTGACTTAATCTAACTTTGTAGTAAATTCCTGATTTCGTTACTTCATATGACTTCATCTAACTATTTATTTGTGTCTTTTATATTTCCTTTTCCTTTTAATTGTTCTTATTGACTCTTCCACTATTTACTATAATCTAGCTACTAATTGGCTTTCATCTAACTGTTATTTCATCTAACTTCATCTAACTATTTACTTGTGTCTCTAACTTGGTCTAACTTTATAGTAAGTTCTGACTTTGTTACTTGAATTCTAGCTTTTTTCCTTTTTGTTGTTCTTATTGGTTCTCCTTTAACTCTAACTTCATCTAACTATTTACTTATGTCTCTAACTTGGTCTAACTTTATAGTAAGTTCGACTTTGTTACTTGAATTCTAGCTTTTTTCCTTTTTGTTGTTCTTATTGGTTTTCCTTTAACTCTAACTTCATCTAACTATTTACTTATGTCTCTAACTTTATCTAACTTTATCTTTGAATTCTAACTTTGTTACTTGAATTCTAGCTTTTTTACTTTTTACTGTTCTTATTAGTTCTTCTTTAACTCTAACTTCATCTAACTATTTACTTATGTCTTTAACTTTGTCTAACTTTATAGTGAATTCTGACTTTGTTACTTGAATTCTAGCTTTTTCCTTTTTATTGTTCTTATTGGTTCTACTTTAACTCTAACTTCATCTAACTATTTACTTTTATTGTTCTTATTGGTTCTACTTTAACTCTAACTTCATCTAACTATTTACTTTTATTGTTCTTATTGGTTCTACTTTAACTCTAACTTCATCTAACTATTTACTTGTGTCTCTAACTTGATCTAATTGTTCTTACTAACTCTTCTATTGCTTGCTATAATCTAGCTATTAGTCGGCTTTGATCTAACTATTCCTAACTATTTACTTGTGTCTATAACTTTGATCTAACTGTTCATTCCAACTGTTATTTTGGCACTGTCATCATGTAGTACCTTGTTTTTTTTCTTATTCTTTATTTTTTTATTATAAATAAAACTTTCTTATATATATTTCTTTACTTTTTAATTTTTTTATTATAACTTTCAGTTTGTTATATATATGATTGTTCTACTTTCTTTGTTAACCAAGTCTTATTATAAGTATGTGGTAAATCTACTTGCCTTTTCTTTCCAACTTTTTTCTTGACTTTCTTTGTCCTAATGTCTTCTAGAATCAATATTATTGGTAATCTTCCCCTCTGGTTCTAATATTAGTCTTTGGTTGTTTTCTTATACCTCCTTCTCACAATGTGGCTGCATTGGGTGCTTTTTTAACTATGAAATCACTTGGGCCTGGGAAACATGTTCTTCAACCAAGGGATGTTCCTACAAGTAATATTTCATATTCTGCATGTGCATGACTTCATTTACTTTGTTGTTACGTATCTTCATTATATCTTTCTCTTTTCTTACTTACTTTATTCATGTTTGACTTTCCCTTTTCTTCTAGCTTCTACTCATGATGCATCCTCGATGGCATTCTTAGAGATGATGGAGATCCTTCTTTTGACTGGTATTATATTATTCTTCTATACTCTAATATCTTGCTGTGCTTAAATTTTACCTTGTGTTTTTCAAGTATTTGCCTTTTTCTTGGGTCCATGTTTTGTTTCCTTGTAGAAGTTCCATCTAATTATTGGGATATTGGAGAGCCTACCTTCACTTGTGGTTATTGTGGTGCACTTATGTGGTATCAAGAAAGGACTCGCAAGCATTTTAACCCACGTTTTCCTAAGTTTTCACTATGTTGTACGCAAGGAAGAATTGTTGTTCCTCCTTATGAAGATCCTCCTCACCATTGTATGACCTCTTTCATAAGAATGACCCTCATGATAACTTTTTCTTGAAAATCTTAGGGCATTCAACAGTATGTTTGCATTTACTTCCTTGGGGGGCAAGGTTAGTACAGCAGTCAATAATGGTCGTGGTCCTCCAGTTTTTGTACTTAACGGTGAAAATTATCATCGCATGGGTAGCTTGCTTCCACTTCCAGGTGGTCCGCCTAAATTTGCACAGTTGTATATATATGATCACGATAACGAAGTTTCAAATAGACTTAATCTTTGTTGGGTAAGATTTCTCTTATTTTATCCTCTCTTATTGTTTTGTCCTTCTTTTAGGTCTTTCCCCTTTAAACTTGATTTTTTGTTCGAAAATTTTAGGATGTCGATGATGATTCTTCCATGAAGGCGGTTTGGTGGTTGATATTAAGAACGTCCTTGATTCTATTAACCCATTTGTCAAAAATTTTAGGATGTTACAACAATATCTCACTTCCAACTCTATTCCTGATGTGAAATTACGTATTTTGGGAAAAAGAGGTCGTGATGGTCGACGTTATAACTTGCCTACTGCGTCTGAGGTTGCCGCTTTGATTGTTGGTGATTTTGACACTGCCGGATATGATAGAGATATTGTTGTTCAAACTCAAAGTGGGTGTTTACAAACGTGTTCCTTTGTTAAGTGCTTCTTATTTACCAATGCGGTATCCACTTCTTTTCCACGTGGGGAGGATGGGTATGTTGAGAACATATTCTCTGAAGATTTCTTACGGTGCTACAAAAATAAAACGAGGGAAAGTTACTCTAAGAGAATGGTTTGCTTATCGAATCCAACATCGGGTTTCAGAAAGTTGTATTCTCTTGTTTGGTGGGCGACTCTTTCAACAATTTTTGGTTGATGGTTATAGCATGGTTGAGGCTACTAGACTTCAATGGATTCGGTTTCATCAAACTGATTTGAGGGCTCATTTGTACAATGGTCTTGCTGAGGCAGTTTTGAGGGGTGAGTCTAATTCAGCATCAACTGGAAAGCGAATCATTGTCCCCTCGAGTTTTGTTGGTGGCGCCCGTTATATGTTTCAAAATTATCAAGATGCTATGGCAATTTGTGGTTGGGCTGGATATCCAGATTTATTTATTACGTTTACTTGTAACTACAAATGGCCTGAGTTAATTTCTTATTTTAAGAGATATGGTTTCAAGTCTCACGACCGACCTGACATGGTTTCTCGCCTTTTTAAAATTAAACTTGATCAAATGATCAAAGATATTAAGAAGGGCGATATCTTTGGGAAGGTTAGGGCAGGTAAATATCACTTCATTTGTCCTAATTTTTCAATTCGTATTCTTATACATATTTTTCTATTCTTACTATTTGCTTTTTTTTCCAGTTATTTATACTATTGAATTTCAAAAAAGAGGTTTGCCCCATGCCCATATTCTGGTTTTCTTGTCCCACGAGGCTAGGTATCTGCGTCCTAAGGATATAGATCGTGTCATTTGTGCAGAGATACCAGATGAGGTGTCCGAACCTGTTTTATATGAAGTTGTAAAGTCTTTTATGATTCATGGACCCTGCGGCAATCAAAATTTATCCTCTCCTTGTATGCAAAAAGGTAAATGTACTAAGTATTTTCCAAAGAAATTTGTTGATTGTACAACAATTGATAAAGATGGATATCCAGTTTACCGAAGGAGAGATACTGGTGTGGTGGTTCAAACTGGAAGGTATTTTGGTGACAATCGATTTGTTGTTCCATACAATAAAACCCTTCTTCTTAAGTATAATGCTCATATTAATGTTGAGTGGTGCAATCAATCCCGGTCTATCAAATATCTATTCAAGTATGTTAACAAAGGTCATGAACGTGTTACCACTGGGTTTTACAATAGTACAACTGTTGAGAATGGTGTTCAAATGTCATGATGAAATCAAAATGTATTACGATTGCGGTATTTGTGCGCTTGTGAAGTCGCTTGGCGACTCTTTAGTTTTGATATCCATTACCGAGAGCCTTCAGTTGAGCGCCTTAGTTTTCATCTTCCTAATGAACAATGTGTGGTTTCGCATTCTGTGAATACTATAGAAGATGTACTTAACAAGAATAACATTCACTGTACCAAATTTTTGGCTTGGATGGAGGCCAATCAAATATATCCAGAGGCAAGAGATCTTACTTATGCTCATTTTCCTCTCAAATTTGTTTGGAAGGACGTCCAACATCGATGGTCTCCTAGAAAGAGTGGGTTTACTCTTGGAAGACTTCATTATGTTCCACCTGGCAGTGGTGAGATTTATTATTTGCGAATTCTTCTTAATTATGTGAAAGGGGCAGTTTCTTATGAAGATATTAGAACCTTTGGTGATACTGTCTACTTAACTTTTAGAGGGCTGTTATGCTAGAGGTTTGTTGAATGATGACAAAGAGTATATAGATGCTATTAAAGAAGCAAGTTTCTGAGTACTCGCTAACTATCTTGGCGTCTCTTTACTTATTTATTGTTGTCAATCAACTTTCTCGCCCTGAATATGTTTGGAACGAGGTTTGGGAGTATTTAACAGATGATATTTTATATCGACAAAGGACCCTCCTTCGATTTCCAGGTTTTCATGGTTTCTATAATTTTTTAGAGCTTTGGTAACTTATTTCGATTTTCATCATGCTTATCTTGTAATGTTTTTTTTTTTTTAATGTAGAGCTTGAACTTTCCTCTCAAGAGTTGCGATGCGTTTGCCATGATTGAGATCCAACGGTTTGCCTTGAGTAATAATAAAAGCTTAGATGAATTTCGGGCTTACCAGCCAATTGATGTTAGCCTTAGCTCTACTATTCCAAATAAACTTATTTATGATGAGATGATTTATGATCGAGAGGCTTTGGCTTACGAACATGTGCAACTTTTATCCAAAATGAGCGAACAACAACACGTGGTGTACAATTTCATATGTCAAGAATTACCGTTGGTGCTCTGGGTTGTTTTTTGTTTATGGTTATGGAGGAACTGGAAAGACTTTTGTTTGGCGAGCTCTCTCTTTGCTTTAAGGTCAAGCGGTGATATAGTATTGACGGTGGCTACTAGTGGTATAGCCGCTCTTCTCATTCTGGTGGTCGATGCATTTCATTCTAGGTTTGCTATCCCTATAAATGTTGATGAAGATTCTACTTGCAGTATTAATCAAGGTAGTCCTTTGGCTGAATTGATAGTGAGAGGCTAAGCTTATTATTTGGGATGAGGCTCCTATGGCTCATAGACACCTATTTTGAAGTCTGTTGACAAAACCTTTCGGGATATACTTAGGTTTCAAAACAATGGTCGCCTTGATATTCCCTTTGGTGGTAAAGTTGTTGTGCTTGGGGTGATTTCCAGTCAAATTTTGCAGTCATTCCTAAAGGAACACGACAAGAAGTTGTTCATTCCTCTATAAATTCATCCTATCTATGGCGGTCTTGTGAGGTGCTTAATTTATCAATCAATATGCGCCTTCTCCTTTGGTGGTTCTTCTCGGAGTGTTGAGGAGATGCAAAATTTCTCTAATTGGGTTCTTCAAATTGGTGATGGTGTATTGGGAGATAATGGTGGTGATGATGATGATTTAAGCGTGGATATTCCTTGAGACTTACTCCTTCAAAATTCTAATGATCCTTTCAAGAGTATTGTTGAAGAAATTTACCCCTCTTTGTTGTCTAATATGACTGACACATCTTTTTTTGGTGATCGAGCTATTTTAGCTCCTACTAATGATTTGGTGGAAGTTCTTAATGATTACATATTATCATTAATACCTGGAGATGATGTGAGGTATTTAAGTTTTGATACTCCATGTTCTCATTGATTTTGATATAAATAGTCCAGATGACGTTCATACACCTGAGTTTTTAAATACTGTAGTTGCCTCTGGTATTCCAAATCATATTTTGAGGTTGAAGGTTGGTGTGCCTGTTATGTTGTTGCGAAATATTGACCAATCATCCGGATTGTGTAATGGTACTCGCCTCATTGTAACTAGACTTGGTAAATATGTTATTGAGGTAAAGTCATATCCGGAAGTAATGTTGGAGATAAGGTGTATATCCCAAGACTATCACTTACACCATCTGATGTGAGAATACCTTTCAAATTTCAGCGTAGGCAATTTCCTTTGACTCTCTCCTTTGCTATGACTATCAATAAGAGTCAAGGACAGTCTTTAAACAAAGTTGGTATTTATCTTCCAAAACCAGTTTTCTCTCACGGTCAACTATATGTTGCGATTTCAAGAGTTACTTGTAGGAGCGGTCTTAAATTGCTTATTCTTGATGATGATGAAAAATATACCAACGTTACTACTAATGTTGTGTATAGAGAAGTTTTTCAAAATTTACAATAGGTTAGGTCTTCATCCTATTTTATTTCTTCTTTACTTTTTTTTGCTATTTGATCTTGCCTATTTTATTTATTGACGTTTAATTGATTATTGTCTCCTTTTGTATCTAGGTTTTTTCCACCAACACATATCGTTATGGAGCTTCTCGAAGTTGATGGTCTCATACTACTTGCTCTATGGAATTTGATGGATAATTCTCTAATATGATGTTTTGATTGTTGCTAAGTACTAAATGTGGATTTAATAACTATTGTCTTTCAAGAATTTCTATCTATTTTTCTTATCTTGTGGGTTGTTGCTTGGATTTATTCATTTCATTTCAACAATTTCTAGCGCCTCCGTGCATCGCACGGGTGTGAGGCTAGTCTTTGGTGAAATTTGAGGTGCTTCCATTATCGCTTCAAGCATGTTGGTGTAATGCAGATGCAGTGCAGGTGCATTGTAGTGCAGGAGCATTGTAATGCAAGTGCATCTACAGGCTGCACTGAACAAACTCATCAAACATACCACAATACATACAAAATGCTTAAGTCATTGCATAACTTTCCTTGAAACTCTAAATGTTGTTATTTTATTTATAGAACTATATTTAACACCTATTTTACTTGAATTTAAGCAATTATTTAAATATAGATGCATGAATAACTCTATATAAAATAGAGTTATCACACACCCCTACTGGCATCTTTAAGTAGGGAAGGAAGAAAAATAGGAATATTATTGAGGACTGAATTTAGAAGGACAATCCGACCCCAAAAGAGATAAACCTATTTTAATACTCACCAAAAGATTACTAACCTGATCCGAAGACAAGGAAGGAAAAAAGATCCCATCAAGAAGATGACACTCCCAATTAAGCATGGCAACTGGTGGGGTCGGGTTTTGCATTCCCCGTCTCTGCCCCTATCTCTAGCGGAGTCGGGTTTTATATTCCCCATCTCCGTCCCAAACGGGGTCGGATTTCCCGTGGGTACCCGTTTCCGTCACTAGCTTATGCAAAAAGTAAAAAAAATTATATTTATGGTAATTAATTTAATAAAATATTAATTTAAGAAAGTAGTCTACCTCATCAACCCTAGCTTGGGCGCTAGTGCTGGGAGCTGGAGTGCAGAACTATTCTCCATTACTAGCGCGTGCACTCGTCCATTGCTGCAATTGGAACATTTCTATAGCTTAGTTTGGTTTCTTGGATACACAACACTTCGTGTCATCTCTGAAGCGTGCAATAGAAGTTGTGCACCTAGCAAAAATATCTATAAACTGTTAAATGTTACCAAAGACTCTTACTAACATATTATAGGCAATTATGCCAGACTAGACGCTTCTAGATCTGTGTCGATACATTTGGTCCAATATAGCATTTACACTCTTTCAATGAGATATGATTAAGCTAGAAGTACCTGTGCACTTTTCTTTTGTTCTTTCTAATTTATTTTTGCATTTTCTATTTTAATCGAGAAATTATATGAAATTGGAAATTGCCCGTTTTTATGTTCTTTCTAACTTTTTTTTGCATAACCTTAGCTGATATATGAAGTTCGTCTCAAAATTCTGTCATAAGTGTATCTTCTTTAGTTTATTATTCTTTCTTTTTTGCATATTTGAACAGAATAAATGGACTTGATAGATGAGAGGGGCATTGAAGATGATTAAAGTGAGAGGAAATTTGTCATTGGCTTATTTGGAAGGGCAGTGTCCACTGGTAACTAAAATCTCAAAGAGAAAGATCGTGAGCCTTAGAAATGCAAACCTTGCATTGAGAATATGTTGTTTGTCCCTGAGAGATTGAGATAGAAATAATCTATGGTGGAAGGAATTGATGTACACCATCAACCGATAGATTGGGATTTAAATAATTAATGGTATTGCATTATGTTTTCATCTGTTTTAGGTTTTTCTTAGCTATAATTTTTTGATGTTGTGTTTTGATAGAGATTAATTTGTTGCTTATATCTATAAAAAAATATTGATATTTAAAATGAGGATGTTGGCAATTTGCATTTATTTGTCAATATTTTGTTGTTACAATTTTTTTTGGTAAATATTGTTGTTACAATTTTTATAAGTTTAAAATAATTATGCGCTTACCTCAAAAAAAATGTGTTGTTGCTGCGAAGTACTCCCTCCGTCTCATATTAAGTGTTCTGTTTGAAATTTTTCTTTGTCTCAAATTAACTGTCATTTTAGAAATTCCAATACAACATTTATTATCATTTTCCAACAATACCCTTACTTTACAATATCGATAACCGTGTCTTTGTTCCAATCGAGAAAAGTGTAAGGGTATTTTAGTCCTACCACATTTTTCCACCATAGAATTTAGCATATCCAATCATTTTCTTATAATACCCGCGCATAACCTTAAACGACACTTAATATGAGACGGAGAGAGTAACATTTTTCTAGAGCATTGGGCAACTTGGCGATATATATGATGGGATTGATCGTAATGGTCCTGCCCAAGATCCGGACGCTATATATGGCCAAACCCAGACAAAATTTATATTCTTTTGAGTCAAAAACATAAAATTTATAGTTTTTTACTATATATCGTGTGTAGCACGAACCTACATATTAAATGATTTTGTTTTTTGTTCTCATTATTTTTTGTGAATTGTATTTTCTCAATAAGTAAATTTATATAAAAAAACTTGTAATACAATATTAGATAAAATTAATAGATTCTTATGTGCATAAGAGTATTTTAGTACGATAATATATTGTAATATAAAACATATAAATGTGTTTCAATTCAACTAGTGGAACCGTAAGTTATCTTATGTTACAACAGTTATTTTATGTTCTAATATCTTACAACATCATATAATTCGATTTAATTAATTATCAACCACAACCAAATCTTTTGTAAAAAAAAACCATAACCAAATTAATTTTATGATACCAAAACTCAATTAACACTTTTTAACTTTCAATATCTTTGAATGATATCCTACTCAATATAAGTTGTTAACAAAAAATTTCCCGTGCAGATACTATAGCACAAGGAGAATGAGATGAAAACAGAATTGAGAAATGAAACAGATTCTCATTAACTTCTAACTTTCAATTACACTAATCAGCAAATAAATTGCTTTTTCTAAAATTCTGGTAACTAACAGAAACTCTAACTAGTTATACAAACTATGGCTTTCAAGCCCAACTTCTAAAATTGCATAAAAAAAAGCCCAACTTCTAAAATGGCCCAATACTACATAGGGCCAACCTTTGAATTATACCATACAATGTAAGAATTTTAGCATGGCTTAGTTGATCAAACAAAAAAAAGCATGGCTTAATTTATAATCCTTAATCATCACAACATTTAAACCATTTTTTCAGCGATCTTAGCCAGTGACTTAAGGTTACAGCTGATGATGGTATTGGCAAAACAGCAAGTATCATCAGCACTACTACCTTCTGGAATATCCACCACATAAGACTCTATAGCCACAGTACTCTTCTCTTCCTCTTGCAAACTAATAGTGGAACTATAGTTCACAAGCTTGTGATCTCCACCAATGATACTAAACTTAAGAACATGGTTATCATCATCAAGCATATCTAACCTCTCTACACTAACACCAGCTGGCAATCCAGATGTAATCATCACCTCACGTACACTTCCATTGTCAATACCATCACCATATAGCATTGTACAATTCTTTACAAATAGCTTGTAAGATTGTGGATACTCAAAGCGTCTAATAAGAGACCAAACTAGATCTAATGGTGCATCTATGTTTTGCACTAGGCTAGAGCCACATTGGTTTGATGAGGGTTTGAAGTTATGATAGCTCTTATGCATACCTTTCATTCTTGGAGAATCTCTAAGTTTTTCTTTCTCTCTCTCTCTCGTGTTTAAAAAGAAAGTGGAGTAGAATATTATAACGTAGATTTGCTTGTTTATACATATTATATTATGCTTTGGGATTTTTATATTGGTTGCTTAAAAAGAGTGGTTTGAGATATTTTGATCTTAAACAGATATTTTTTTTGTTAAACCACGGTATCTCTGCATACAAGAATCGCATAAACTAATCTTTTGAGGTACTGAGATCCATTTAATTAAGGGGTTGACTTCTCCCACCATGTATTTTCCATATATACACACTAATTAGGGATCGAACCATTGATCAAATAGTAAAAAACTCAAGTATATATACTATTTGTGCTATACATGGTTGGTTTGAGATATTTTTGTGAATATTTAGTTTATTGTCCTTGTTATCCATGTCGGTGAGAAATGGAATATCCTATATATGTGGTCTCAAGCTTCACTCGTCCTCTGATTTGCTACTCACATAATTGCCTTTCATTTAATATACAGCTCAATTCATTTCCTAAACTAATAATAAACTCTTTCATATTTCGTCTCTAGTAAGTAAAAACAGTATAATTAATCTCACTTCAAAGATAAGTATTACTTAGAATAGAAGTCATTGGTCAAAAAATTTATATTACTCAGAAGTCAGAACTACGAGACAATGATTGACATCTTAAAAAGACAGAAAGTCTTAAATATAATTGAAATCGTATGGATTACCAATTACTTTTTGTAGGAATAAGACAACTTGTGTCGGCTATCGACATAAAAGGAAAAAAAAAATCCAAGTTTGTTGAGTCGTTCTCATGAAGGCGACAACTAGCTTATTATCTTATTGCCTGGACTTAGCCGGCATCAAAAATATTAAGTCTGTGTTTGGCTTGTGGCCTGTCGTTACCTATTTTTAGGCCTGACTTGCTTTTTGAAAAGTTTGATAAGGTATGAAAGCCTGTTTAAAAGTCTACTTCAATATTTTTACGAAAATCTATAATTTTTTAATGGTGTAAAGTTTTGTAAATAAATTAACAAGTTAATAGGTCAATGAGACTAAGTTTTAATTTGAGATTTAACGAAGTTTTTAGCAAAAATCGAGACCTCGTTTAAATTCTATTTAATAATAATATCTTTCAATATGTTAAAAATTGATGAGGTCAATATGTTTAAATTAACTGAAAATATTAGCAAATTAATGATTTAACACAAAGAAGAAATTCTGATATAATAATAATAATAATTAAAAATATTTATATTTACTTAAATAAGCGAATCTGGTAGGCTTAAAAGGCTTTTTCGATGGTCAGTGGTCTGCTCTTTTTAGCTAAATAGGTTTTTAATTAAAAAAGTCTTGGACTTATCTATTTTTAGAAAAAAGTCTAATTTGACCTGGAGTGCATTTAGAATCGCTGGTAGTAGACGCATGTTTGGCCCCGACCTATTCCCACTCTAGCGATAACCATCGTAACATCTATTTTTTTTTCTAAATCATGGAATGGATGTGTGATCCATAATGATAATGCAAAAAATGTTAACAACGATTAGCACCTTTTAAACATACTCTATGTGTGATTGTACCCAAAAAAAGAAACACTATATGTGATTAGTAATTGTTTTATAAAAAGTCAAAATATTTTGTGTAAGGTATTAAAAATAATTTTAGCTTTCCCATTTTTTTTCTCATGATGGCGACAACGATCAAAACATCTATTTTTTTTCTTTTCTAAACCACAGAATGGATGTGTGATCCTTAATGATAATAAAAAAATGCTAACCATTGTTAGCACTCTTTTAAACATACTCTCTATGTGTGAAAAATGCATGAGAAGTTTTATTTGAGAAAGGAAATGGAAAGGATTGTTGATCATACCACAGAAGAAGGAGGCCAAATTAAAGCAAAGAGCAAGTACCCAAAAAAGAAACATTGTATGCAGTGTTGTAAGAACCAGCCAAAGCATAGGTTCAACCAGATGGATTTGGAACCGAACACTTCGACAGTTGGTTAAACCTCATTTGAACCGCTCAAAACCTGGTTTGACCAGATCGAACCGCGGTTCAACTGCTTTGAACCACCAATTGGCCTAAGTTGAACCACCCGGTTCAACCATGTGAACCTATTGAACCATGACCCGGAAGTCTCTCTAGTTCAATATCCGGTCAAATTTTAGAAACATTCATTCTATGTGATTAGTACATTTTTTTTGATGTTATGGATGATTTAAACGAGCAAGATAAAAGAAGAGTCTGGTGCATGAAGTTGTAGAGTTTGTGGCAGAATCGTAATGATCGAATCTAAGATAATAAATATAATACTACTCCTCAAATTCTTTGGATTGGCAGCAACTTTTACAATGAGTGGAAGGAGGCAAGAACACAATTTTCACAGCAAGTAAAGGGAAGTAGTGCAGCAACCAATTCTGCAGTTGATACATGGTGGAAACCGAACGCTGGCTTTGCTAAGTGTAATATTGACACGTCATTTTCTGGAGCTGAAAACAAAGTTGGGATCAGGTAATGTATCTGGGACGAAGTTGGTCATTTTATGTGTGGAAAGACTCAATTTTGTCTCCAGTGGCAGATGTTCTAATTGGCGAATCTATGGGCTTGCTCATGGAAATCCAATGGGTTAGAGATATGGGGCTGAAGGATGTGATATTCGATTGTCAAGGTGGTTGTCGATGCTTTTAATTCAAATAATGTTGTTATAATTTCTAAATTCGATTGTTTGGTTAATTCGTGCAAGAGTCTTTTTTCTTTTTTTAATTACAACTTATATGTTGAGCTTGCTAGGAGGAATGTTGATAAGGTTGCTCACACGGTTGCTGGGGTAGCCTTATTTACAACTGGTTTCTCACATGTATTTTTGACGTTATTATGAAAGAAATACAGTTATTGTTTCTTGTCAAAAAATATTTTGACTCTTGTACTCAGGTAAACTAGCAGCAAGGGGATTCTTCTACTCGGGTAAACCAGCAGCAAGGGGATTCTCCTACTCAGGTAAACCAGCAGCACGGGGACTCCTATGAGCAACCCTTCCAGACTCAAAAACGGTGATGGAATCCCTTGCCGATTGAGCCTAGAGAAAATGTCACGCACTCTACCACGACTACTACAGATGAATCATATATCCCTGCCTCGGCTAATGCGGATGTTGGTAAGCCTCTCAAGAATTCGAGTAGCACATCTGTAGCTAGCCGAACGGGTAGTGATTCCACTCAGCCTCCCACCACCAGGCTTGACTCGCTTTCTGACTCTTTTGGAGGAGAATCATTCTTCTTCAACCCAATCCCCACGACTGTGTAGTTGCTCCCTCTTCTTCTAGCCGCGGAGATCCCCGACATGAGAATTTTAGGCAAAGCAGTGGTGGGGATGTCTCGGTGATGAGGATGTGCTTGTTGTCTCAGAGCACGTTGCTACCTCGAACCCGGTAATTGAATCTGACATGAATATTTTAATAAAGCTCTGGGATGGATCTTCAGATGGTGTTGGTGATCCTACGACTTCCGACTCGCATGGAATAGTTGTGTCTGTATAGTTGGTCGTTTGTCCAAGTCTCAAATGAAGAAATTCAGACAGCAACGACAGTTGGTTGTTGGTTACAATACTCGCTCAAAAACTAATTCTGTCTTTGATTCCTTCTAATCTGGCTTTTTTCTAGCTTGAGTATCTTCTATCTTCTGTTAGTTAGATTGGTTATAGTCTAGCCTAGGCTACAGTGTTTTAGGGGTCATATTAGGGCTTTTCTACTATTGTTTTATTTTCTTTGATGGTAAGGGTTTTGGCCTAGTCCCCCCTTCGCTTTTCTCTGTCTTCTCTTTTTACTTTTTTTTAATAAATTCGAGCAATCTGCCCGTTTGTCAAAAAAATGTAGCAAAAAAAATAGTTTTAGCTTTCCCCTTTGTTTTATTTTTTTTATCACTAGAAATGTCGGTATAAATTTTATTGTCGGAGAAATATTGTATATTGTCGGTACAATTTTTTCTTTGAGTATATCAATTTCATAAATATGTTTCATATTTATAAATGATTATTTTGTTTTTGAGTCTCCACGTGAAAACCTTAAATATTCCCATTATAATTTTATTGTTATTAAACACTTAGTAAATTTTATATATATTTTTTAGTCCTTATAAAATTTTACTAATTTGTTTTTAGTCCCTATAAAATTTTTCATCAACATGTAGTCCCTACAAAATTTCATAATTTTGTTTTTAGCCCCTATAAAATGTAAACTCGTTTTTTTAGATAATCAAATATTTCATTGAAGGGAGAGCTTGAGAGTACCCAACCCTTACAATGGAAGATAAACGGGAAGGGGGAGGGCCTCCTCAAAACCCCCCTGAGCCAAAACCCATTGGGAAAAAGACTCGGGTGGGAAAAGAGTACCTCGTGCAAACAAGCACAACAGTGGAACAAAGACAAATCAGCCCACTGTTTCTCCCTCGAAAAATCCAAAAACATAGCATACAATGGTAAATTACAATGTGGACATTACACTCAACAGACTATTATACCAATCCACCCACCCTGCCCCAAAGTTCTTCCCTTTCCTAGCCTTGAACCAACACCATGCCGTGTCTTTGATACCCAAGAGGAGTGAAGGAATATACAACACCCCTCCCTTAAATACAAATCTGTTTCTTGCCATCCATATATTCCATATAACTGCTAACCAAATGAGATGCTCAACCATCCTTCCGAATTCCATAAAGTGCATATTAACCTCATCCTCACAATAAGTCTCCCCCAACCAAGAAAAGCCAGCTGCCATATGTTTTTAATAATGTGACAGTTCAAGAAAAGATGAGATACTGTTTCATCTTCAATGAAGCAAAAAACGCAGCGCTTGTCATGTTGCGAATGGAGTATTCCTCTTCTGAACAAAGCCACACCCGTGGCAATCCTATTGTGTAAAACACGCCAAACAAAGATAATTATTTTTGATGGCGCGTCGTTCCTCCAAAGTTTTTTGCAAGCATTGATCAAACTATCCGGAAATTACTCACTATCACCTGCAAAAACATCAATAAACCAATCATAACAACGTTTCACCGTGAATCCCTTTGTCGGATAAAATAAGCGACTCCCAGCGTTCGCGCTTTGCCACGCGGCTTGGCGTGACTACCTGCAACATCTCCATCAGGTACGCAAGCTATTCCTGCTCCTCCTGCAGCAAAACCAAACCCCAGTGCAATTCCCACTGTCATCCGTTCACCGACCATGACCCCATCTCTTCCACCACTGCGTTTTGCTCACAACATCTATCATATAACTGAGGAAATAATACTGCAAACGGATCCCTTCCCAACCAAGAATCTGTCCAAAACTTTGTTAAGTTCCCTCTTCCCAATTTTAATTTAACTATGCCATCAAACCATCCTTCCTCCAAATTACTACCATCCCCCAAAATGCAAAGGTCTCTCCACCAAATAGATAATTTCCCCCATCTTCTTGCATATTCCGATGCTCTTGGCCACCTACCGCTTAGCCCGTATCTTTCCACCAACATCTTACGCCATAATTAGCTGCATCAGTATGTGCTTTTCAGTCACTTTCTTTAGAGTTTCATTACAAGCTCTGATGATCTTTGCTTTCTATAGTAAAGAAAAGAGTTGTCAATTCATCTCTTGCCTTCTAACAATGAGCCAAGTTGCTAAATAAATTCACTCTTGTATTTGCATCATCCTAAGGACTATGTTATCCTATGTCTAGGTTTTAGCATGTAATTAACAAAGTTTCCTTTATTAAACACTTATCCCTATTAGTTCTTGAGTTCTAATCATAAACCATGTCTGTATTTATGATTTGCATTCAATTTTAGTTGGTCAATTCTAAAGATGAATATGAAAGAGTTATAATACAAGAACAAAAATGCAAACATCACATATGAACACAATAACTTACTTAAAAGATCATTATAAGGCTACTGTTAACTATTTGGCAAGTGTACCAAATCGTGCAAGTAATAAAACCGGTAAGAACCGGGATATCGTCCTCAAGGATCGAATTTAATTTGCCAACTACGATGCAACGACTAATTTGAACCAAGTTGAAAGGGGTTTTGTTTGGTAATGTTGAGCTATGAAGCTCAAGGGTAAAACGGTAAATTGTTTTTGACTTTTTAACTACGAGAAAAGCGACACGATGGAAGAAATACGTTGAGAAACGCTAGGGATGGATGTCTTCCGATTTCATGCTATCGTTATCGATTTATTTTGAAGTTATCTCTCTCTCTCTTTTGCTATTGAATCCACAATTCTAACTAAGCCCTAATCCCTTAGGTGAATAGGTCTTTGTTAATTGATAAAAGCCCTAATTCCTTAGGTGCATCTACTAACAACAAGCATTAAACGCGAGGATTCGCCACATACATCAATTCGCAGGATATTCCTAAACTTACGAATGGAAGGAATTGAAATTCAAACAATCCAATAATAAGAACTTAGTTAAATTATTGAATAGAATATAGGTTCTATAATTTCCCAATTACGAAAGGTTAAACACGAATATCAATTCACAAACGAGAGAACGATAAAAATCATCAAGATAAACCAAAGAATAATAAATCTAAATCGAATTTATCCATCCCCAACATTGGGGTTTAGTTACACATGATCAAAGATAAGGAAAAGAGAGAATTACAAGATAATAACGATGAGGATGATGACATTCGAAGTCTCAATTCTTGTTCCCAAGGCTTGATTCTTCGATGGTCGCGAAATGCAACCAACTCTCTCCGGTGTGCTAGGGTTTCAATTCGCCCAAAACGTCGCCAGATCCTTCAAAAACGCAGCTTTTTGCGTGTTTTATCGTGTTTTTCAAATGATCGGCGCTCATCGGGCGCCGCCGGCGACACTTAAGCGCCACTTGCGGAGGGCGCTACGAGAACTCGCGCCTGTTGGCGCCTCATGCGAGAGTGGGGCGCGAATGGACAGGGACTTTTTGCTTCCTGCACTCCTTTGTCGCCTCACTGGCGCCTCCAGCGACACTTCAGCGCCACTTCAGCGCCACTTCATTCCTTGGCACTTTTTCGTCTGTTTGCTTGCATTTCTTCGTTCTTCCTTTCACCTAGTCCTGGGGCACAAAAACACCACAAAAACCAAGCGTAAACACTTTAAAGCAATTCAATTTCAACTAGCACAATTTACTCTTTTAGTGTTGCCATTTTCCCTACATTCAATAAAATCTTCACATAAAATCCCCTTTTTCATACTAAGAACCATCATGTGATGGGGATTCATCACAACCCCAAACTTAGACATTTGCTTGTCCTCAAGCAAAAAGACAGACAAGACAAACGCGGACAGATAGACATAGACAACCGACAATCAAAATAGGCATACATTCATAACATAAACTTACAAGAAAGCAGGTTGAGCATCAACTTTCGGACCAGCCACTCAATTAGGACCCTATGTGGTATTTTCACTAATACAATCTTGCTCGAGAGTGTGTGTGTGACACTTAACTTTCTCATCTACACTGAGCTAGTTTCAAAATGCAATCAACTAGAACTAGAGGGCTTTCTTCCGAGAATGTCCAAGATAGTTCAAAACATAGGGTAGATTCACGCTTCCACATAAGGATCAAGGGCATCAAGCACAACAAAGGGTCTTAAATGGGCATTTCAGATTAGACCAAAGGTACCTAACTATTATCACACGTAATTGGACTATGAAAACACTCAACACAACTACACAACTTGTTTTTGGGCCGCAACCCCTTTCATTACATTATTGTTTGGGTTTGATCAACATTTGCTTTGGGACCTTGCAACAATTTTTATTTTTAATAAAAACACAACACGGCATACACTTTAGCGTTATGGGTAGACGCTACAGTGTTGCACACACGCACTTCGACACACACGACATACACTACGGTGTTACGGGTGAAGCCGCGCGATCTTTCGCACACACACACTTTAACGCGACACGGCATACACTATAACGTTACGGGTAGACGCGTTAAGGTCGCACACACACATTAACACACACGATGCAATCGATCATCCTACAATCCTCATGCCCGACCTTAGTACAACCGATGCACCCCAAACTTAGTTTCTACAACTACCCTACATTTTTAGTGAAAATTTGACGACTCTCCATGGTCCACCACACTAGCTTAGTGCCCACATCTCTAGGATCACTAAGTTTCTTGGTTAGTGTTTTAAGTGTGGAAGCAAGATTGCACTAATTCATTCACCACCGGTACTATTCGCTCAATTCTCGCGCGGATCATCACTAAGTTGCTCAATTGTCTCTTTTTTTTTTTTTTTTTTTTTGTGATTGTCCATATCTATGACATTGACACAACCGACCTCACAATAGGTCCTCCCCACTTAAAAACTTGCAGTGTCCTCACCGATGAAATTCGGGAAAACCTATTTACACTGATCGAGACTAAAACAAAATGAAATTAACAATAACCTCATTTAACTACAACTATTGAAGGAGCACAAAGTACACAATCAATAAAAACAAAAGAGAAAGGGAAGATAAAAATAACCTGGCGGTGAGCAGACTACTCAACCGCGTCCAGAGTCTGAAGGGGGTGCCTGAAAGATGTCCGCATCCGGGTCCAATTGCCTCTCCCCTCCGGATCGTGCACATAGCTCATATAGTGATCTCATACCAAATCGTGCTCACGCCATCTTTCTGCCTCGCATGACCATTTGCTCTCTGGTTTCTCACGCCATTTGCTCTGGTTTCTTCGTTAGTACATCTATTCTTCCTCGCAGATATTGAAAGTCCGCACCATAAGGATCAGCCCAAGGTTCATTCATAGAGAAGGATGGTTCAGCCTCCTGGTGTTGCTCTTGTGGGGGGTCTTCTCTGGGCACTGGCTGCTCAACATCTCCACCCCCTGCTATGGTCCTAATCCAAGCCCGGAGATTGGAACAGATGGTTCTATGGGTTCTTCATCGGGCTCAAGCAATAACTCCCGCCCTCTCACATAGCAGGCAACGAGGTGGCATGTCTCCAATAGCTCGGTTGGCTCCCATCCTTAAAATTAGCAAAGTCTGTTAATTTCCTCTTCAAGCTCATCCCCTATATTGACGGGATCTCCTCGCATAATGCATGCGATGAGGCATGCCCTTTCAAAGCTCGGCTCACGAGTTGTTAGAGCTAGGGCATATAGTGGTGAGGACAAAAGCGCCCATGCCCTAGCAACCCGGGGTAAGAGAAGTTACCATAATTCTCAGGGGTTCTCCTCTTATTCTCACCCACCGTTCTGGTTTGCATATTGCCGTAGAGATCTCATCCGCTTTCGCTCGGGTTCGTATTTTATCCTCTCGCTTAGCGGTTCGTTTGGAATCGGATGCCCGAGGTTTTCACCGGTCTAATCTTAAAATGCATTTCATTGATGGTAACAGAGTCATATGGAATCTCATGGCCCCGCACGTAACTTGTGTTTTTGGGGAACTCCAATTGCCCATCCACTGCTTGCTTGGGGAAGATATTTGAAAAGAATTCATAAACTAAGGCCTTGCTTGCCTTTCTTGGATAGGTCACCAGATTATCCCACCCCCGGTTGCTAATGTTTTGTCGCAAATCCTCGAATTCACCGGGGGAGAGAATGATTGCTCTTTCCTTCACAAACTTGGGAGTTGCCATAATTTCCCCAAAGAATTTCGCACACCCCAAGGACCGAAACATGTAAGAGTTGAAGGATGGTTGTGGTGGTTGGGAGGCTGAACCTTTGCGGATTGCCTGCTTCTTTCGGGCCCTATAAGCCATTTCCTGCACACATCAAAAGCCAAAGTTGTACAAACGGGTGGATGTTAGTACCCATAAAACAAGTATTGGCGTTGCTCAAGATCATCACCACATTGCTTCCTTGATGGAGACAATGAGTTCACCTATGCATTGCTCAAGCATACAAGTTGTTGTTCACAGAAATCTTTGATTGAGGTATTTTTACAAACATATAACATGCATGACTACTTCACATCTGAACAACAACACCCAAGAATCTCCACATTCCCCAAATTGTTTTCTTTCAAAAGCAAACCCCAATTTAACAATAATACACCCACATCGCTTTCTACACTCATCTAATCATGAAATTTGAACTCAGCAATTTAGGTTTTATAAAACTAATCTCAAAAAAATTGATTTGGAATTGAGAAAACTTACTTGATTAGTGATGTTATAGGAAGAAGATTGAAGTACTCTAGAAAACCCACAACCAATTTCCCACCTTGGGGCTCTTTGAGAAGAGAAATCAAGTGACTAGAGGGGGAGAGAACGGAAACGCGACGGGCTGCTGGATGCTGTGTGTGAGGCGTGAGTGAAGCGAGACTGAGGCGTGAACTGTGTGAGTGAGGCGTGAGTGAAGCGAGAGCTGTTGTATTCCAGTCGCGCTTGATGCGCCACTTACGCGACAGTTAGGCGCGACAGGACAGAGACCAGCTCTTTTTTGGCATCCAACAGCGTGTGATGCGCGACTGAGGCGCCACTTAGGCGCGACTTTTTGGCATCCAGCAGCGTGTGATGCGCGAATGAGGCGCCACTTAGGCGCCACTTAGCAACAACATACAGCATTATGACTACTCCCTTTTTAACTTTCAAACCAAAATGATTGTGACTAAAAATGCATCCTAAAGTGCCTAATCTATGAAAATAATGCAAAAATTAAAAATTTAATGATAAGAAATGTTGGGTTGCCTCCCAATAAGCGCTTCTTTAACGTCACTAGCTTGACGTTACCTCCGCTTTTAAGGGTCTCTTAAACCCGCCGCCACTTTTTCTCGTCCACCACCTCTCCTAAGTACGGCTTCAACCTTTGCCCATTGACTTTGAACGATCTTTTTGAATCAGGTTCCTCTACTTCAATTGCTCCATAAGGAGTCACTTCTTTTACAACAAAGGGCCACGACCACTTGGATTTGAGTTTTCTCCGAAACGACTTGAGTCTCGAATTAAATAATAGCACTTGGCGACTGGGATGAAACTCTTTCCTTGAGATGCTTTTGTCATGGTAGGCCTTCATTCTCTCGCTTGTAAATTTTATTGTTCTCATATGCTGCGCAGACGCAACTCATCCAATCCATGCGGTTGTAAGATTCTTTTGTCCCCACAGTGAAGTGGTAAAATTCAAAAACTTTAATGCCCAATACGCTTTGTGCTCAAGTTCAACCGTGCAAATGGCAAGCTTTACCATAAACCAATTGGTATGGAGACATGCCTAAAAGGTGTCTTATAGGTCGCTCAGATGCCCAAAGCGCATCATCTACCTTCAATGACCAATCCTTTCTTGAGTTTTCCCTTCGTCTTCTCCAAGATCTTCTTGATTTCTGTTTGAGACTTCGCTTGACCATTGCTTTGAGGATGATAAGGAGTTGTCACTTTATGCGTAACACCATACTTGGAAAGCACATTGTTGAGATAGGCGTTGCAAAAGTGGCTACCCCATCACTAATCGGACTTCGCACACCAAATCTAGAGAAGATGTTCTTTTCACAAATTTAACCACGGTTTGGGAATCACTCTTGGCGAGAGTGATGGCTTCAACCCACTTGGAAACATAGTCAATCGCCACTAATATGTACTCACAGTTGTAAGAGGTGGGAATGGTCCCATAAAGTCTATGCCCCAACAATCAAAAACTTCTACTTCAAGGATGGGGTTCGGTGGCATCTCCCCTTACGTGAAATATTGCGACCCTCGGCATTTGTCACAACTTCTCACGTATTCATATGCATCCTTGAAGAGGATGGCCGGTAAAAACAGATTGGAGAACCTTCGCATTGTGCGCTCCCATTATAGTGCCCTCCACAGGAGAGTCATGACAATGCCAGAGAATGCTTTTACTTTCAAAGACACTGACACACATCTTCTCAAAAGTCCATCAGCCCCGACCTTGTAGAGATAAGGATCATCCCACAGGTAATGGTTGGCATCATGAAAGAACTTTTTCTTTTGCTGCCATGTGAAATCTTCAGGGATCTTTCCGGCTGCCTTATAATTTGCAATGTCGGCAAACCAAGGTCTTTCTACAATGGCAAGTAATTTTTCATCCGGAAACTCTTCCAGAATCTCTTTTGCCAGATCTGTCACTTCTTTGTTTTCTAACCTTGACAAATGATCTGCCACCACATTCTCGCTCCCTTTCTTGTCCTTAATTTCCAAATCAAACTCCTGCAAAAGCAAAATCCATCTAAGGAGTCGAGGCTTAGACTCGCCCTTGGTTAGCAGATATTTAATTGCTGCATGGTCAGTAAAAACCACTACTTTTGAACCAACTAAGTAGGAACGAAATTTTTCCAATGCAAATACTATGGCTAGCAATTCTTTCTCAGTAGTTGCATAATTCACTTGATTTTCATTCAAAACCTTGCTAGCATAGTATATAGCATGAAAGAATTTCTCGATCTCTCGCCCCAATATACGGCACTCCATGCAGTAATCACTAGCATCGCACATGAGCTCAAACGGAGCCTCCCAATTTGGGGCTACTATGACCTGGAGCGAGAGACTAGTTTTTCCTTTAAAATATTAAATGCACACAGACATTCATCATCAAAACAAATTCAGCCTCTTTAACAAGTAGATTGCATAAAGGTTTTGCAATCTTGGAGAAGTCTTTTATGAAACGTCGATAAAAAACGGCATGTCCGATAACTCTATTTTATATAGAGTTATTCATAGTCTTTACTTAGATAAATGTTTGAAACCAATGCAATAAACTTGTAAATACAATAAAAAGAGATGAAAATCATAAAATACATTATCAAGGAGATAGAAGTTCAATTTATATACAAATTGGTATGTTTGATATGTTTGTTGAGTACTTTTGCAGATTCTGTGATTTTGCATTAAGTGCTTAAGCATCGAAAGTGCTTAAGCACCAAAGCATCTTGTTGAAGCATGCAAATTTGAAGCAAGTAGCACAAGACCCCACATTGGAAGCACCTCAATTTGATTTCGTTCTAATGAGCCTTGCTGGCCTCCTACTAGCTCAGTGATCACATGGAATCAATTTTCAAGTTACCAAAGAAGTCATCTATGGGATAAAAACAACAAACATCATCATTACACCAAGCCAAATGTCATCAACTAATTGGACCCCTTCAAAAGGAATGTTTCCCACTCAAAGGAATGTTTCCCATTCAAAGTGACAACAATTGACACCTGCAAAATAACTAGGATAAGTCACATGATGGTCAAAGAAAACTTCACAAGCAAGCAAAGAAGTCAAATACTTGAAGACAAAGAAAACCCTCCATGGAAGGAAATCTCCTACTTCTATAAATAGGACTCTTTCATCTCTTGTAAAGGAATATAAGAAAAAATATATAGATATACGACCAATACCATATAGATACAATAGTAGTTTTAGATTAAAGTTCATCTTGTTCTTCATTTTATTTCCAAGTCTTTTTACTTCACTTTGATTACTCTAAGCTTAAGAGGAATGTAAGAAGGAATTGACATCTCTATTCTTCACTTCTTCCTAGTTGAGAATCAAGTGTTCTTCATTAATATTAAGTTCTTATTTCATGTTCTTCATCTTACTCTTTATTTATTTTCTTGTTATTTAATTTCTTGCAAGACTTGTCCAATCAAGCAATTTACTTTCTTGCAAGACTTGTCCATTCAAGCAATTTACTTTTAAGCAATTTACATTTCCAAGTTATTTACAATGCTTTCTTTACTTGCTTTGTTTAATTACTTTATGTGGACGATGATGAGCTAAATTCCTTAGTTGGGATGCTCTAGTCATACGATGAACTCGTGAGAACTATTGTGTTGTCCAAAAGGGTGCCTCACTTACTAGTTCTTGTACTTGAATTAAACTTGTTTTAAGGTTAACTTAGAACAAGGGGAGTTGTATTTACAAGAGATTGACTTACAACTAGATCTCAAGAACTAGAAGCAAAGGCAAGTGTTTATTTAAGTCTTTGATGAGAAATTTGTTTTCCACAAAGTCAGCTTGGTAATTCCATGCTAATTCAAAAGTAATTAGCATAGTCTTTGTTCATGTGTGGGGTTTTTACTAATGGAAAGTATTTAGCAACTTGAACCACTTGAAAGGAGGCGAGGGAGTTTGACACACACTTGCCCTTTACTCGCAAAAAAACAAGGGTTTATTGAGCTTGTACAGTCACCCTTAACTGATGTATCTACACTAAGTGATCAACACCGTGTGCTCAAGCACCGAAAGACAAAGACAACATTCTCACAAGGAACTCATATGGTAAAAGCATCTCAACTCTCTCTTAAATTACATCCTCTACATGTATTTAAATTCTGTTTTTCTATATTCCAAAACCAACCACAAATCTCTCGAATAGTTGTAGACACACTAGTTTACCTATGCTAAACAAACACATTAAAAATTAGTCAATCCTCGTGGGAACGATCTTTACTTACTCTTTATTACTTGTTTGTGGATGTGTATACTTGCACATGCTTATTTCACACACCAAGTTTTTGGCGCCGTTCACGGGATTGCCAATAATTTTTAGTTTGTTTAGTTAGTAAAAGAGTGTTTTTAGTTTTTTTTTTTTTTTTATTTTTGGTAGTGTTATTCTGTGCGAACAAGTGCTTAAGCACTAGCCTATGCCAAGAAGACCACCACCAAATTTTGATTTTGATCCAGAGATTGAAAGAAGATTCAGGAGACAATTAAGACTTCAGAGGGAAATCCAACAACACAAAGAATATGCATTTGAACCGGTAATACCACTAGGGATGCCACAACAAGATACAAATACATGCATGGATACTGCACGACGGCACGTGCACCAAACACAGCAAGAAGATGATGGATCAAGCCATAACACTGTCAGAGGTAATTCAATTCCTGATGTAGGAGTAAATCATAGACATCAATTCATACACATGAACCCTATAGGCATGATTAATGATAGAGATAGGCCCATGAGGGATTATGCCGTGTTTGATCATCAAAATATGCAGACTAGCATTGCTAGGCCTCATATTGATGCTGTCCATTTTGAATTTAAACCAATGATGTTTCAAATGTCGCAAACAATTGGTCATTTGGGGATTTTCACATGATGACCCCATGAGCATTTAAAGCAGCTTTTTAGAAGTATGTAGCAATTTCATCATACCGGTGTAAGTGAGGATGCATTTAGGCTAAAGTTATTTCCATATTCATTAAAAGATAAAGCTAAATCATGGTTAAATTCTTTAGAGCCTAATTCAATTCATTCATGGAATGAATTAGTGAAAAATTTTTGTCAAAATACTTCCCACCAATCAAAAATGCTAGGATGAGAAATGACATTACATCTTTTAAACAAAGAGATCTTGAATCATTGTTTGAGGCATGGGAAAGATGGAAGGAATTGCTTAGAAAATGTCCTCATCATGGTCCGCCGGTCATTATACTGAGATGGAAACATTTTACAATGGATTAGAGCCCCAAACTGTAATTATGCTTGATGCATCATCGTGGGTGTTTTATTGAATCTGTCTTATAATGAAGCTTGTGAATTAATTGATAGGGTAGCAACGAATAGTTCTAGCTGGCCTCATTGAAAGGGCAAGTGCCCAAAAGAAAGTCGGAGTACATGAACTTAGTGAAATTTCATCCCTAATCGCTCAAGTTGCCACATTGGCTAACATGATTAAAACTTTCACTACACCTAGTTCAAATTTACACCTAAACCAAAGAGAAACACATTGGTGACCATAGAACAAGCACCTCAAGGAGCACCTAGTTGTGTTTATCGTGGAGGAGCCCACCTCTATGAAGAGTGCTCAAGTAATCCCGTGTCGATTAACTATGTGGATCAAAATAGATATAATAATAATAGGAATAACAACCCTTACTCTAACACCTATAATCTGTTTGGAAAAATCACCCAAATCTTAAGTGGGGACCAAGTAATATAAAGTTGCTCAAGCACCGGTGTTCAAGCACCAGAGCTCAAGCACCAGCCCACAACCCAGATATCAAAATTATCAAAGGCAACAACAAACCGCCAATGATAATTCAATAGAAAGCCTCGCTTAAATCATTCATAAGTGAAACAAGAACAAAGAAGGCAAACTCAAGATGCTTCCATAAAAACTTAGAAACTCAAGTAGGTCAATTAGCAAATGCTATGTATCAAAGACTCGCGGTGTTCTACCATCCAATACTGAAGCATCCACATCTCAAAGGCAAGGAAAAGAACAAGTAAAGGCCATATCACTGAGAAGTGGTAAGGATCTCACAGAGCCCTATGAGAATGAAGGTGTAGATAAGGGAGAAAAAACTCAAAAAGAAAAAGAAACTCAGAATGCGTACACCGAAGCTTCCACTTCTCAAAAAGAACCAAATCCTGTGTTAGTTATCGAACACCCACCTCCTCCATTTCCTCAAAGATTAAAAAAAGTGCATGAGAGAGAAGCAATTCAGTAAGTTTTTAGATGTTTTAAAACAGTTGCACATTAATATTCCTTTGATTGAAGCTTTACAACAAATGCCTAATTATGCTAAATTTATGAAAGATATCATTTGTAGAAGAAAGAGATTAGGTGAATTTCAAACTATTGCAATGTCAAAGGAAGTTAGTTCAATTTTACAGAATAAAATTCCAAGAAAATTGAAAGATCCTGGTAGCTTTACAATTCCTTTCTCTATAGGCAACAACTATACTGAGGAGGAGAGCTCTATGTGATTTAGGTGCAAGCATCAACTTGATGCCTAAATCTATCTTTGAGAAGTTAGGAATTGGTAATGCAAAGCCTACATCTGTAACATTATCCCTTGCAGATAGATCAACAGCATATCCAGAAGGGATAGTTGAAGATATTCTGGTCAAGGTTGACAAATTCGTGTTTTCGCAGATTTTGTTATTCTTGATTTTGTTGCGAGATGAAAATGTGCCAATAATCCTTGGAAGACCATTTCTTGCAAGCTGGTAAGACACTTATTGATGTTCAAAAAGGAGAACTAACCATGAGGGTGAATGATCAAGAAGTGAAATTCAATGTGATGAAAGCAATGAAGTATCCAAGAGAGAGCAAGAAGAATGTTCTCGCTATCTCACTTGATCATCAGTGCGAAGCAATTCAACAAACAAGATGACCATCCGACTAGTGCTTTAGCATCAAGTGCTTATGCACTCCCGAGGTGAAATGCAAGAACAAGGCATACCGACAACAGAGAGGAAGTTAAACCTAAGGTATGGTCTAGAACTTTTGAATCTTTAAATTTAGAAGACCCTAACCTTAAGAAAAACTTACCTTCAATTGAACAACCTCCCAAACTAGAATCAAGGAATTGCCAAAACACTTAAAGTATGTTTTCTTGGGGATAATGATTCACTTCCAGTTATCATTGCATCTGATCTATCATTAGAGCAGGAGCATGATTTAATTGAAACCCTTAAAAAACATAAAAAAGCAATAGGATGGCAAATGGCAGACATTAAAGGGATTAGCCCCTCTATTTGTATGCATAGAATAAATCTAGAAGACAATGCTAAAAACAGCATTGAGGCACAGAGAAGGCTAAATCCAATCATGAAAGAGGTTGTTAAAAGGAAATAATTAAATGGCTAGATTTCGGGATTATTTACCCAATTGAAGATAGTACATGGGTTAGCCCTGCATACAATGTGTTCCCAAGAAAGGGGAGTCACAATAATAGCCAACCAAAAAAATGAACTAATTCCCACAAGAACAGTAACTGGGTGGAGAATCTGTATGGATTACAGAAAACTTAATAAATCAACCAAGAAAGATCACTTTCCATTGCCCTTTATTGATCAGATGTTAGATAGACTAGCAGGAAAGGAGTTTCTTGTTTCTTAGATGGCTACTCAAAGTTATAATCAAATTGCCATTGACCCTAAGGACCAAAGATAAAACTACTTTTACATGTCCATATGGTACATTTGCTTTTTTAGGAGAATGCCCTTTGGATTATGTAATGCACCGCTACATTTCAAAGATGTATGATGTCCTTGTTTTTCGATTTTATTGAACAATCCATGGAAATCTTTATGGATGATTTTTCTGTCTTTGGAGAAACATTTCCTTTATGTTTATCAAATTTAGAACAAATTCTCCAAAGATGTGAAGATACAAATCTTGTTCTTAATTGGGAAAAGTGTCACTTCATGGTACAAGAAGGCATTGTACTAGGACATAGGGTTTCAAAGAAAGGTCTTGAGGTTGATAAAGCTAAAATCGAGGTCATTGAAAACCGCCACCACCAACAATTGTCAAGGGAATTAGAAGTTTTCTAGGACATGCAGTTTCTATAGAAGATTCATCAAAGACTTTTCAAAAATTTCAAAACCTCTGTGTAATCTTTTGCAATTAGATACACAATTTAACTTTGATGAATCTTGTATAAAAGCATTTCAGAAAATGAAGAAGGCTTTGGTCATCTTTACACTGTCATTGTAACACGATTGGACCAAACCTTTTGAACTAATGTGTGATGCTAGTGACTTTCTTTGTCAGAGGAGCCGCCCTAGGGCAAAGGTATGACAAAGTGTTTCATTCAATTTATTATGCTAGCAAAACATTAATGAAGCTCAAGTGAACTACACACCGTGGATCGAGAAAGAGCTATTAGTCGTGGTGTTTGCTTTTGACAAATTCGGATCTTACTTAGTAGGCACAAAAGTGATTGTATATACCGACCACTCGCCATTAAGTATCCGCTTGCAAAGAAAGATGCAAAACCTAGGCTAATAAGGTGGATTCTACTCCTTCAAGAGTTTGATCTTGAGATTAGGGATAAGAAGGGAGTAGAAAATCAAGTTCTTCGATCACCTATCTAGGCTTGAAGGTGATGATATTGTGTACTCAAGAAATCAAGGAGAGATTCCTGGATGAAGATTTGTTAGCAATATCTCAGAATAGAATATAGTGCTTTTGCACTTAGTGCTCAAGCACCGGAGATTCTCGCACCATGGTATCTTGACATTGCTAACTATCCGTAAGTAATGTTGTACCGCACGGATGGATTATCACAGAGAAGAAGGTTTTTCCATATAGTAAAACAATACCGTTGGGATGAACCTTACCTATACAAGATGTGTCCGCACTCAAGTCATGAGAAAGTGTGTCCCTCGAACAAGAACAACAAGCAAAGGCTTGAGCACCGCCATGCAAAGACCATATGGAGGTCATTTTGGAGGACACACAAAGAAAGAAAGGTACTACAAACAAAGTTATTTTTGGCCCTCTTTATTTAAAGATGCATTCTATATAGTAAAAACTCGTGATAGATGCCAAAGAAGTGGTAATATATCTGAAAAACATGAAATGCCAAGAACCAACATTCTTGAACTTGAACTTTTGATGTATGGGGCATGGATTTCATGGGTCCTTTCCTACTTCTTTTGGTAAAGAATACATCTTAGGTTCTGTGAGATTATGTGTCTAAATGGGTTGAAGCAAAGAGCACTACCTAGTGCCGATGCTAGATCGATGAGTAAATTTCTTCAAAAGAACATATTTACTAGATTTGGCACCCCCAGGGCAATCATAAATGATGAAGGATCTCATTTTTGTAATAAAATTATTGAAAATCTTCTTGCAAAATATGGGATTAAACACAAAATTCTATCGCATATCATCCCCAAACTAGTGGGCTGTTTGAACTATCAAATAGGAAATAAAAAGAATGCTAGAAAAAATGGTTGGACCAACAAGGAAAGATTGGTCATTGCATTTAGATGAAGCATTATGGGCATATAGAACGCATATAAAACTCCATTAGGTATGTCCCCTATAGAATAGTTTATGGCAAAGCATGTCACCCGCCAATTGAGCTAGAAAATAAATCCTATTGGGCAATCAAAAAGCTGAATTTTGATCTAGACCAAGCAGGCAAACAGAGGTTTTTAGAACTAAATGAATTAGAAGAATTGTGCACTTCTCTTATGAGAATGCTAAGATTTACAAAGATAAAACCAAGGTATGGCATGATAAAAGAATCAAACAAAGAGATCTTAAAGAAGGAGGATTGGTCCTATTGTACAATTCAAGGCTAAAATTATTCCCTGGAAAATTGAAATCCAGATGGACAGGACCATTCAAATTAGTCAAGATATATTCTCATGGTGCAGTTGACATATTTGATGCAAACTCAGGTAATACTTTCAAAGTAAATGGACAAAGAGTTAAAATGTATTATGGTGAGCAAATGGTGCAATCTGAAAGCACCATTCATTTTGAAAATCCTTGATCTAAAAAGGATAGTCAGGCTGTTAAGACATTAAAACAAGCGCTTGTGGGAGGCAACCCATCAATTTTTTGATAAATATTAACTATGTTTGTACAGCTTTGATGTTTTCGGTGTTTCAGAAATGCAGAATTTAGTGCTCAAGCACCACGTGCTTAAGCACTAACAAAAGCCCCAATGTCTCAACTTCAGTGAAGTCCCTACTCAGGAGATTGCTAAAGAGCAGAGTGTTCCTGCGACCACTGGTGCTTCAAAGCACCAAGTGCTTCAGCACCAACAAAGGAGCCAACTGTGATCATAATCACTGAGGATCTTGAGGACATTCTAGGATTAGTTGCTACGGAGCTTGCTATCAAGAAAAGGCAAGAATTGGGAAACACCCAAAAATTTTCAAGTCAACACTGCAAAGAACTATTCAACAAACAATAGCGCAGTGGGGAGGATCAAAAGAACCCAAGGAGAAAGAAACGTAAAAGAAAGCAAAACCAAGAAGAAGAGACAAGATCAAGGACATTCTTTGAGACCTTGAAGGACTTACTGATCAAGTTATGGAGCCATCTCTGAAATTTCAAAGGAACCAGAGGTACAGATTGGAGCTCAACCATCCGATGCTCAAGCACTAACTCCCGCACAACCTTCAAAGACACGGATGTGAAGGCCATCTGGCAAAGGCTTCTACAACTCCAAAAGCACCAAAGCAGAAGCCCAAAGCAACACCAACAAGGAGCAAAGAATAGATCGAGGAGTGGTGCAAAACCACAAGAAACTTTTTACATGCTTTCCTATATTAACTATGCAATATTTTGTTATATTATGCGTATTTTGTTATATATTTTGCTACTTATAAACTAATGCTACTATGGATAAATCCCACATGTAATGTTAACCCCCACCCCATTTTGCACACTATTCCCTGTTTTCATCTCAACTTAAGAGCTAGTGAGGACACCGCTCAATTTTAAGTCGGGGGAAGCACTTCAAATTCGATGCATGTGGTATATATATATAGTATTTTAAACCTACTAATGCTTGTTTTATTTAATATCTCATTAAATATCTGTTAGTATGTTAGATAAGTAGTTAAGTCTTTTGTAAATAGAGTTTATTTTCATTTTGTTTTAGATTTACTTAACAAAGCATTTTCAAAAAAATCAAAATTCTGTTTTTGAACAGTTTTTAAGTAAATCAATAGTAGGAATGTACAGATTTTGAAGCATGATCAGCTTGCTAGTTCACAAATGATTTTGATGCATCTCTTTAGACCAAAATCCTCAATGAAAAGAAAAGAAAAAGAGTCCTTTTACTTCAAAAACAACCATTGTTATTATCACTTTTACACTTTAAAGTTGATTTTTGAAAAGGATCAAACTGAGTGAAAAGTTTTTCCGAAACAAACAGAATTTAAGAAAACTAAGGTCAAAAACAAAGTTTTATTAAAAACTTAGAAGAGTGTTGAGAAATAAGTTTGGGGAGATTTTATGAAAACAAAGGCAAAAATGAGGAGCTTAGTACTCAATGCACATAAAGTTCAAAAAAAAAAAAAAAAAAAAAAAAAAAAAAAAATAAAATCAAAAGGTGTCAAAACTATGTTTGCTTAATATCTAAACCGAACTCGTTCAAAAAGAGTGCATTTGATTTGCAAACCAAGAAAAAAAGAAAAGTATGCATAAGGAGGACAATGAATCCTGTTCCAAAGTGCATTTGGTTTGAAAAAGAAAAACAAAAACAAATCAAGAAAAAGTATGCACATGGAGGTCGGTGAAGAGAGGTAACATAAGTTTTAAGAAGCATCTAGTGCTTATCTAGTAGATGCTTAAACATCAAAAAGAAGCATTGAGTCAAAAAGTTTTAAACTACTCATGTCAAGCCCTTTGATATACTTAAAGCCCCCTGAGCTTAAGGATCTTGTGAGTCTACTCTATGTTTTGAAACACCTTTGTGTTTACCAAAAGTTTTCCTAAAGTTTCAAAAGTTTAAGAAAACCTTTTTGCTTAGTTTGGAGCCAATCAAATTTCAATGGATCACACACGCACATAAAAGAGTTTTAATAGCTTTGGTTGTGATGAATTTCAAAGGCACAAAGACATAGAGATTGGAGGAAAGAAAGGTTCTTTTAAGAGAACATCACATTTTGAAAGATTGAAAGGAGTTGAAATGATCCGATCTTCTTCATCAAAAGAATCCTACTTGTTATTTTGTTATTTTGTTATTGCTTGAGGACAAGCAACAAGTTAAGTTTGGGGTGTGATAACTCTATTTTATATAGAGTTATTCATAGTCTTTACTTAGATAAATGTTTGAAACCAATGCAATAAACTTGTAAATACAATAAAAAGAGATGAAAATCATAAAATACATTATCAAGGAGATAGAAGTTCAATTTATATACAAATTGGTATGTTTGATATGTTTGTTGAGTACTTTTGCAGATTCTGTGATTTTGCATTAAGTGCTTAAGCATCGAAAGTGCTTAAGCACCAAAGCATGCTGGTGAAGCATGCTGGTGAAGCAAGTAGCACAAGACCCCACATTGGAAGCACCTCAATTTGATTTCGTTCTAATGAGCCTTGCTGGCCTCCTACTAGCTCGCTGATCACATGGAATCAATTTTCAAGTTACCAAAGAAGTCATCTATGGGATAAAAACAACAAACATCATCATTACACCAAGCCAAATGTCATCAACTAATTGGACCCCTTCAAAAGGAATGTTTCCCACTCAAAGGAATGTTTCCCATTCAAAGTGACAACAATTGACACCTGCAAAATAACTAGGATAAGTCACATGATGGTCAAAGAAAACTTCACAAGCAAGCAAAGAAGTCAAATACTTGAAGACAAAGAAAACCCTCCATGGAAGGAAATCTCCTACTTCTATAAATAGGACTCTTTCATCTCTTGTAAAGGAATATAAGAAAAAAATATATAGATATACGACCAATACCATATAGATACAATAGTAGTTTTAGATTAAAGTTCATCTTGTTCTTCATTTTATTTCCAAGTCTTTTTACTTCACTTTGATTACTCTAAGCTTAAGAGGAATGTAAGAAGGAATTGACATCTCTATTCTTCACTTCTTCCTAGTTGAGAATCAAGTGTTCTTCATTAATATTAAGTTCTTATTTCATGTTCTTCATCTTACTCTTTATTTATTTTCTTGTTATTTAATTTCTTGCAAGACTTGTCCAATCAAGCAATTTACTTTCTTGCAAGACTTGTCCATTCAAGCAATTTACTTTTAAGCAATTTACATTTCCAAGTTATTTACAATGCTTTCTTTACTTGCTTTGTTTAATTACTTTATGTGGACGATGATGAGCTAAATTCCTTAGTTGGGATGCTCTAGTCATACGATGAACTCGTGAGAACTATTGTGTTGTCCAAAAGGGTGCCTCACTTACTAGTTCTTGTACTTGAATTAAACTTGTTTTAAGGTTAACTTAGAACAAAGGGGAGTTGTATTTACAAGAGATTGACTTACAACTAGATCTCAAGAACTAGAAGCAAAGGCAAGTGTTTATTTAAGTCTTTGATGAGAAATTTGTTTTCCACAAAGTCACTTAGTAATTCCATGCTAATTCAAAAGTAATTAGCATAGTCTTTGTTCATGTGTGGGGTTTTACTAATGGAAAGTATTTAGCAACTTGAACCACTTGAAAGGAGGCGAGGAGTTTGACACACTTGCCCTTTTTATCGCAAAAAAACAAGGGTTTATTGAGCTTGTACAAAGTCACCCTTAACTGATGTATCTACACTAAGTGATCACACCGTGTGCTCAAGCACCGAAAGACAAAGACAACATTCTCACAAGGAACTCATATGGTAAAAGCATCTCAACTCTCTCTTAAATTACATCCTCTATGTGTATTTAAATTCTGCTTTTTCTATATTCCAAAACCAACCACAAATCTCTGAATAGTTGTAGACACACTAGTTTACCTATGCTAAACAAACACATTAAAAATTAGTCAATCCTCGTGGGAACGATCTTTACTTACTCTTTATTACTTGTTTGTGACTGTGTATACTTGCACATGCTTATTTCACACACCAATGTCCTAAAAAACTTCTCACTCCTTTTACATTTAGAGGGGGAGGTAGCTTTTCTATGACTTCGATTTTTGCTTGGTCAACCTCGATGCCTTTTTCAGAAATTTTATGGCCAAGCACAATACCTTCCTTGACCATAAAGTGGCACTTCTCCCAATTTAAAACTAAATTGGTTTCAGCGCATCGTTTTAAAACCGCATCAAGGTTGGCCAAACAAGAATCATAAGTATGACCAAAAACAGAAAAATCATCCATAAATACCTCAATTGAGCTTTCTATCATGTCAGAGAATATAGAAAGCATGCACCTTTGAAAAGTTGCTGGAGCATTGCACAACCCGAAAGGCATCCTCCGATATGCGAACACACCGAAGGGACACGTGAAAGCTGTCTTCTCTTGATCTTCTGGGTCTACTGCTATCTGGTTATACCCAGAGTATCCATCCAGAAAGCAATAGAAAGCTTGTCCAGCTAGTCTTTCCAGCATCTGGTCCATGAACGGCAATGGGAAGTGGTCTTTTCTAGTTGCTTGATTCAACCTTCGGTAATCAATGCACATCCTCCAACCCGTAACAGTCCGAGTCGGAATCAGCTCGTTCTTATCATTTTTCACTACCGTCATACCACCCTTCTTAGGGACCACATGAACCAGACTCACCCATGAGCTATCTGAGATAGGATAAATCATGCCGGCCTCTAAGAGCTTTAAAACTTCCTTACGCACCACCTCTTTCATTGTAGGATTTAATCTCCGTTGAGGTTGGATCACAGGTTTGAATTCTTCCTCCAGTTTGATTTTGTGCATGCAAAAAGCTGGACTTATCCCCTTGAGGTCGGAGATAGTCCAACCCAATGCATTTTTGTTGCTTCTTAGTACCCTCATCAGCTTCTCCTCTTCCAATTTGGTCAAAGAGCTGCTAATGATAGCTGGATGAAGATCATTATCTTCAAGGAATACATACTTGAGATGAGGGGAGTTGTTTCAATTCGGGGATCTTTTCTCGGGACTCTCCCCTATCTATCTCTTCCCTTTTCTTTGAGACATTTTCTACTTGAGAAGCTTCAAATTGCTTCGGATACATTCTTCTATTTCACTACCCGGATGCTCAAATGCGCTTCTTCAATAGAATTTACAATCACATTCTCCAATGGAGGAGATGGCACATCCTGTCTAAAGGTCTCTTTTACAGAATTATCAATCATATCTACCCTAAAGCATCGTCCTTTGTCATCCGGATGACGATGGCTTCAAAAACACTAAAAGTAATTTTCTCATCCCGAATCTCGAGGATCGGTTTCCACTGTTGCACATCAATCGTGAGCTCTCCTCGTGGCTAAGAACGGCTCGCCCAGATGAGCGGTACCTCCGCATCCTCTTCCATGTCAAGGATCACAAAGTCTACCGGAACATAAATTTATCAACTCGACTAGAACATCTTCCAACACTCCATAAGGATATTTTCATGAACGATCGCAAGTGTCGGTGACATCCTAGTGGGTTTTACCTCTCCACCACCCAATCTCTTTAGCATAGATAATGGCATTAGGTTAATACTAGCCCCGGATCACAAAGGGCCTTGCCAAACGCTATGTCGCCAATTGCACATGGAATGGTGAAATTTCCTGTCTTTCATTTTTTCGAGGAGCTTCCTCGAATTATAGCATCGCACTCTTCACCAAAGCCACTGCTTTCATCTTCTTTGAATTTCCTCTTCTTTGTCAAGAGCTCCTTCATGAACTTGGCATAGATGGGCATTTGTTCTAGAGCTTTCGCGAATGGGATATTAATTTGAAGTCGCTTGAAAATCTCCATGAACTTTGAAAAATCGCTTTCATCTTTTTGATTTTTTTGCTAGCATATGGATAGGTGACTTCACTTGAGGAGAGGTGCTTTGGGTGTCTCTTGTGTACTGCACATCAGAGAACAAATTGTTTTCATTAAGGTTAGACTTCACACCTTCTTCACTTTGCTCCTTTTCAACTTCCCCAATTTTTTCATTTTCATTTTTTTCACTCAACTCAATTTTTTCATTTTCTACTTCCACCTTCCTCTCACAAGTCACCACAGCGTTTTCAACTCCGACCACTTCTTAGTGAAATAGCCTTAGCAGTTTCATTCCTTGGGTTATCAATGGTGGTAGCGGAGAATCCACTACTAGATGATTCAGCAAGCTGCTTTGATAATTGGCCAATCTGAGTTTCTAAATTCTTTATGGAAGCTTCGTGATTCTTTTCCATACTCTTCATGGCTTGCTCTTGTGATTGAAACGTGGTTTTCGTCATCTGCATGAACTGAGTTAGAGCATTCTCCAATGGAGAAGATTGTCTTTGTTGTTGAGATGATGGCTGAGATTGCTGTTGTTGATTTGACCCAGCTGTATCATTATTTTTCCATGAGAAATTGGGATGATTCTTCCACCCAGGGTTATAGGTGTTAGAATATGGATTCCTCCTTGTTTCTTGATAGTTTCCCATGAAATTGACTTGTTCATTGGAATCTCCATGAGTAGCACAATCACCTTCATGAGCCTCTCTACCACAATAGTTACATGCACCCTGGTTTACCGCTTGAACAGTCGCAGGGGGTTGAGATCCCCCTGGTAAAGCAGCAGCTAATTGCTTAGTAAGAGCTTCAATTTGTAGAGACATTACCTTTTGTTGAGCCAACACAACACTATTGGCGCCCAACTCTAACATTCCGGTTTCTTTGTTGCCCTCTATCATTTTGCAAAGCGGTACTCATTAGAAGCCATATGCTCTACCAATTGTTTGGCTTCTTCAAATAGCTTTTGGTACCTAAAGATCCTCCAATTTGAGGCATCTAGCATCATTCTAGTTTGAGGTCGCAACCCATGATGAGAAAGTTTGCAATTGAAAAACTCATCAATTCCATGCGAAGGACATCTTTTTAATAGGAGTTTGAACCTTTCCCACGCGTCATACAAAGACTCTGAATCCCCTTGCTCAAAATTTGATATCTCGGCCCGTTTCTTGATGAACTTAGAAATTGGGAAAAACCTTTCGAGAAATTTGCTCTCTAGATCACCCCAATTGTGGATAGTTCCCTTTGGGATAGTGTTGATCCATCTTTAGCCCCCGCTACCAAAGTATACGGAAAGAGACGTAATTTTTTTCCGGTCGCCGACACTCCACAGGATTTGTGGACCCACAAATTTCATAGAATTGGAACAAGTGTTGATTCGGGTCTTGAGATCGTAACAGCAGAATTGTTTCGATTTCAAGGCATTGAGGATTGAAGACTTGATCTCAAATGCCACAGCCTCCCACAAAGTTGGAAGGTATAGGCTTGGGACGCCTTGATTTCTTCTACCAAAGTCGCCAAGAGTACGAGCAAAGCGGATTTTCCCCATGACTTGAGTTACAATTGGTTGCACAGAGTTTCTCCGGTTGTTACTTGTTGCTCTCTTTGCTTTCTTAACCTTGCTTCCTTTCGATTCGCTTTTGCAATTTTCTCGATCTCCGGATTGTAGAGTAAATCTTTAGGATCTACTGTTCCACGCATGCACTGAAACAACAAGAACTAAGACAAGTGTCAAAGCAACAGGTATAATAAATAAAAATAAAGAAAAACTACAACTGAAATGAATTGTTGTATATACGGGTTCGAATTAGCAGTTGCCTTCGAAATAATTAGTAAATCAATTTCGATCCCCGGCAACGGCGCCAAAAACTTGTTAACTATTTGGCAAGTGTACCAAATCGTGCAAGTAATAAAACCGGTAAGAACCGGGATATTGTCCTCAAGGATCGAATTTAATTTGCCAACTACGATGCAACGACTAATTTGAACCAAGTTGAAAGGGGTTTTGTTTGGTAATGTTGAGCTATGAAGCTCAAGGGTAAAACGGTAAATTGTTTTTGACTTTTTAACTACGAGAAAACTGACACGATGGAAGAAATACGTTGAGAAAACGCTAGGGATGGATGTCTTCCGATTTCATGCTATCGTTACTGATTTATTTTCAGAAGTTATCTCTCTCTCTTTTGCTATTGAATCCACAATTCTAACTAAGCCCTAATCCCTTAGGTGAATAGGTCTTTGTTAATTGATAAAAGCCCTAATTCCTTAGGTGCATCTACTAACAACAAGCATTAAACGCGAGGATTCGCCACATACATCAATTCGCAGGATATTCCTAAACTTACGAATGGAAGGAATTGAAATTCAAACAATCCAATAATAAGAACTTAGTTTAAATTATTGAATAGAATATAGGTTCTATAATTTCCCAATTACGTAAAGGTTAAACACGTAATATCAATTCACAAACGAGAGAACGATAAAAATCATCAAGATAAACCAAAGAACAATAAATCTAAATCGAATTTATCCATCCCCAACATTGGGGTTTAGTTACACATGATCAAAGATAAGGAAAAGAGAGAATTACAAGATAATAACGATGAGGATGATGACATTCAAGTCTCAATTCTTGTTCCCAAGGCTTGATTCTTCGATGGTCGGCGAACTGCAACCAACTCTCTCCGGTGTGCTAGGGTTTCAATTCGCCCAAAACAGCGTCAGAGATCCTTCAAAAACGCAGCTTTTTGCGTGTTTTATCGTGTTTTCAATGATCGGCGCTCATCGGCGCCTCGGCGACACTTAAGCGCCACTTGCGGAGGACGCCATGTAACTCGCGCGCCTCACCGGGCGCCTCATGCGAGGAGTGGGGCGCGAATGGACAGGACTTTTGCTTCTCGCACTCCTTTGTCGCCTCACTGGCGCCCAAATGACACTTCAGCGCCCACTTCGCCACTTCATTCCTTGGCACTTTTTCGTCCGTTTGCTTGCATTTCTTCGTTCTTCCTTTCACCTAGTCCTGGGGCACAAAAACACCACAAAAACCAAGCGTAAACACTTCAAAGCAATTCAATTTCAACTAGCACAATTTACTCTTTTAGTGTTGCCATTTTCCCTACATTCAATAAAATCTTCACATAAAATCCCCTTTTTCATACTAAGAACCATCATGTGATGGGGATTCATCAGCTACAATATCTCAACTAACAGAATTTAGTTCATATTACTCATTATATAATAGAGATAATCTTTATATAGGCCATGATGATGGAGGGTTTGCTTGGAGATAAAACTTGACCAAGATCAGCTATCCATAGTTACTTTGCAGACCTCCCATTAAGCAAGTTGCTCTTCACATGAAGTTCACATGGGGTGGTCCAATAAAGAAGTGCCACATATCCTTGAGTGAGTGACCTTCCCAACTTGTCTCCAATAGTAGGTGCCGAAATTTGCAAGTGGATCTGCTCCCCATGACTAAGCATGATGTGACATGTCAAGTGTTGGTGCATCAATTTGGTCCTTGGATGATTTGGTGCATATTGCAGGTGTAGGCAGTGTAGGTACACCAAGTGCAGGTAGTGTAGGTACACCAACTGCAGATGCACTGAACAAATACATCAAACATACCAAAATATATGCAACATGCTTAGTTCTTTGCTTAACCCTTCTTGATACTTTGAATGTTGTTCTTTATTTATAAAACTATATTTAACACTTTAATTTACTTGAATTTAAGCAATTATCTAAGTTTAAATGCATGAATAACTCTATATAAAATAGAGTTATCAACATGCTTGATAGGGTCTTCTCGGCGGTTTGATACGCCCGGACCATCCCCGTGCTCGCTTGAGGTTAATCCGGTATAGAGAGACGTCGTGATTTGATTACCAATTGGAGCACGGGGTTGAAGAGACTCTCACCGCCACCGTGAGAGCCCACTATCTGCCTGAGATTCATCCACTTTACCTCCATTGATTTCGGTCCATATCAGTTCTCTGTCTATCACCTCCAGAACCAGCATCAACACCAGGAGGGATGGGTCCTAATTAAGGAGAAAATGATGTTTGTTTCCCAGCGTTTGCGGAGTGTGTTGCAGTTAGGTGATCTTCATCCTGCACCATCATCCTACAGAATGATCTGGGGTGTCATTCATGTGGCAAATGGTGGGTCTCCCCCTGAGTCCCTTTGATTATTGTCTGTGTATCATTATGTAACATTTTAAACACTTATGGATTTATGTATTTATCTTAGTCGTCCCTATGTTTTTAATTGTTGCACTGCGTTAATATTTTATTTTAATCGATGCAAATTTAGCGAAAGCGAAATACATGGAAACAACAAGAAATTATTTATTTTAGAGATGAAATTTAATAAAACGGATTTATCTATATTAGAGGTAAATCTGTTGGCTATTTTAATGCGTTGGATTTATCTTTTAAATAGATAAATCCATTTTGTTATTTTTCAACAACGGAATTTTAGAGATAAATCTGACAGCCAAAATAAACTTTGCTCGGATTTATGATAAATCCGTTTGCCATTTTTTGGCAAAACAAATTTATCTCCTCCAATAGGTAAATCAGTAGTTCATTTTAGTAGAAATAAAATTGAATTTAATTTTTGGGTGGAGGTATTATGTCTAATAGTAGGGGTAAAAAAAATACCTGTTAACTTATACTATAGTACATGACGGACTGTTGTTGTATTAGTCTCACTAGGACGATTACCCGTGCGATGCACAGAGAGGTGATTAACATGCCTACAGATGTAGTTTTGAAAAAACATCAATATTTTATAAGTGGGGTATAAAAATACGCAAAACATATAGACGAAGAGGCAACAATAGCCCTTGGTGGGATGAGGCAACAATGTCGGTCCAAAAATATAGAGTTGAAGTATATTGGTAAACAGTGGGGTACAAAATGAGGGGTACATTTTGATAATAAAAAAAAGTGTTGGATAAATAAAAAATTTGTCGTGGGTATATTGGTAAATAGTGAGGTACAAAATGTGGGGTATATTGGTAAATGGTGGGGTACAAAATATAGAGTGGGGTATGTCGGTCCAAAAATATAGAGTGGGGGTATATTGGTAAACAAAGTGGGGTACAAATGAGGGGTATATTGGTAAATGGTGGGAATAAAATTTTCCCACCAAAAGTGGATAAAAAAGTGTTGGACTAAAAATTTTTGTTAGGGTCCATTTGGTACAAAAATATAGAGAAAGGGTATATTGGTAAATGATGGACGTACAAAATGAGGGGTATATTGGTAAATGGTGGGGTACAAAATATAGAGTGGGGTATGTCGGTTCAAAAATATAGAGTGGGGGTATATTGGTAAACAGTGGGGTACAAAATGAGGGGTATATTGGTAAATGGTGGGAATAAAATTTTCCAACCAAAAGTGGGGAAGTCAACGATTGTGTATTAATAGTTCTCTTGATAGAGTGGGGGTATATTAGTAAATGGTGGAGTACAAAATGAGGGGTACATTTTGATAATAATAATAAAAAAATGTTGGAGAAAAAAAAATTTGTCGAGGGTATGTCGGTTTGCAAAAATATATAGTGGGGGTATATTGGTAACAAAGTGGGTACAAAATGAGGGGTATATTGGTAAATGGTGGGGCACAAAATATAGAGTAAGGGTATGTTGGTCCAAAAATATAGAGTGGGGGTATATTGGTAAACAGTGGGATACAAAATGAGGGGTATATTGGTAAATGGTGGGAATAAAATTTTCCAACCAAAAATGGGGAAGTCAACGATTGTGTATTAATAGTTCGGATAGAGTGGGGTATATTGAGTAAGCAGATTGGAGTACAAAATGAGGGTACATTTTGATAATAATAAAAAAAGAATGTTGGAGAAAAAAAATTTGTCGGGGTATGTCGGTGCAAAAAATATATAGTGGGGGTATATTAGTAAACAAGAGGTACAAAATGAGGGGTATATTGGTAAATGGTGGGACACAAAATATAGAGTAAGGGTATGTTGGTCCAAAAAAATAGAGTGGGGGTATATTGGTAAACAGTGGGATACAAAATGAGGGGTATATTGGTAAATGGGGGAAAAAATTTCCCACCAAAATCAGCAAAGATGCGATCTTGCTATTATAGTTGTCGATATTGGATAAAATTCATATCTATATATTCTATTCCTTCAGTTACTTCTGTTACTTCAACGCGTATTATTTTATTTGTCCTGCTAATATTTTTAAGGGATTTGGATATCATGTCAACTTAATCTGGGTGGTAGAATTTTGATTTGAAGGTGTACATTTAAAACAGTATTTTATATTTGTTTTTTAGAAGTTAAATCATAGCCATTAGATTTGTATCCAATGACCAGTATTTAGTGACAGGAGTGATTGGAGTATAACTTGACAGGAGAAGAGATGGGTAGATCTGTATTCAATGGCCAGTATTTAGTGACATGAGTGACTGGAGTATAAGAGGGGATCTGGGTCCATTTTTAAGTTATATTATTTCTCAATTATTTGACATGAAGATTAATAAGTGTGATGAACAATTAAAAGTATCATAGAATAAAACTAGGAGTGTCACAATCATCTATTTGTCAATTGGATATCCGGTCCATCCATAGTAAAATCTATCAAATCCATCTATTACAAAAAAAATATTGATGGATTGGATTGAATCCATCCATTTGATTTTGTGGATGGTTGTGATTCATCCCTTATATTTTTTAAATCCATTGGATTACAATAACTACAGGGGATGTATAAGGTGAGAGGAGAGTTTATTGTGAGAGATGAGAGGAGTAAATCTGGACCCTATAACACTACATGGGTGGTTGTGATTAAAAGGTGTTTACCAAATTGACTTTTTGTTTTAATCTCAACCGCTCGCGCGTGATTTGATGTTGATTCGTCTCACCCTATCATTATAAAAGTTCTCTCATAATATATGTTTCCTATCATTATATATGTATATATATATATATATATATATATATATATATATATATATATATATATATATATATATATATATATATATATATGTGAGGCAACAACCACCTACCACACGGTTGTCGTGGTGGGTTTCTGACCCTATCGGAGCGCCATTGTGACCTCTCGTGTGTAGCGCATTGTCAACCACCCTTCTATCCAAAAAAATTTGTCCCATAACACATGATATTTTAGAATCTCAATAAAACTTTAATGTTTTTTTTTTCAGGCATACCATTCATTATTTTACTAATTTATCTTTCCAAGGTTATTAATGAGGGTTAATTTGGTAAACTAGCTCACAATTCATATTTTCCATACAAAATTAATTATTTTTCTTAATATGTGTAAAATGATCGAAAACGACATATAATATGGGACGGACTACTCCATCGATTCGTCCTATATTATATGTCTTTCTAGCCAAAAAAATTTGTCTCATAATATATTACATTTTAGAATACCAATAAAGTTTTAATTATGGTTTCCCTATTATACTCTCAAGGTTTTTATATGGGAGAATTATTTTATTGAAAGGGGATAAGCCGTATCCGATTAAGGATTTGAAGGAGAAAATTTCTAATTTGTGGAATATTTCTTCTGATTGGTCCCTGGTTTCTCTCGGTAAGGGATAATTCTTTAAATTCTCTTTTGTCTCCAAGGATGATTTTAGAAGAGTCTGGTCACTTGGTTCTCGTAATTTAAATCCAGGTGTCCTGCGTCTGTTTGCTTGGAAGCCTGATTTTGACCTCTTTCTGTAAAACAAACCAATGCTCAATGTTGGGTTAGACTTCATGGTCTTTCCCATGAATATTGGAGGCCAAAAATTTTGTTTGAGATTAGTGGTAGACTAGGAGTTCCTATTAGCTTTGGATGAAGCCACTATGAAGAGGACTTTTGGCCACTTGCTAGAGTTCTTATTGATGTTGATTTATCTGAAAAACTGCTTGATCAATTGTTAGTAGAAAGAGAGGGATACTCTTTTCTCATCGAAGTGGTATACAAGCTCATACCTATGTTTTGCAACTCTTGTCAATGTAGTGGTCATTCTCTCCAAAATTGTAAGTTTTCCCAAGATGCGGAGATGACTCAAGGAAATCAGTGCAGCCTCGAAAGGTGAAACCTACTCTTCGATATGTTCCAAAGATTGATAAAGGTAAGTCAATTGCCAAGGAGAAAACTGTTGAGCCTGAGATGGAAGTTGACCCATCTAAATTGCAAGATGCTAGTGTGGTTCTGGTAGAAGAAGAGAATGTTCCCAATCGCTTCAAGGGTACGAATAGCATTGTTATTTCACCTGAGGAGATGGCTGGGTGCCCAAACCCTCTTCTTAGTGTAGCAAATAATTTTCCTACTGATGTTATGCAAAAAGATTCTTTGATTTTGCGGCTCCACTTGTGTCGGCTGAGAAATCTACATTTGTTCATAGTTCTATTGTGTCTGCCCCCACTTTAGGGGTGTTGGTGGCCCCCTCTTCATCAAATAACTCTTTGGAAGAGGTCCATTCTTCTTCCACCCAATCTCCCACGACTCAGCTAGATGCCTTCTCTTCTAACACAGTGGATGCAACTGACATGAGAATTTTATGGAAGAATTAGAGGGATGTCTCAGGTGACGAGGATGTGTCTGTTGCCTCTAAATCTGTTGCTACATCGAACTCGAGAGTTGAATCTGACATGAATATTTTACGAAAGCTTTGGATGAGTCTTCAGACGATGTTGGTAATCCTGTGATTTCTGATTCTCATGGAGCAGCTGCGCGACATGCTTACTTTGAACTGGTTGTGTCCATGTCTCAAAAGAAGAAATTAAGACAACAAAAGAACTTTGTCGTTGGTTACAATACTCGTTCAAAAGCTAATTCTGTTATCTGGTTTTGTTTTTTTTTTGTGTTTTCGTTTAATTTTTCATTTGGATGTTTTGCCTCTTGCCTTGGGTTTTGGTCTAGTCCTCCCTTGATTTCTTTTTTGTCTTTTTTTTTCTTTGGTTAAAAAAAATTATATTCTCAAATTTGTATACAGATTTTTTTCAATTCATTTTTAAGTCAATGAATGAATGGTATATTTAGAAAAATGAAATATATTTTTTTATAAACTAATAATTATATTCATTAGTTCCCGTGTCACAACTTTAAACGATATATAATATGATACATGGAGGAAGCTGTAATTATGAATAAAGAGGTGAACAAGGATAACTATCACCAAAATAATATCTCATCTCTTATCTCATGCACGTGAAATTACCTCCAAGCAAAGGTAAAAACAGCGATTTTGAAAGGCAAGGTCATGCTTCAATTCTGTCAACTAGTTCCATCTTATTCTAGATCTATTTATCTTCTATAAATATGTAGACACAGACACAAGGTCTAACATAAGTCCAAAACAAAATACAAGGCATGGGTAGAATTAGTAGTGCAAATTTATTATTTATGAAATCCATATAGAGTTACAAATGAATACATACGTACCTACGCATCAAACAAAGTACGTATAGTCTCAAGAGAAACTTATTAGCATGTCTGAATTAGATAACCTTAAATATTGCAGCAGTTAAACCATTTGTTCAGCAATCTTAGCCAATGACTTAAGATTGCAGCTGATGATGGTATTGGCAAAACAGCAAGTATCATCAGCACTACTACCTTCTGGAATATCCACCACATAAGACTCTATAGCCACAGTACTCTTCTCTCCATACTTCTCTTCCTCTTCATGCAAAGTAATTGTGGAAGTATAGTTAACAAGCCTGTGATCACCACCAATGATGCTAAACTTCAGAACATGATTATCATCATCAAGAATGTCTAACCTCTCAACACTAACACCAGCTGGCAATCCAGAAGTAATCATCACCTCACGTTGTTAAGAGTCCCACATCGGATGGGATATGGCCTGAAAAAGAGTTTATAAGTGGGTGGCATCCCTCACCTTACAAGCCGGTTTTGTGGGGTTGAGTTAGGCCCAAAACCACATTCTAAGATGGTATCAGAGCCAACCCAAGATCCGTTGGGCCACCCGCTATCGGGCCACTCGGGTCACGCTCCAGTTGTCCAGTCCTGGGCGCGAGGGGGGTGTGTTAAGAGTCCCACATCGGATGGGATATGGCCTGAAAAAGAGTTTATAAGTGGGTGGCATCCCTCACCTTACAAGCCGGTTTTGTGGGGTTGAGTTAGGCCCAAAACCACATTCTAAGACACGTACACTTCCAATGCAAGTACCATCACCATATAGCATTTTGCACTTCTTTACGAACTGTTTGTAACCTTGTGGATACTCAAAGCGTTTAACAATGGACCAAACTAGATGTAACGGTGCGTCTATGTATACTTGGCGTCTCTATAGCGCTATTTTTTGTTATGGACTTATCTTATACCTTGTGTCTGTGTTTAGATATTTATAGAAGAGAAATATGATAGAATAAGATGGAACTAGTTGACAGAATTGAAGCATAACGTGCCTTTATTTGCGATGGAGTATAAGGTTTTGTTAGTTTCGAGGTTTATTGCTTTTCAATCGCTGCTTTTACCTTTGCTTGGAGTTTTTTTTTTTTGGTGTAACACAGGGCAGAAGCATGATAGGGCAGGAATGTGATCGAGATCGACACATGACATATTTTGACATGAATCATCCTTTAAATTGCATGCATGTTTGCCTGTCAGTCAAGTAATGCTTTCCTTATAATTTCAATTCATTTTTAACCAAGTCTTATTATATCACAGTAACTACTTTAGAGTTTATATATATATATATATACTGAGTAGTCTCGTCCAGATGGGAGAAGGCGATTAACATGTTTTGATCGATAACTACAGAAAACATAATCCACGAAAAAGAAGACAATAACACAGAATGATACAATACATAGTGTCATTCATTGATAAAAAGTAAAACCATAAAATGTTTTCATACATAGGACAATAATAACATGATAGAAAAATATTTCATAAGTCCAAATCCAAACAACATAATGACAGAAAACATAATCTATCAAACATAGAAGTTGATACCAAAAGTTCTACAACTTAGGATCACCACATTATGCAAAATCCACACAAATAATCATTGGTGGTATGCTTTCAATTGAGAAGTGCAAAACATCCCCTACACGGAATTTGTTCTCTTCAACAAAATCGTTCCATTCACGTCCAACCAAAAACTTTTCATGTTCATGTCTTTCAGAAGTACGGATACCACAAAAATATGATGTCTCAGTTGGCAAAAAGATCAATGGAATATCAGTCTTCGATTTTGGAATGATCTTAGCAATCCTCCTTGGAAAATGCTGACATATTACAATATAACATATAAAATCATTAAATAACTCAACCTTGTAAAACAATAAAGATAGAAATGTTTTGTTGTATTATTATAACATATAAACACTATAATACTCAATTGATCAATTGATATTATTTATACATACCATTCCACCAGGATCTGTATTTGATATAGCCGGATATACTGAAGCGGACCATGTTTTGTCCTCTTCTTCACCAATAAATTCCTCTGTATCTTCGAATTGAATCCACTCAATTCCTCGATTCTTCTCGAACCATCGAGAGCGGATGAAGTGAAATCTTCACTGTTTGTGTTTTCAACCACCGATGAGTCTGAACTGATTTCAATTATGTTATGGCTAGGAGGATAAATTAGTAAAAAAAATGTCATTATGTTTTCATTATATGTTCCAAAAGTATTTGTAAGATACTGAGTTTGTAATAAGTTAATCTCAAAGTATGTGAAAACACTTTCATCCATAACGCTAAATCATGTTCGAACTATGGAAGACATCATGTATAACGATTTGCAATGAAGTTTAAGTTTAAGTGTACTTTGCATATTAAAAAATTGTAATAAACTATCACACTTGATTTACGTTAAATTAAATCTATCTATGGTCACTTACTCAGACAAATTAAACCATTAAACCATATAAAGTAAAGTAACTTGACTAAAACTATTAATCAAAATTTGACTGAGTATCGATAATCGAGATAAATGATTCAAAGTGGAATAAGAAGAAGGGTGATGGTGAGAGGTTGAAATGAAGTTACTGATGGGTTTAATAAAAAAGAAAGTAAATCTACTAAAACTAATAAAAGTTCTGAGTGGGTTTATTCAAGTCTATGAGTTTCGGGTATTGATGAAACAAAGCGTGGATCGTGATAGTTTGAAGTGAAGAATGAGAATGAATAAGGAGAAAAATACGTGTTTTGTGCGAATCCATAGGCGACGGTGAAAGGTTACAATGAAGACCGAGATAGAAATGGAGTAGGGTTTGTAAGTCTTGTTGTGTTGAGTAAGGCATGTGAGAGAAACATTGAGAAGTGTGTACTCTCACACGGCGGTTCAGGTACGCATTGATTGGTCAAATCAATGTGACAATAAATTGGGCAACATTCACGATGGTGAAGATGAAACGGATATGTGCTTCATGGCTTCCAAAGTGGAATAAATTGTATTTTAAACCGATTGGCTTCGGATACATCGTTAGAAGGATTATTTAGACCGATTGTGTCACATAATATGACAGGGAGTGGTCAAATCAATGAAATCACACTTTTAGTTTTAGCATTGATGATAATGAATGAAGCTGAAGAATTGGAAAATAGAACATCATAACACACATGCCTTTCAGATGGAGTATTCTCTTGCTGAGATAGGTAAGTTTGATATGACTAATTATTGCAGTTGTTTTTTTTACCTTCACCTTTCGGATATTAATTATTGCATTAATTCTCTTCATTACTCTTATTATACTAATAACGCACTAATAAACGGTCTAAGGAGGCAAATGAATTTAGTACCATTGCCTTGAAAAACGGTTCAACATGCTTGAATATGGTTTTTACCATTAAAAATGGAGTAAGATGTCTTTATATCATACATGCATTTACCGTTTCTCTTTGCTTAGTTGGGTAACGTAAACATGACAAATTATATTTAAATTATGTTGGGTTGAAAGTATATGTGAATGATTTCATGATTTCATGATTTTATTGTTTTTCCATTCTAAGTAATAGTTAGATCAGTAAATGATTTTATGGTTTTTGTAAATAATGAAATAGAGGTTATTTCCAATACTTATAGGTCATAATGTTTAAATGCCTTATAAAGTCCCACATAATCCATAACAGTACATAAGATGCTTAGAAACCATAAAACAACAATAAGACACTAAGTTAAACGTCTTAAAACTAAAACACAAAACGGTAATCATCCAACGATTATTAACTCTTCTTCCCAAGAACCACTGAATTGCAATCACTTGCACACCCACTGACATCCTTTCCTTTCCCTTAAAGTTTTTTGGAATGAGTGAACTTTTCGAAACTTAGATTTACCAATATGACCAAAGAAGCTTTCCATATATATTAATGTTAGCATCACTTGCTTCACTCATCTCTTCATTTGTTACTTCATCATCATCATTACCAGGATCAGACTCCATATCCGGTTCATTTGCAAAAGGCCCATACTTATCAAAATAGTGAGATGAAACAGGTACAAAAAGCTTGAAATTGCCTTTTGAAACATATGTCAGACGACCAATAGCATAATCTTTGAAACCATACAGGTTGCAGATAAATGTTGTCCTTGTCTCCATGTATGGCACTCCAGAGTCATCAACCTTGATTCTCCCAGGGATGGTTGTCCCAAATTTGTTTTCAAGGGTTATGTGTGAAGAGAGGTTTGTGGAGTAATTCTGGAAAAACCCGTTCGGTATTTCCACACGCTTCTGTTAAGAGATGAATAAATAAACAAAACTATGTAAGAGTTATATGCGAAATTAAACTATATTTTATAAAGCAAAACCCATAAAATTGCAATACTCACTGTATCCCGTCTGAATACAACAATAAACACTTTGCTTCCAATGTCTCTCCTTGAAAGAAACAAAATAAACAAACTCTTAAACTACTATACATGGAACTATAGATATGATGGTTAACATTATTCAAAACATGTGAGTATTCCAAACAAACATACCTCATTTTCCTCCCCTCTTTTTGTATTCGAGAAACTTGTGTTGCAACTTGCAAGAAAATAATGTACTATTCTACAAATTGGTTATACGAAACGTTGTTTAGTTTGTCATACTTTCACCTCCTATACATGGAACTTATTATGGGTTTTTTTAAATAGAAAAAGAATGAGCCATGCATCATGACTTACCTCGGTAAATGTCATGTTAGTATGCCTTTTCTAATGGGCTTGTTGATACTAACAACACCTCCTCTAAAGCCCACCAAAAGAAAATTTAGCATAACACGTTTAAAAAATTCAAAGCAAATTACTTTTCCGGATAATTTTATTTTATTTCATAACTACGTTAAAAAATCAATTAGACATCCAATCCAATTTTCTTAAAAACAAACATTAACGGTTACAATAAAGAAATGTAGATTAATCAAGAACTAAAAAGATACACAATGGTTACAATAAAGAAAAAAATACGTAAATACTTATACAACGATTTAACTCGCTAATGATAATAATAGTAAGTTTCATTAAACTAACATAGTGATTTTTTCATATTCATTGTCGCTTTCATGTTCATCAGGTTGAGGAGCACCATCAATTGATACCTGTTATGGAGAAATCACACGCATACTATTTGCACCCCTCTCTGCTCAAAAGGCCTACTGTTTGGGCCTTCAACAGCCAAGGCCCATTATCCTTCATCCAACAGCCTACATTGCACCTCCACAACCAATGGTTCAGATGATGACACCCAAGTGCTTCCCAAACCTATAAATACTGCATTTATTCCAAGGAGAGAGGTACGCATTAATTATCACTTATTTGCATTAACTCCACTGCTACTGACTTCAGCATCGGAGTGTTTATGCAGGTACACCCCACCACAGCTCGGAACAACCAGCTCGGAATAATCAGCTCGGACATAACTCCAAATTGATCAAAACCTTATTACCTACCTACTATCTCGGATATACTTATCTTAGATCGGCGACCTAGTCTTAAGAAGAGCAGATGTAGGACTGAAAAATGCATCACAGGGCAAGCTAGCACCGAACTGGGAAGGTCCATATCGAGTCACAACAAAAACGGGAAATGGCGCTTTCGAGCTAGAAACCTTAGAAGGCAAGGCGATCCCAAGAACTTGGAACGCCACCAAACTCAAGAAATATTACAGTTAGACTTGCTTTGCTAAGGCATTCTAGTTCCGATATTGTTTTAATATAGACTTGCTTTGCTAAGGCATTCTAGTTCCGATCTTGTTTTAATATAGACTTGCTTTGCTAAGGCATTCTAGCTCCGATCTTGTTTTAATATAGACTTGCTTTGCTAAGGCATTCTAGCTCCGATCTTGTTTTAATATAGACTTGATTTGCTAAGGCATTCTAGTTCCGATCTTGTTTTAAAACAAATCTATACCGCTATTTTCAGATGTTAAAACTTGTTTAAAAGCAGAAGGGAAAAGATATCCGAGCTAAAAACGTAGTCACAAAGGAAGCCAAAAATACGACGAGCTAAATATAGAGATATCATTACAAAAATACCGGTTACGGCCGGACCCTCAGTCTCAAAAAACAGATGAAAATTAGCAAATTACACATTTTTTGGATAAACGATCCTTGACACTTCGTCGGATTCCGGGTCAAACTCAACAATATGACCATCATGAACCCCGTACTCCGGGTTAAAAATGTCACGATCGGCAACAAAGTCAGGAATAACTACGGCGACTTGATCAAGGGCGTTATTGAAAGCTTCGACAATACCATCTTGACCCATCTGAATAGCCTGCTTCCGATCTTCCAGAGCTTCAATATTTAAAGCAGTCAACTCCGCGATCTTAGCATCTTTCTCTTGAAGCTCGGAAAAGTTATTTGACGAGGTCGAAGCTGTCAACTCCGCGATCTTAACATCTTTTTCTTGAAGCTCGACGGCAGCCTTTTCAAATTTTTCATTTATACGCTTGGATCGGCCTCAAGTTATGCTTTTCGGCCTCAAATTGATTCTTTTCACCTCAAGTTGTAGGACGCTTTGATTCCAAATCTTCACCATCCGCTTGTAGAGTTCCACATCTTTTGAGATTTATCAAGATCAGCCCGAAGTGGACTTACAGCTTTCCGAGATGACTCATACTTGGCTTCAAGATCTATACAAATAGATAAAAACATAAGTATGAAAGATGTTGGAAGATCGGGTGGACGAACTTAGAAAATCGGAAACCATACCTTTAATCTTTAGAGCTGCAGCCGTTTTATCCTCCCTGACTAAGTCGACCATCCTTGCGAACACCGAGAGTGAAACTCCGAAGGGGTCAGCTTGGAATTCCTCGGTCTTGAGGGTCATATATGCCCGTGGATCAAAGGGAGCGATGAGCTTATGTTTTTGTGCTTTTTTGAATGGTCGCTCAGATCAATCACATTCTTCTCCCGATCTTGGGGTTTGGACCTAGGAGGAAGCTGCCCAGATGGCTGCTTCCTTTTTCGAGTAAATGGCCGAGTTTCCTCTTCCTCTTCCTCTTCCCCCTCGGGATTAACCACGGTGATGGGTACAGCCGGAGTGACAATTGCGGGAGAGTTCCCCTCAGCCTGAATTTCATGGTACACAACATTATTAGTAGTAACCCCTACATCCGTTTCTGCGTTTTGTATTAACACGCGTAACCCTTGTTTCCTTGTCACCCTTGACAAAGCAACGTACAATTGTCCATGCGAAAACACAGGGGTAGGCAAATAGACTCCAACAATTTCCAAAGACTGGCCTTGACTTTTGTTGATAGTCATTGCAAAAGATATTGACAATGGAAATTGACGCCGTTGAAATTTAAAAGGAATTCGAACATCTGATGGTATAAGGGATAACCTGGGAATATAAACTTTGTTTCCAACATGAGTACCTGATATAATTTCACCCTCTACCACATATTTACCAAGCTTTGTTATGATCACCCTTGTCCCGTTACAAAGACACGCATTTTGATCAATGTTGCGAAGAAGCATAATCGTACAATCGACCTTTAACTTCAATATGTGAGGTGGCAAACCGGTGATGAAATGGTATTCAAATACTCAAGAGTGAACGCGTTATCTGCAGTGCGAACAAAGATTATCAGAATGGGGTGTATCAAGACTATAGTATATCATTTCTTCCCCAACTATGTTGTTAGCCATGTAATTGTTAATTTCATCCACCATGTCGTTTTTGGGTGCAAGAATTGCTCTTTTTTGATAGTATGATGCGTAATTTGACACATCTACATATCCAGGATAAATTTCATTAACAATGTCAACAATTAGATCATTCCCATGTTGAAGTTGTAGTCCAATAGGGATATCAATAACACTATGTTCATCATGATGAACTCCAACTTTACCATCACCAATAGCCAATACCCAATCAGCAAATTGGCGACGTTCCTCTAGATCATCTTCGTTTCCACCAAATAGTAGTCGCATGTTTGTATGCAGTGACAATATCTCACAAGATCTCCATAGATAAGATGAGTTTATTGTGGCATTTACAATTTGTTGCCTAGTTCCTTTTTTGGAATTATAGGCAAAACTTGGCGCGAAAGTCGCCACCAAGTACTACAACTTTACCACCAAAAGGCAACTTGTCGTTACCTGGCCTATGATGTCTTAGAATGTCTTTGAATGTACGATCTACAGCTTCGAAACAATGTTTGTGCATCATTGGTGCCTCATCCCATATTATCAATTTAGCTCTGGTTATCAATTCTGCCAATTGACTACCATGATTTATATTGCATGTTGAGTCTTCATGTATAGTAATTGGTATACAAAAACGTGAATGAGCAGTTCGCCCTCCTGGAATAAGAAGAGCTGCAACTCCGCTAGAAGCAACCGTTAATACAATTTCTCCTTTAGACCTTAAACCTGCAGCAAGGGCTCTCCATATAAATGTTTTCCCAGAACCACCGAACGCGTTCAGAAAAAATAACCCAGATTGATTCGAAATAATACGGGTAATAATTGTGTCATACACAAAACGTTGCTCCGTTGTCATAGTAGCAAGTAGTGTCAAGTGTTCATCTACCAATGCAACTCTATCATAATTTAATTCATCATTGATTAAACGGTTAAACCGATGATCAACATTGTCATTATCATTCATAAGAGATGCAATTGATGGATAATCTGATAACCGTTTACTTTGACTTTGAAGCTTATCATTAATGTCATGCAATACATAATTCCTCAGTTGTTCATCCGTCAACGTCAACACTGCATAACAAACGCCCAATTAAAATCTCGATTTGGAAATTGTAAAAAAATCAAAGACAACGCATAAAAATAATTAACATACTTGGAGCTTGATGTAATCTGCGTTGAATGAATAAGATATCTTCACTTAACTCCAAAAAGGCTTCTGCGAATACGTATTCAGGTTTCGTCATTTGGTTTTCTACCAACAAAGTTACAAACAATTTCCTTAAAAAGAAACCTGAACCCCACTGGCTTGCTTCTTTGATTGCATCAATATATTCCTGATCATCATCTAATAAACCCATCTCATAGCAAGCCCTTTTAAATGTATCATGAACATGACCATTGACTTTACTTAAGGTCTTCATAACATGTAGGTCCACGCACGAAATTCAACATTGTGCGCATATAATATATTTCTCCCGAACCAGGTGGGACAAAATGCATGCGACCAATACTTAAACCCTTCTTCCGTGGAGACCAACAAAGTTCTTTTTGCTTCCAAACAAATTTCAATGGGAACTCGTTATACGTCAATTCCTTGGCTTCAACATATTTGGCATTTGCATCAAACCATGCTAAAAATTTAGTGTAATTAGAATCGGTTCTTGCAAGAACCTCATCTCTATCGGGCGATTCTTGTCAAATATCAAGTATTGTTCCCCAGGAAGATGAAACATTAACCTCTCAACTGATGGCTCTCTAAAATGAATATCATAACTAAAGAGTCGCCATGTTGCCTCACATGGTGATAAATAACGACAATCATAATATAGCTTTATTTCATCAACAACCTTAGTAGTGCGACCGATGAGTTGTACCATTTACATCCCGTTGGTAAAACGTTGTTGTAATTCGATCGTGTCCTTTATTAACATATTTGAAAAGATATTTGATAGATCGGGATTGGTTGCACCACTCAACATTTATATGTGCGTTAAACATTAACAACAGCTCTTTGTTGTATGGGACAACATACCTGTTATCAAGAGAAGCCTCACCCTTCTGTATTGCTATACCATTGTCTCTTCTCTTGCAGAAAGCAGGATATCCATCATTATCAACAATTGTTGTGTCGACGAATTTTTTTGGAAAATATTTTGAACATTTATTACCAACCATGCATGGTGATGACTTACGTTGCTCCCCACACGGACCATGAAGCATAAACCCAGAAACAACATTATACAAAAACGGATGTTTGTCTTTGTCTGGAATTTCAGCACATATTATGTTATCAATATCTTTTGGTTCCAAAATTCGACTACCTGGTTGGAGGAAGACCAAAATATGAGCATGTGGAAGTCCGCGCTTTTGAAATTCTATGGTGTATATAACTGTTTACATCAAAAAAATGAGAAAATAATTAGTAATAGCATGACCATTGTTAGATAAATATATTTTATTTTTTTTACAACAAGTCAAAACCATTTTAATTATTCACGTACGAATTCATGTATAAGTAAGACAAATAGTGTTGACTGTCGACATAAAAAAAACAACAGAATTCCCAAGTTTCCTAATTCGTTGTCATGACGGTAGCATGCCAGACCAGGCGAAAAACAAGCTTGAACAGCGACAATAAGAACGCGCTAAACATATGAAGTTTTTTATAGACCACAAGTAAATAAATAAATAAATAAATAAAAGTTCTACACATTCTGTTCTGCACACACGTGGACTTGGACAGATGCGCTTGTAACAGGTGGGCAATTGACTGGTTGTTTCTTTTGGAGAAACACACCCACCTATACAGTCTTATTACAAACAAAAAAAAATCTATTTTTAATACTAGTTGAGTGCAATCAATTATTTAGTTTTCTTGTGATGTGCCTGGAGTGGTACCCCTTTAAATAAATGGTCCACATCCTCTTCATGCATAAAACAGTATACACAACACGGACTGGGGACGAAATTGATTATCCCACGCTACTGCAGTGCAGTCCGAGTGGGCAACCGATCCATTAACGGGACGTCCTTCATGATAATTTTCCTCTTCTCCTCTGACAGCAAGTTATCATCAGTTCGATTTATCAACCACCGGTACACAGAGCTCACTGAAAATTCGTCATTACTCCCTCCGTCCCATATTATATGTCGTTTAAGGTTGTGGAACAAGAATTAAGAAAATTAGTTAATTTTGTATGGAAAAGAGAGATTGTGAGTTAGTTTACCAAATTGTCTTCATTAATGGCATTGGAAACATAAAACGTAGAAATGTAAGAAGAGATATATTAAATAATGAATAGATGCATGATTTGGAAAAGAAAATTAAAGTTGCGTTGGTATTGTAAAAAGTCAGTGTATTGTGGGGACAAATTTTTTTTGTCAGAAAGTCATATAATATAGGACGGAGGAGTAGCATTCAACGACCACTACCATCTATCATCAAGATTGTGCTTTTAGCCGAACAGACGTAATAATTCTTCCAATTCTCGCAAAGAAGTAAACACGATCCTCCACATACATATTTTCACCCAATTTAATTTCCATCGCCATTGGTTGTTAATCCATCGCTTTCGAAGTTAGCCATGACCCCCGCTCGCATATGCGATACGAAACAAGACAACACCACGGTTCTTTGCCAAAACTTTGCCAACGAACGGAGCCAATCTTCATCTTCAATCGCTTTCGCTAAACTAGCCCCTAGCATATTCCAAAATCCAAACTATCTTCTAATTTTACAAAATCCCTCCACCAAATTGATCTGGCGCGAGCCTTTCAAAACACCCCCCGCCGTATAACCTCTCCAATAGACCAAACCATATGCAACCACTATCCGTTAATTGACGTCATTACTTGCAAAGTGTATCTCAATCATGACCCTCCATTCAAATTAAGATGCAAATCTCCACCATTCATTCATAGTTAATGGCAATCTTGTGATATGAAATTGTGGAGAAACATTTTTAATTGGAAATTCACACCTCTCCCCCTCATGAGTGAGCACATATCACCCATTCACTCCCTCATTTTTGCTTTCTCAATGTCCTCAATCCATGTGATCATCAATCCTAGCCTTTGATTCAAAATTAAGGTCCAATCCTAGAGCACAACTAGAATGCAAGGACCAAAACACCTCAACCCTAATTGCATTCTATAAATACCTTGTTAAGCCCATCTCTCACAATCTTTGGCCTCTCATTTTCTCACTCACACAACCCTCACACAACTCTCCCTTCTCCAATTCCTCATCCATTATTCTTCAATTCACTCCCATTTTCTATCTCAAACCCACTCCTACTTCACATATCATCCTCCTCTTCTACTAAAATCTAATTGTTCATCATCTAATCTCAAGAATCAAGGCAAGGTGCGCAAGTCTCATTGTACACTACAAGAAAAACTTGTTTTAGCCACCAGCAATTGCCACGGAGCTTATTCCGTCAATAATTTGCCACGGATTTGCGACGGCATGTGTAAAAAGGAAGAGCGCAAAATTTCCCGCTGGTGTTTGCCAAGGACATGTGAAAGGACAGAAATTTGCGACGGAGATGCCGTGGCAAGTCCGTAGCAAACCATTCATCAAAATAAAACACCCACGATAGAACTAAAAAACAGAACACTTCTCTTCTTTCTCCCTAGTACGATAGAACGACGCTTCTCTTCTCTCTATCCTCCTCCTCGCGCCTCCACCACCTCAGTCTCCTCCTCCGATCTCCACCCTCCACCCTCCTCCGGCCTCCTCCGCCCTCCTCCATCGCTAATCGAGCTCTACGGCCACCGATAGACGAACGTTCTCCATCTTCCACTCTCCCTCTCCGTCGCGCCTCACCTCACTGTTTCTCCACCGTTTCTCCTCCGACCTCCACCATTTCGCTGCCGCCGCTCCTCTTCTTCCCCACTTGTAGGTAATTTCTATTATCTTTTTTAATTTATCCCTAATTTCACTGATTAAAAAAACCCTAAATTTTAATTTTTTTTTTGTTTTGAATGATTTTGTGTGCTGGTTTATGAGGAATTTAGCTTTTAATGCTTGAGAACTCGTTGGTGGATTTGTTATTCAGTCTGATACTTCCTTAACGGAGCAAGAGAAAGCGAAGAAGCGTCAAGAACTCGTTGGTGGATCTGTTAAACCATCTACATCAAGAATTCCCTCCAAAATTCCCCCCTCCCCTCCCTTTGGAGCCAACCCCCTCCCCCCCCCCCACCCCTTTTTCCTTCTCCAAACTTTCTCTCTTTTTTTTTTTTTTCTTCCTTTTTTCCCCTTCATATTTGTATTCCCTTTTTCTCCTTTCTCACTCTCTTATTTCATGTTTTATATTTTAGTGGTACTTTACGATTAAATAGAAAATGTACCTCCATAATCAAATTTTTGGAATCGAACATTAATTTCGTAACAAATTATATAAAGTGTAACGCTATACAGTATACATTTTGTGTACTTTAGTGTTTGAAAAAATTTAATTGTTTAAATATGCGAAGTTTATTTCTTAGTAACGGAATTGAACATTAATTTCGTAACAAATTATATAAAGTGTAACACTATATATGCAGTATACTTTTGGGTACTTTAGTGTCTGAAAAAATTTAATTGTTTAAATATGTGAAGTTTCTTCCGTTATAACGAATTTTATTTAAGAAAAGTTAATTTTGTAACAAAATTTAAAATTAATTTTGAGTCAAAATATGTAAATTGTGACGCTAAGTAGTGTTTTTTGGGTTCACTTAGGATTCAGAAATAAATTTAGTGTGTACAAATATACGTACTTGGTTTGGTCAGACCAAAAAATAATTTAGTGTCAAAAAACGTAAAGTACGACATTAGGTAATGTGCTTCAGGTTACTTTGGCGTTCGAAAATATTGTTTAATATGGGTTAACCATTTACTCTAACTTTAACACAAATTATTTTTTGTTCAACAATTTATTGTCCATTGTCTTACTACGAAACACTTTCATCTATGCAAATATATGCTCATATTTTTTTGTACAGCCTGACTTAAGCAACATCTCAATAACTTCTATCCCCATTCTAAAATTTTCCATAAAATAACAAAACTATTACAATCTTTATAATCTATAACTATTTTTACATGTATGCCATTAGAAATTTTGATTTTAGTTTCATAATAATCATGTCACATAACTTAAGATTTGTCTTTAATATAACCTAAACCACTGGCCTCTCTCTCTATAAAATCTGAAGTATTGGTTCCGTCCATCGGACGGATCACCGCACTAGTATATATAAACTCTAAAGTAGTATACTGTGATATAATAAGACATTGTTGAAAATGAATTGAAATTATGAGGAAAGCATCATACTTGACTGACAGGCAGACATGCATGCAATTTAAAGGATGAGTCATGTGAAAATATGTCATGTGTCGATCTCCATTATTTTTTTTTGGATGATAACATTCCAGTCCTATCTATACAATATAACTAGGTGAACACAAGGATAGTATACTATACAGTGGAGTACATACTAACTGCTTAATTATCAATAAAGAAGTGCACAAGGATAACTATCACCAAAATAATATCTCATGCGCGTGAAAGTACCTCCAAGCAAAGGTAAAAGCAGCGATCGAAAACAATGCCTCGAAACTAACAAAACCTTTGACTCCATGCATGACAAATGAAGGCACGTTATGCTTCAATCCTGTCCACTAGTTCCATCTTATTCTATTCAATTTATCTTCTATAAATATGTAGACACAGACACCAGGTCTAAGATAAGTCCAAAACAAAAAATAACGCTATAGAGACGCCAAGTATACAAGGCATGGGTAGAAGCTCAAGCTACCACACCTTCAACTACTCATCAAACCAATGTGGCTCTAGCCTTGTTCAAAACATAAACGCGCCATTACATCTAGTTTGGTCCATTGTTAAACGCTTTAAGTATCCACAAGGTTACAAACAGTTCATAAATTATATGGTGATGGCACTTGCATTGGAAGTGTACGTGAGGTGATGATTACTTCTGGATTGCCAGCTGATGCTAGTGTGGAAAGGTTAGACATTCTTGATAATGACAACCATGTTCTCAAGTTTAGCATCATTGGTGGTGATCACAGGCTTGTTAATTATAGTTCCACGATTACTTTGCATGAAGAGGAAGAGAAGTGTGGAGAGAAGAGTACTGTGGCTATAGAGTCTTATGTGGAGGATATTCCAGAAGGTAGTAGTGCTGATGATACTTGCTGTTTTGCCAATACCATCATCAGCTACAATCTTAAGTCATTGGCTAAGATTGCTGAACAAATGGTTTAATTGCTGCAATAATTAAGGTTCTCTAATTAAGGCAAGCTAAATTTCTCTCGAGATTATACCTAGTTTTTTTATAGGCAATGTTAGTGGAGGAGGGAGAATGTTAGTTTCTCGGTTTGAACTTGAGACCTACATTTTGCACTTATTTGTTGCACTCCTTCAGTATCTCTTATCTCTCGAGACTTTACGCACCTTGTTTCTTTGCGTAGGTATGTGTTAGAGTTTTCATTTGTAACTCTATATTCATAATAAATTTGTTATTTTTTATTATTGAATTTTTAGTTTTATTCTATGATACTTTTAATTGTTTATTGTTGTTCATCACACTTATTAATCTTCATGTCAAATAATTGAGAATTGAGAAATAATATAACTTAAAAATATTAGAAGGACAAATAAAATAAAAAGTTGAAGTAACGGAAGTAACTGAAGAAGTAGGATAGAAAAAAATCTAATCCAATATGAGACTAATAAAACAGTCCGGCATGATACTATATAAGTCTTTCACATGCTATTTTTTCAGTAAATAAAAAAGTTTTACACATTCTCCACACACATGGACTTCCACACATGCGCTTGTGTTGTGATCGATTCACCAATTGGAATCCAAGAATCTAAGATTGACTTGATTTGGTCAAGAACTCAATGATTGACTTCGAACCTTTCTGTGGTGCAAAACTTTGTGCGTAGTTGGCGCGCTTGCACCTTGATACGAGAATGAAGCTTTGATGGATTGTTCCCAAATTTGCCATGAATGGCGACATTCAGTGACGCGAAAACAAAGAAGGAGGAAGTGAAGCTTGTAGCCACGCTAGGAGCAATTGATCTTGAAGCTCCCATGGTATAAATGTTGGATTTTCAATTCCAACTTGACAACCTTGTTCCGCTAAGGAAACAATTAAGGGTTTGACGTGCTACGCAATAATGATGAAGGCTGTGACTTGTGAGCACACAAGACCAATAAGCATGTTACAACCCACGGAGGTGGGTAAAAATGGCTCTAAATACTATAATAGAAACATAATTTCATATTTTCAATTTTGTTGCAAAGTGTTTCATTAGTTGATCTGTGTTTGATTACACAGTATTTATACATCGATGATAAGCAACCACTGATGCTAACACTAACAACACAGATCTAACACTAACCGCAGGGAAGTCCGTCTGGTGAATTCATCGCGGGGCGTGGTATCAAACAAGGGGGGACTCGCTTGCCCCATTTCTCTTTCTTATAGTGGCGGAGGGGCTGGAAGGATTGATAATCTGTTTAAGGGCTTTGCGGTTTCAAATGGAGTTTATGTATCTCTTTTGCAGTTCGCTGACAACACTATGATTTTCTGTGAAGGGGATATGAGGAATCTATGGTGTTTGAAGGCTATTCTACGGAGCTTTGAGTTATGTTCGGGTTTGAAAATTAACTTCTCTAAGAGTAATGTATTTGGGGTAAATATGGAGGAAAGGGATATCCGGTGTGCATCCACGTTCTTGGCTTGCAATGTTGGTAGCTTCCCTTTCAAATTTCTTGGATTGCCGGTGGGAGCTGATCCGAGAAGGTTTGCCACTTGGGAACCGGTGTTGAAAGCATTGAGGGGTAAATTGTCGGTATGGAAAAGTAGACAACTCTCCATTGGTGGTAGAGTAACGTTGATTAATTCGGTGCTCTTCACTCTTCCACTCTATCTCTTTTCTTTCTACAAGGCCCCTAAAAAGGTAATTAAGGAAATTATTAAATTGGAGAGGCAATTTCTATGGGGAGGGAGTGATGAGAAAAAGAAAATGGCATTGGTTAAGTGGAGTATGGTTTGTCTTCCGAAAGAGAAGGGTGGATTGGGAGTGAAAAATTTGGAAGCTTTCAATATTTCTCTATTGAGCAAGTGGAGGTGGAAGTGTCTTATAGGAAGCAACAATCTATGGAGTAATTAATATTCTGGTTTGTAGGTACGGAGACATTTGTAAATGGAAGGATGGAGAGATCTCTCAAAGATAGCTGCGAAGAGCACCCATTTGGTGGAAGCGCGATGTTCCCACGAAGGCATTAATACTTGCGTGGAGGATGATGATAGACAGATTACCCACCCGCGACTTGCTTATGAGGAGGGGAATTATATCAAATGTCCACGAGACGAGCTGTGTTCTGTGTTTCGGTGTGGAAGAGTCCATTAATCATCTAGTATGTTGTTGTAGTGTCTCACAGGGAGTTTGGAGAGCAATTCTTTGCTGGATGGGACAGAAACCGATTGTTGAACTGGATGTAAATGCTCGCTTCAGAGCCGTCGGTCTTTGCTTGAAGGGGAGGAAATTGAAGAGGGTGAAATATCTAATTTGGTTGGCGACAATTTGGGCTATTTGGCATACTAGAAAACGGGTCTTATTTGAAGGAATACCGGCGAATGAATTAGCAATTGTTAACAGTGTCAAACAAGTATCATGGGGTTGGTTTATTGCTAGAAGGGGTGGGAAGTCAAATTGTAACTTTGTAGACTGGATGAATTGTCCTGTGTGTTGCTTGTCAATAGTGTAACCACAATTTGGGGGTACTCTTTTCTCCTTGATTCTTTTTTCCAAAGGGTTTTGGCCCTTGGAAAATTTAAACAAAAAGTATATTTTTATTCATAAAAATCATTTTTTTAATTAACATCGTATATACGCGCTAGCTAGCTGAAAAGTCCAAGTAGTTCGCATAGGGCCAGGCTTGGGCCATTAATGTTGGGCTCGAATTTTAATCCGAGTTTTTTAGCCCAGCCCTTAAAAGCCCAAACCTGAAGCGGTCGACCCGATACGGGCCGGGTAGCCCATTTGCCAACTCTAAGGATAGTGTAGTATACTCGCAATGACTTATGATACTAAAGAATTTACTAAACCATTTTCAGTCATTAGATGTTTTATTTCTTAATTTATTTTGATCTAACACTATATATACTTCTCCTCTGTCAATATTATATGATTTTCTAGCCAAAAAATATTGTCCCATAATATATGATTTTTAGAATCCCAATAAATCTTTTTCCTGCACATACCTTTCATTATTTTACTAATTTATCTTTCCAATGTTATTAATGAGGTAAACTAACTCACAATTCCTCTTTTTCATACAAAATTAATTATTTTTCTTAATATGTGTGAAATGATCCAAAACGACATATAATATAGGGAGTCTCCTTCTGTCCCATATTATATGACTTTTTAGCGAAAAAATTTGTCCCATATAATATATGACATTTTAGAACGCCAATAAAGCTTTAATTTTGTTTTCTCTATCTAAGAATATATATCCTATTAGTCTCCCCTCAGAAGACCTACATAAATTCCCCCCTTCCTTCCCTTTTCCTCCAAACCCCTTCTCTCTCCCTCTCCTCTCTCTATATAACGTGAAGATTGGCGTCCATTTGGACGGCCACCGCACTAGTTATACTCTAAAGTTTGTATGCAGATTTTTTTTAATTTATTAAATGAATAGTTTTTATAAAAAAATGCATTTTTTTAAAAAATTTTAAACTAATAATTACATTCATTAATTCCCGTGTCACAACTTTAAACGATATATAATATGATGCGATGGAGGAAGCTGTAATTATGAATAAAGAGGTGAACAAGGATAACTATCACCAAAATAATATCTCATCTCTTATCTCATGCACGTGAAATTACCTCCAAGCAAAGGTAAAAACAGCGATTTTGAAAGGCAAGGTCATGCTTCAATTCTGTCAACTAGTTCCATCTTATTCTAGATCTATTTATCTTCTATAAATATGTAGACACAGACACAAGGTCTAACATAAGTCCAAAACAAAATATAGCGCTATAGAGACGCCAAGTATACAAGGCATGGGTAGAATTAGTAGTGCAAATTTATTAGAGTTACAAATGAAAACATACGTACCTACGCATCAAACAAAGTACGTATAGTCTCAGGAGAAACTTATTAGCATGTCTGAATTAGATAACCTTAAGTATTGCAGCAGTTAAACCATTTGTTCAGCAATCTTAGCCAATGACTTAAGATTGCAGCTAATGATGGTGTTGGCAAAACAGCAAGTATCCTCAGCACTACTACCTTCTGGAATATCCACCACATAAGACTCTATAGCCACAGTACTCTTCTCTCCATATTTCGCTTCCTCTTCATGCAAAGTAATCGTGGAAGTATAGTTAACAAGCCTGTGATCACCACCAATGATGCTAAACTTCAGAACATGATTATCATCATCAAGAATGTCTAACCTCTCCACACTAACACCAGCTGGCAATCCAGAAGTAATCATCACCTCACGTACACTTCCAATGCAAGTACCATCACCATATAGCATGTTGCACGAACTGTTTGTAACCTTGTGGATACTCAAAGCGTTTAACAATGGACCAAACTAGATGTAACGGTGCGTCTATGTTTTGAACAAGGCTAGAGTCACATTGGTTTGCTGAGTGGTTGAAGGTGTGATAGCTTCTACCCATGCCTTGCATACTTGGCGTCTCTATAGCGCTATTTTTTTGTTATGGACTTATCTTAGACCTTGTGTCTGTGTTTAGATATTTATAGAAGAGAAATATGATAGAATAAGATGGAACTAGTTGACAGAATTGAAGCATAACGTGCCTTTATTTGTGCTGGAGTATAAGGTTTTGTTAGTTTCGAGGTTTATTGCCTTTCAATCGCTGCTTTTACCTTTGCTTGGAGGTTTTTTTTTTGGTGCTATCACAGGGCAGAAGCATGTCTGCCTGTCACTCAAGGAATGTTTTCCTTATAATTTCAATTCATTCTCAATAAAATTAGTCTTATTATATCACAGTAACTACTTTAGATATATATATATATATATATATATATATATATATATATATATATATATATATATATATGTATATATATATATATATATATATATATATATAAAAGCATTTTTAAGTAGTGATGTGGAATGGGTTTCCATCAAATAACTCAAAGCAAAGCAGGTACATCTCTCATTTAGAACAAGTCCAGAATCCAGATCATCTTTTAGTGTTGACTGTCGACATAAAAAAAACAACAGAATTCCCAAGTTTCCTAATTCGTTGTCATGACGGTAGCATGCCAGACCAGGCGAAAAACAAGCTTGAACAGCGACAATAAGAACGCGCTAAACATATGAAGTTTTTTATAGACCACAAGTAATAGCACTAAGTCTTGCACATGCTATTTTTTCAATAAATAAAAGTTCTACACATTCTGTTCTGCACACACGTGGACTTGGACAGATGCGCTTGTAACAGGTGGGCAATTGACTGGTTGTTTCTTTTGGAGAAACACACAGACAGACCTATACAGTCTTATTAAAAACAAAAAAAATCTATTTTTAATACTAGTTGAGTGCAATCAATTATTTAGTTTTCTAAACTAGTCATTCTTTCTTTTTTTTTTGGTCAACTTATAAAGTGTCATTCTAAAATTGCGTGTTGGTAGCCTTCATTGCTTCTTGTGTGGACGAGGCTTGTTGATTAGATAAGCCGAAAATTTTATTGATCAGATAGATATAACAAAAATGCTATTTTGACAAAAAATTTTCTACAAATCGACAAGTCACCAACTCTACAACACCAATTCCAAAAGTTTTTAGACGATTACCAACCCCTCTTTTTTCACGATTTGAGGCGTGGATTAAAAAACTTGGTTAATTGACCGCTTGGTTAATCGTCTAAAAAACTTGGTTAATTGGTGTTGTAGGTTGGTGACTTGTCGATTTGTAGAAATTTTTTTTGTCAAAATAGCATTGTTGTAGATATAAGGGTACTTCAACCCGTATATAAATACAGTTAAATCTCGAAGAACTATACAATAAGACGAATTTTTACACCAACTATCATAACTTAATGCTAAATTACTCCCCGCGTTATTAGCAAACCAACCCCAAGAGAGTCCTTTAATATGATGTAGCATTTGAGATGTGTTTGGTACCCCTTTAAATATGATATGCTATTTCGATTAATCCAAATTACCCAGACCACAACCAACCTTTTTGTCTTCTTGCACTTTAGCTGGACCAATCCATCCCATTACCTCTTTTCACAATGAAAAATGCTATTTTGACAAAAAAAAAATTTGACAAATCGACAAGTCACCAACCTACAACACCAATTACCCAAGTTTTTTAGACAAATAGCCAACTTGCTTTTTCACAATTTTCGAGGCGTGGATTAAAAACTTGGTTAATTGACAGCTTGGCTATTTGTCTAAAAAACTTGGGTAATTGGTGTTGTAGGTTGGTGATTTGTCGATTTGTCAAATTTTTTTTTGTCAAAATAGCATTGTTGTTTCACAATTGTTCAGCATTATTACACCGAAAGAATAAATGGTCCACATCCTCTTCATGCCTAAAAAAAGAGTATACAAACGGACGGGTGGGAAAACCGATTATCCCACGCCACTGCGATGCAGCAACCGAGTGGGCAACCGATCCATTAATGGGACGTATCATCGATTCGATTTTCCTCTTCTCCTCTCGATGACAAGTTATCATCGATTCGATTTATCAACCATCGGTACACTGAGCTCTTTGAAAATTCGTCGTTACTCCCTGCGTCCCATATTATATGTCGTTTAAGGTTGTGACACAAAAATTAAGAAAAGTAGTTAATTTTGTATGGAAAAGAGAGATTGCGAGTTAGTTTACCAAATTGTCATTCATTAATGACATTGGAAACATAAAAGTTAGAATTGTAAGAAGAGATATATTAAATAATGAATGGTACGTATGACTGGAAAAGAAATTTAAAGTTGCATTGGTATTCTAAAAAGTCATGTATTGTGGGACAAATTTTTTTGTCTAGAAAGTCATATAATATAAGACGGAGGGAGTAGCATTCAAGGACCACCACCATCTATCATCAAGATTCTGCTTTAGCTGAACAGGACGTAGTAATTCTTCCAATTTCGCAGCAGCAACACAGTCCTCCGCAGACATATTTTCAGTCCAATTTAATTTCCACTGCCACTGGTTGTTAATCCACTGCCCGAAGTCAGCCACAGTCCCGCTCTGCATATGCGATACCTGAAACAAGACAACACCACGGTTGCTGCCAAAACTTTGCCACCGAACCGGAGCCAATCTTCATCTTTAACAGCTCGCTAAACTAGCCCCTAGCATATTCCAAAATCCAAACTATCTTCTAATTTTACAAAATCCCTCCACCAAATTCAACTGCGTCATGAGCCTTTCAAACCCCGCCCCGCGCCGTATAACCTCTCTAATAGACCAAACCATATGCAGCCACTATCCGTTAATTGACGCATTTCCATTTGCCAAGTAGAGCAATGTTGAAAACCTCCATATTTTGAATACCAATGCCTCCAGACTCCTTAGATAAACATACTCTACTCTACCTAACCCACACCATCTTTTTACCATCTTCACTCCCACCCCACAAAAAATTGCGTTGGATCTTAACCATTTTCTTTGATGACATTTTTAGCGGACAATCTAGGATTAGCCCCAACCGGAATTTCTAGAAATTTGAAAGGCACCTCTCCGCTATTGCAACATAAGAATCTTGTTGCTTTCCGAACCTCCTCCTCTTCAACATTCAAACCGACCAAACAACTTTTATGAAAGTTTACCTGAAGTCCCGACACCAATTCAAACACCCTCAATAAAGCTTTCAAGCACCACACATTTTCATTCGAGTTCTTGTACATAATTAGCGTATCATTCGCGAATTGCAATACCGGAGAAGACAAACCTTCACTAACCAAGAACGGATCAAGGAATACAAGCTCTATACTTTTATCAATTAACCCCGTGAGGCCTTCCACAACCATTAGAAAAAGGAATGGAGCCAAGGGGTCGCCTTGTCTTAATCTCTCCATAGGAAATTCTTCTCTCGGCAGGGACAGATCCACCTTGAAGACATTGGGGGCACTTGACCCCACTTGAAAAAATATTTTACATAGTAATATACATAGTAATTTGGTTTTGACCCCACAAAAAAATAGATGTTGTCCCCATCTGAAAAATTTCTGAAAATAATTGTTGAAATTCATAAGTGGTCGATAAAACAGATAACAAGTTGCTATTAATTTTTCCTTTTAGCTTTGTAATTTGTAGAAATTTAGGTATTTTAGGTTTTTTTTTGTCATCAAATTATGTAAACTATAGAAGCTAATAATATTTTTTTGAGAAAATATTTTAGACTACATTTTTGCCCCCACTAATGAAAATTTCTAGATCCATCGGGCTACCGTTTACCAACACCGATACATATTCGGAAAAGATGCATGCCTTCACCCACTCTCTCCATTTATCACAAAAGCCAATCCTTACCATCATGTAATCTAAAAAGCTCCAACTCACCGAGTCATAAGCTTTTTCAAAATCCACTTTGAAAAGTAACAACGGATTTTTTCTTCCTCTTAGCTATATTAATCACCTCATTTGCCACCAAGACACCGTCCAATATTTGTCTACCTTTGAGAAATGTCATTTGAGTAGCCGAAATAACACTTGATAAGACACCTTTGAGCCTACTTGCTAACACCTTAGAAATGATCTTGTACATACACCCAATCAAGGAAATTGTCCTAAAGTCACTTAGCTTCTAAGGATTCTTTTTCTTACCAATCAATGCCATGAAAGACGAAGTAAAAGCTCTTAGTAGTTTCCTATTCGAATGAAATTGAGTTTTTGCCCCAAACACATAATCTTTAATAGTGTTCCAACATGATTTGATAAAATTGAAACTAAATCCATCTGGCCCCAGACTCTTACTTCCTTCACAACTCCAAATAGCCTCCTCTACTTCTTCCATATTAAATGGTGAAATGATCCTTTGTGACTCCTCATGTGAAATCTTTTTGAACTCCACCCATCTAGATTCGGCCTCTCAATCCCATAGTAATCTTTCGAGAATTGTTTACTAAAGTGTCTTCTAACTTCTTCTTTCACTTCCCCAACCTCTGTGAGCCATTCACTTCTCAGCTTGAGCATCTCAATTTGGTTCCTCCTCTCTCTAACTTTAATAGCATTATGAAAAAAAATTGTGTTACCATCCCCCTTTTGTATCCAATTCACCCTTGCCTTTTGAACCAACAATAATTCTCTATTTTTCAACTCCACCCAAAATTCGGTGTTTAGACTTTTCCACTTGTCACCGTCCTACTCATCCTCCTTTTGGTTTCTGTTCTCCATTATGTTCAAGTCTTTGACTATTTTTTCAATATTCAAGTCTACATAACCATATACCTCCTTATTCCACACCTTCAACTCTTCTTTCAAGTACTTTAGTTTTTCCTTGACAATGTAAGCTATCCACCCCTCCACCCTACACTCCATCCACTTAGCTTCCATGAATTCCTTCCCTTCCTTATGATCAAGCCACCCATTAATAAACTTGAAAGGAATTGGTCCCCAATTCTTCCTAGATGATAGTAGCCACATCGGACAATGGTCCCTAATTCTGCATAAGGTTGATTGACGCAATCTCCTACCTAGTCTTCATCTTGTCCACACGATGCTTGTGAGCGAGTAAAGAGATTTGATCTCCTTGAATTCGAACCAATCATATTTTCTAATGATCAACGTGACAAGAGATTCAAATTTAGGAGGCAAAATTTCAAGAATTACATCCAAAGGATCTTGTGTTGTGATCGCTTCACCAATCGAAATCCACGAATCTGAGATTGACTTGATTTTGGTCAAGAACTCGATGGTTGACTTCAAACCTTTCTTCGTAGTGCAAAACTTTGTGTGTATTTGGCGCACTTGCACCTTGATACAATAATGAAGCTCTGATGGATTTGTTCCAAATAACCCTACAGCCCTAGCACCAAATAACTCTTCTAAACCAAAATATGACTCCGAAACTAGTATAGGGGCACCTAAAACCATTAAATACCTAAGGAGAGACCTACCTAAACCCGAACAAACCTCTCAAAACATCAACAATCAAACCGCTACAAGCTCACGGTAAGAGCAACAAGTTATTACACATGAGGAGAGACCTACCTAGGTAATAACCCTGAAACTATTATAGGCACACCTACAACCATTCAATACCTAGGGAGAGACCTACCTAAACCCGGACAAACCTCACAAAACACCAATAATCAAACCTCTACAAGCTTCACTGAAGACCAACAACAAGTCATTACCAACAACTAGCCTTAAACACTCTCACTAAACCAAGTGATAACCTAGACATGCATAATAGTCATAGAGATAACCCTGAGCCTACCTTTTGCCCAAACGCTTTTTGGTTTGGCCCTAGCCCTAAGCCAAGTCCCTTATTCCCATACCCAATAACCGACGTCAAAATACCCTTACAACCAAACTAAATAGTTGCCCTCTCACCCTGACTTATACATTGCCAATTTAACCACGAAATATAACCCAGTCAATCTCACCAGTCCCCAAAATCCTTTGAATTTCCAAAATCAGGCCACCAACTTAACAAAAATTAACCTACAAGAGGGCACCCCACAACCCAGGTTAGGGCTAGAAGTGGTAGGACTCCTAGGTCAACACAAGGAAGATGTAGGTTTGAAAGAACCCATCCTATTAAGCGATTATCCGAGCCCTACCACCTTTGTCATCGAGAGAAGTGCGCTCGATACCACTAATGTGCGGCCGTCGTCGGGTTACCAGGAGCACCACCGCGACCTCGCCGAATCACCGTCGCCAACAACTCCGGTTCTGCGGAGCCCGCCGCATGATGGCCTCCATGAGCCGCCGTAGCATCACTGTGGACCGCCGTGTCGACCGCGAGAGCTCCGCCGTCGTCCATCCTTGCACCGCCACCATATATATATATGGGATGTACAACCCCCCACCCCCTTTTTTCCTTCTCCAAACTTCTCTCCCTTTTTTTTCTTCCTTTTTCCCCCTTCATATTTGAATTCCCTTTTTCTCCTTTCTCACTCTCTTATTTCATGTTTTATATTTTAGTGGTACTTTACGATTAAATAGAAAATGTACCTCCATAATCAAATTTTTGGAATCGAACATTAATTTCGTAACAAATTTGTTGGGTAATCTGAGCATTACACACAGAATCTCGATCAAGATTTGCTCTTGAATTCACTTTCAAGAACACTCACACTCACACATCGAGAGAAAAAGGTTAGAGAGAGAAAGAGAGAGAGATGAACAAAAAATATTTCACTTGTATTGAATAATGGTGTTCGATTACACGTATGTATTAGTTGTAATGTCCAACTAATTCGATTACAAGAAAAGCACTCTGTGCAAAACTAAACATTGAAGAAAATTACTCACTAATGTAAAGTCAAACCTTTCATTTAAAGTTGACTAAAGTAAAACTAAACACATAGTAAAATCAACATAAGCATGCAGTAATCTTATTTATTTACATGAGTTGTAAGGGTTACAATACTAACACCATCCCTTAACACTTACACAACTAAAAGGACACCATTCCAAGAGCTTGTTTCAGCTGCAGAAATTGCTCTGTCTTCACCCTTTAGTAAGTATGTCTGCAATCTGGCTTTGTGTGCTGCAATAGCTGACTTTTATGCTTCCTTTCTCCACTTGCTCCCTGAGAAAGTGATACTTAGTGTCAATATGTTTATCACTAGCAGTGTAGAACATGATTCTTGGCTAAACTAATAGCGATTTATTGTCTATTAGCGAACTTCCTTTGTACGTGTGTTAACTAGTTTCAATTCAGCTAGCAAAGAGTTTAACCAGATTCCTTGACAAGTTGTCATAGCTCCTGCAATGTATTCAGATTCACATGAGGATAAAGCAACAACATGTTGCTTCCTTGAGTACCATGAGATTGGTGCCTCATTCCACAGGAAGACATAACCAGTGGTGGACCTTCTATCCACCCTGTCTCCACACCAGTCAGCATCATTATAACCTATCAAACCTTCACCTTTAATCTGTCCAGCAGTAGGAAACAATATTCCACATTTTACAGTTCCTGCAACATATCTCAGTATCCTGGCAGCAGCAGTATAATGACTCATTTTTGGCTTGCTCATAAATCTACTAATTTGCTCACTGAGTAGCAAATGTCAGTCTTGTGTTGCACAAGTACCTTAGAGAGCCAATCAATTGTTTGTATAGGGTAGAAGTCAACATCATCACCATATTCATCCGACTTCCGATTTCAAGTTTACTTCATTTGAGTTCAAAGTGACTTGCGATCCTGCATTTCAAACCTTCTCAAGATCTCACTTGCATACTTCAACTGATGCAACACTATTCCCTTTGGTCCATACAAAAATTCCATGCCCAAGAAATAAGTAACCCTACCCAGATCAGTAATCTCAAATTCTTTCAGCAATTTTCCTTTGAAACTGTTAATCACAGTGATGCTAGTTCCTGTGATTAACATATCATCAACGTAGAGGCAAACCAGCACTTTCTCATCATGTCTAGAGTCATTCACATAGACTCCATATTCCACAAGACACTTTCTAAATCCTAGTTCATGGAAGAAGGCATCTATCCTCTTGTTCCATGCCACAGGGGGCTTGTTTAAGGCCATACAAAGCCTTATACTGAGTCTATACACTTCTGTTCTTTCTCTTTCCTTTCAAACCAGGTGGCTGCAAAACATACACTTATTCATCCAAAGGCCCATTTAAAAAGGCTGATTTAACATCAAAATGATAAAGATTCCATCCCTTACTACTAGCTATAGCAATTATCAGTCTAATTGTTTCGTGCCTAGCAACCGGTGCAAACACATCAAAGTAATCAAGGCCCTGTTTTTGTAAGAACCTCTTGCCACTAATCTTGCCTTGTGTTTAGCAACACTCCCATCGAGATTGATTTTACTTTGTATACCCATTTCACACTTATAGGCTTCTTTCCCTCGGGTATCTTGTCAATTTCGAGATTTGTTTCTTTCTATTGCCTTTAATTCCTCAATCATGGCATCAACCCACACCTTCTACTTTAGTGTCTCTACATGACTAAGTGGCTCTACATCGACCATCATAGCCATATGAATCATTTCTCCTTCACCGTCCACTTGGTTATCGATAATTATATCAAAATCGCAAGTCTAGAAGGTATGTTTTCTCTGTCTTTGGGGTCTAATTTGGTGCAGTGGTTCGGGATCGGATTCGAATCACTATCAATTCCTTGTTGTGGTTCTGGTCATTTGGTTCACCTTGTGCGAGCTCATTAGTATGAACTTGCATCTCGTCATTATCAACTTCAATCACTACACTCTTTGTATTAATGGTTGAGGCTTTGCAGTTTCAGTCCCACATCTCGGTCTCTTTTATCACAACATCCCTACTAAAGCGAGTTTTGTTCTTGATTGGGGCAATACGGTTTGTATGCACCGGTGGAATGATACCCTACAAGTATCATGGGACAGACTCTTATCATCCAACTTCCTTCTTCTTGCATCGGTATGTGCTTGTAACATAAAGCACCAAAACCCTCAAGTGTCCTACACTAGGTTTCTTACCAGACCACTTCTCTAAAGGCACTACTCCCTTGAGTTTCTTAGTTGGACATCTATTGAGGATATAGGCTGCAGTTGACACAACCTCACCCCACAAACTATTTGGTAATTTCATTTGTCTTAGCATACACCTAGCCATATCCATTATCATTCTATTCCTCCTCTCAGCAATTCCATTATGCTGAGGGGTATATGGAGTCATACCTCATGTTCAATCCCTGAATCTTCACAAAATTTCTTAAATTCTGCAGAGTTATACTCTCCCCCACCCTCTGTCCTTAGAATTTTAAGTTGGCAGCCACTCTGTTTTTCAACTAAGTTCTTAAACTTCTTAAATTGATCAAGCACATCACTCTTTTCTTTAATCAAATACAACCACAACATTCTAGTGTATTCATCAACAAATGAAACAAAATATTTGTTGCCCACCAAGGAGGGCACCTCTATTTGCCCACACATCATCGAGTATACTACACACAGGGCATGAGTTGCCCTTGGTGCCACTTCGAGACAAAAGGCAATCTAGCTTGTTTACTTCTCAAACTAGTATCACAATTCCTATTATTTTCAACTATCTTAGGTATGCCTAGCACTAGATTCTTAGTATTCAAGTGACCTAAACTTCTATAGTTTAGATGGCCATACCTCTTGTGTGCCACAATGCCTTTGTCACCACCAGCATCTGAAGCACTCAAGCACTGTGTCCCAGTTGATCTGATGTTGACCTTGAAAGTTCTGTTCTTCTCTAGTGCAGACTCAAGTATCATCCTTTTACTCTTGTCATACAACTTCAATGTTCCATCTTCCATATTCACAGAATACCCCTCTCTCAGGAGCTGCCCCCACACTCATTAAGTTGCTCTTCATTCCAGGTACATACCAGACATCCTCAATCAGAACCGTGCTACTACTTTCAGTCTCCACCAGTATGTTTCACATCCCCTCTGCAGTGAGGTATTTGTCATCTGCAAGTCTGATTCTTGTTCTTTTGCTGCTGTCAAAATTCACCAGCCACTTTTTGTTTCCTGTCATGTGGTTGGAACACCCTGTGTCCATGTACCACAGTTCAATTATCGTTCCATCATCAGATGTGGTCACCATGAGCAATACTGGCTCATCATCAGAGTCACCAGTTGCAATATTTGCCTCTTCTTTCTTGTTATCTTTGTTGGACCAGCACTCATCCGCGAAGTGGCCAAATTTCTCACAATTAAAGCATTGCACCTTCTTCTTATCAAATCTACCCTTTCCATTCTGATTTCCATTGAACTTCTTCCCTTCTCTTTGTGATGAATCCCCCTTCACAGTAGCATTGCCATTACCATTCTTGTTTTTCTTGTCTAACCACTGTTGTTTCTTTTCTTTCCATCTGTTATCTTTCCAATTTGGCTTAGCTTTACCACCAAGATTCTGAGTTTGAGCCTTGAGGGCTTGCTCGGTCTCTCCTTCTCAAACACTCTATCTATCACTAGGGTTTCATGAGCTTCTAAACTGCCTTGCAATTCATCTATCTTCATTACACTAGTATCTTTGGATTGTTGAATCGCAACCATGATTATGTCAAATTTTGGAGTAAGGGAACGAAGTACCTTTTCCACAATCATCTGCTCAGTTACAGCTTCACCATTCTGCTTCATTTCATTAGTAATCATGACCACACGCGTAATGTAATCTGCAACCCTCTCGTCGTTCTTCATCTCTAGATTTTCATACTGTTTGCGTAAAGATTGTAATTTGACCTTTTTTTACAGTTGCATCTCCACCAAAGCTTCGAACCAGGATATCCCATGCTGCTTTCGCGGTAGTTGCCTCAGAGATCTTCTCAAACACCTTGTTATCTACACACTGGTGAATATAGAACAGGGCTTTCTGATCTTTCTTCCTCGTCTCTCTTTGAGCGTTTCTTTGAGCCTCCGTTGCATTCTCGCCTACCGGAGTATACCCATCATTCACTAGATCGGACACATCTTGAGCTCCGAACAATACCCTCATTTGCGTCGACCACCGCAACCAATTCTTGCCGTCGAACACTGGTAATTTCGTATTCAAACCACCGTTTCCACCGTTCATCTCTGATCTCCGTGTGTTTCGCTCGAATTTTCACTCACGCTCGTGTTTACCCACCCTGAGAATCAAGAAACGCGATTCTCTTCGATTTCGTTCTCCAATTCGATATGAATCGCAGAATCGAAATCACGCACACACACCTCACCGTTCACTCGTGTTTCCCGATTGATCAAAGCGAAGCTCGATACCATACATTGGGTAATCCGAGCATTACACCTGAGAATCTCGATCAAGATTTGCTCTTGAATTCACTTTCAAGAACACTCACACTCACACACTTTGAGAGAAAAATGTTAGAGAGAGAGAAAGAGAGAGAGATGAACAAAAATATTTCAACTGTATTGAATAATGGTGTTCAGTTACACGTATGTATTAGTTGTAATGTCCAACTAATTCAGTTACAAGAAAAGCACTCTGTGCAAAACTAAACATTGAAGAAAATTACTCACTAATGTAAAGTCAAACCTTTCATTTAAAGTTGACTAAAGTAAAACTAAACACAGTAAAATCAACATAAGCTTGTACAGTAATCTTATTTATTTACATGAGTTGTAAGGGTTACAATACTAACAAAATTATATAAAGTGTAACGCTATACAATATACCTTTTGTGTACTTTAGTGTTTGAAAAAATTTAATTGTTTAAATATGCGAAGTTTATTTCTTAGTAACGGAATCGAACATTAATTTCGTAACAAATTATATAAAGTGTAACACTATGCAGTATACTTTTGGGTACTTTAGTGTCTGAAAAAATTTAATTGTTTAAATATGTGAAGTTTATTCCTTTATAACGAATTTTATTTAAGAAAAGTTAATTTTGTAACAAAATTTAAAATTAATTTTGAGCCAAAATATGTAAAGTGTGACGCTAAGTAGTGTTTTTTGGGTTCACTTAGGATTCAGAAATAAATTTAGAGTGTACAAATATAAGGAGTTTATTTCTAAGTACTTGGTTTGGTCAGACCAAAAAATAATTTACTGTCAAAAAACGTAAAGTACGACATTAGGTAGTGTGCTTCAGGTTACTTTGGTGTTCGAAAATATTGTTTAATATGGGCTAACCATTTACTCTAACTTTAACACAAATTATTTATTGTTCGACAATTTATTGTTCATTGTCTTACTACGAAACACATATTTTTTTCTGACTTAAACAACATCTCAATAACTTTTATCCCAGTTCTAAAATTTTCCATAAAATAACAAAACTATTACAATCTTTATAATCTATAACTATTTTTACATGTATGCCATTTGAAATTTTGATTTTGTTTCATAATAATCATGTCACATAACTTAAGATTTATTTTTAATATAAGCAAACCATCGAATTTACTCTCTCTATAGAATCAAACGTTCGCCCAGTGGACGGCCACTGTACACTCTGGTATATATAAACTCTAAAGTAGTATACTGTGATATAATAAGACATTGTTGAAAATGAATTGAAATTATAAGGAAAGCATCATACTTGACTGACAGGCAGACATGCATGCAATTTAAAGGATGAGTCATGTGAAAATATGTCATGTGTCGATCTCCATTTTTTTTTTGATGATAACATTCCAGTCCTATCTATACAATATAACTAGGTGAGTCATGTGAGCAAGGATAACTATCACCAAAATAATATCTCATGCGCGTGAAAGTACCTCCAAGCAAAGCAGCAATTGAAAGGCAATGCCTCGAAACTAACAAAACCTTTGACTCCATGCATGACAAATGAAGGCACGTTATGCTTCAATTCTGTCCACTAGTTCCATCGTATTCTATTCTATTTATCTTCTATAAATATGTAGACACAGACATAAGGTCTAAGATAAGTCCAAAACAAAAAATAGCGCTATAGAGACGCCAAGTATACAAGGCATGGGTAGAAGCTCAAGCTACCACGCCTTCAACTACTCATCAAACCAATGTGGCTCTAGCCTTGTTCAAAACATAAACGCACCGCTACATCTAGTTTGGTCCATTGTTAAACGCTTTGAGTATCCACAAGGTTACAAACAGTTCATAAAGAAGTGCAACATTCTATATGGTGATGGCACTTGCATTGGAAGTGTACGTGAGGTGATGATTACTTCTGGATTGCCAGCTGATGCTAGTGTGGAAAGGTTAGACATTCTTGATAATGACAACCATGTTCTCAAGTTTAGCATCATTGGTGGTGATCACAGGCTTGTTAATTATAGTTCCACGATTACTTTGCATGAAGAGGAAGAGAAGTGTGGAGAGAAGAGTACTGTGGCTATAGAGTCTTATGTGGTGGATATTCCAGAAGGTAGTAGTGCTGATGATACTTGCTGTTTTGCCAATACCATCATCAGCTGCAATCTTAAGTCATTGGCTAAGATTGCTGAACAAATGGTTTAATCGCTGCAATAATTAATGTTATCTAATCAAGGCATGGTAAATTTCTCTTGAGACTATACCTACTTTTTTTTATAGGCAATGTCAGTGGAGGAGAGAGAATGTTAGTTTTCTAGTTTTGAACTTGAGACCTACATTTTGCATTTATTTATTGCACTCTTTCAATATCTCTTATCTCTTGAGACTTTACGTATGTACCTTGTTTGATGCGTAGGTATGTGTTAGTGTTTTCATTTGTAACTCTATATTCATAATAATTTTGTTATTTTTTATTATTGAATTATTAGTTTTATTCTATGATACTTTTAATTGTTTATTGTTGTTCATCACACTTATTAATCTTCATGTCAAATAATTGATAAATAATATAACTTAAAAATATTAGAAGGACAAATAAAATAAAAAGTTGAAGTAACGGAAGTAACTGAAGAAGTGGGATAGAAAAGAATCTAATCCAATATCCAGCGCTATAATTCTAACATCTACTTTAATCTTCATTCTAAGCGCGAAATCTTTTGTTACCTATAACATAATACATATGTCGGTCCAAAAATATAGAGTGGAGGTATATTAGTAAACAGTGCAGTACAAATGAGGGGTATATTGGTAAATGGTGGGAATAAAATTTTCCCACCAAAAGTGGATAAAAAAAAGTGTTAGACCAAAAAAAAAAATTCAGGGGTATGTCGGTCCAAAAATATAGAGTGGGGGTATATTGGTAAACAGTGAGGTACAAAATGAGGGGTATATTGGTAAATGGTGGGGTACAAAATATAGAGTGGGGGTATGTCGGTCCAAAAATATAGAGTGGGGTATATTGGTAAACATTGGGGTACAAAATGGAGGGGTATATTGGTAAATGGTGGGAATAAAATTTTCCCACCAAAAGTGGGGAAGTCAACGATTGTGTATTAATAGTTCTCGGATAGACTGGGGGTATATTGGTAAACAGTTGAGTACAAAATGAGGGGTACATTTTGATAATAATAAAAAAAATGTTGGAGAAAAAAATAATTTGTTAGGGGTATGTCGGTCCAAAAATATATAGTGGCGGTATATTGGTAAACAGTGGGATACAAAATGAGGGGTATATTGGTAAATGGTGGGGCACAAAATATAGAGTGAGGGTATGTTGGTCCAAAAATATAGAGTGGGGGTATATTGGTAAACAGTGGAGTACAAAATGAGGGGTATATTAATAAAAGGTGGGGAAATGAATTTTTGCCGCTCAAAACGTGATTTTTCACGTTACCGCCTTAAAAAAGAGGGGAATGATGATGTTTGTTTAAATGTTTTAATTAATATCCGCATGTATGCATAAGAGGAGGCATTGGTATACTTCATCATGCCATGCATGCCATTGCTATGCATTTAATTGAGGCGTTTAGCGTGAGTGAAACCTTGAGGTGACATCCCTATTATATAATACACTAACATGAACTTTAGCCATTTTGGTGAGAAATTTTTTCCCACCATTTACCAATATATCCTCATTTTGTAGACTCTTTGTTTACTAATATACCCTCACTCTATATTTTTGGACCGACATACCCCCACTCTATATTTTGTGTCCCACCATTTACCAATATACCCTCATTTTGTACTTCCCTTTGTTTACCAATATACCATCACTATATATTTTGACCCGACATACTCTCGACAAATTTTTTATTTGTCCAACACTATTTTTTTATCCACTTTTGGTGGGAAAATTTTATTCTCACCATTTACCAATATACCCCTCATTTTGTACCCCACTCCAATATACCCCCACTCTATATTTTTAGACCGACATACCCTTGAAATTTTTTTGTCCAACACTCTTTTTTTTATCCACTTTTGGTGGGAAAATTTTATTCCCACCATTTACCAATATACTCATTCATTTGTACCCCACTGTTTACCAATATACCCCCACTCTATATTTTTGGATCGACATACCCCCACTCTATATTTTGTACCCCACCATTTACCAATATACCCCTCATTTTGTACCTCACTATTTACCAATATACTCCCACTCTATATTTTTGTACCGACATACCTCCGACAAATTTTTTTTGTCCAACACTTTTTTTTTATTATCAAAATGTACCCCTCATTTTGTACCCCACTGTTTACCAATATACCCCCACTCTATATTTTTGGACCGACATTGTTGCATCATCCCACCAAGGGCTATTGTTGCCTCTTCGTCTTATATATATATGTTATGGATTTTTATACCCCCTTATAAAATATTGATGTTTTTTCGAAACTACATCTGTAGGCCTATTAATCACCTCCCCGTGTCCATTATTAATCTACCAAAAATTATATATGTTTTTTATTATCAAAATGTATCCTTCATTGTTAAATGCATATTATTTTGTTTTTTTACTCCCACTGTTTACCAATATACCCCCACTCTATATTTTTAGACGGACATACTCCTGACATAAATTGAACCAATCAGATTTATGTTTGTAATAGGTAAATACGATTTATGTTTTTTCAAGTCGTATTTACCTATATATATGATTTCCCTGACAAAAAACAAAAAAAAATTAAAAAATGAATCCTATTTATCTCAGAATAAGGTAAATACGATGCAATTTTTTAAGGAAAATTTGATTTATATTTGATGAAGGTAAATACGACCTACTATTTTTGAAGCTTCTGGGAGGGAATCGTATCTAGATAGATACGATGCGAAATTTGCTGGAATTCATATCTATCTTCTGGAAGGTAAATACGACAAGCTCTAAATTATATATAACATAACCGTTGGTTAGTTAATATCTATAACGAAATTTCAATGTCATTTTTTTAACCAATAGTTGACATCCATTTTTTTTGAACTATCTTGCCCTCATTATTTTTAAAGAGTGTTTTTATTACATTTCTCACATTCTAAATCACCATCATGCATTGGTTCGTATCTTCGCAAATATATCATATATAAAGACAACCCTGTTAACATAAAAATTATATTCTATGTTTAGTTGTAAATTATCAATTCATATCAACCACTAAGTTTGTAATACATAGTTTTTAATTTTTTTTTTCACAACTTATAACCACGTCCCCCGCATCGCATGCAGTGTAGAATGAGTCATCTATATAATGAGTTTTTGGACACGCTAGACTTCATCCCAGAAATTTATTGTTGCTTATTCGCCTTATATATATATGTGTTGCGTATTTTTATGCCCCTAATAAATGTTGATGTTTTTTCAAAACTACATCTATATAAGCGCATTGTCTCGGCATAAAGATGCAAGACGCGGCGTGTGTCCTAGTGAGACTAATAAAACAGTCCGGCATGATACTATATAAGTCTTGCACATGCTATTTTTTCAGTAAATAAAAAAAGTTTTACACATTCTCCACACACTTGGACTTCCACACATGCGCTTGTAACAGGTGGGTAATTGACTGGTTGGACGTTAAGTTGTTGAGATAATAAAAATAATAATTTCTTTTGGAGTAATAAAGAAATCGCAATCTAAATTTGTTTCTTTTGGAGAAACACACTAACCTACAGTTTTCTTACAAACAAACAAAAAAGATTTTGTGTTTTGATCGATTCACCGATTGGAATCCACGAATCTAAGATTGACTTGATTTGGTCAAGAACTCAATGATTGACTTCGAACCTTTCTCTGTGGTGCAAAACTTTGTGTGTAGTTGGCGCGCTTGCACCTTGATACGAGAATGAAGCTCTGATGGATTGTTCCCAAATTTGCCATGGATGGCGACATTCAGTGACGCGAAAACAAAAAAGGAGGAAGTGAAGCTTGTAGCCACGCTAAGAGCAATTGATCTTGAAGCTCCCATAGTATAAATGTTGGATTTTCAATTCCAACTTGACAACCTTGTTCGCTAAGGAAACAATTAAGGGTTTGATGTGCTACGCAATAATGATGAAGGTTGTGACTTGTGAGCACACAAGACCTAAGCAGGTTACAACCCACGAAGGTGGCTCAAAATGGCTCTAAATACTATAATAGAAACATAATTTCATATTTTCAATTTTGTTGCAAAGTGTTTCATTAGTTGAACTGAGTTTGATTACACAGTATTTATACATCGATGATAAGCAACCACTGATGCTAACACTAACAACACAGATCTAACACTAACCGCAGGGAAGTCCGTCTAGTGAATTCATTGCGGGGCGTGGTATCAAACAATGGGACCCGCTTGCCCCATTTCTCTTTCTTATAGTGGCGGAGTGGCTGGCAGGATTAATGAGGAATGCGGAGGTTGATAATCTGCTTAAGGGCTTTGCAGTTTCAAATGGAGTTTCCGTATCTCTCTTTTGCAGTTCGCTGACGACACTATGATTTTCTGTGACGGGGATATGAGGAATCTATGGTGTTTCAAGGCTATTCTACGAGCTTTGAGTTATGTTCGGGTTTGAAAATTAACTTCTCTAAGAGTAATGTATTTGGGTAAATATGGAGGAAAGGATCTCAGGTGTGCATCCATGTTCTTGGCTTGCAATGTTGGTAGCTTCCCTTTCAAATTTCTTGGAGTGTCGGTGGGAGCTAATCCGAGAAGGTTTGCCACTTGGGAACCGGTGTTGAAAGCATTGAGGGGTAAATTGTCGATATGGAAAAGTAGACAACTCTCCATTGGTGGTAGAGTAACGTTGATTAATTCGGTGCTCTCCACTCTTCCACTCTATCTCTTTTCTTACTACAAGGCCCCTAAAAAGGTAATTAAGGAAATTATTAAATTGGAGAGGCAATTTCTATGGGGAGGGAGTGATGAGAAAAAGAAAATGGCATTGGTTAAATGGAGTATGGTTTGCCTTCCCAAAGAGAAGGGTGGATTGGGAGTGAAAAATTTGAAAGCTTTCAATATTTCTCTATTGAGCAAGTGGAGGTGGAAGTGTCTTATAGGAAGCAACAATCTATGGGGTAATATTCTGGTTTGTAGGTACGGAGACATTAGAAAATGGAAGTATCTTATAGGAAGTCAAATTGTAACTTTGTAGACTCGATGAATTGTCCTGTGGAGTGCTTGTCAATAGTGTAACCACAACAATTTGGGGGTACTCTTTTCTCCTTGGGTCTTTTTTCCCAAAGGATTTTGGCCCTTGGAGTTTTTAACGAGACCCCCCGGACACCATATGTAAGGGTTGTGACACCCCTTGTGCCTATTTCAATAACATCTCTATTGCTTATAAAAAAACTAACATGCGCAGGAACTTGTCTCAAGTTCACGTTCTCTATTACTCCCACACAATGATTTTCCTTAAAAAGGAACCAACATGGTGGACCTTTAAGAAAGTGGAGCTCAAGCAATTCTATTGAAGTATTTTACTTGTAATTCAATTGCTAGTTTGCTGAATTGTATTTTCATTCTTAAGTCCTATTAGTGAGGTGGCAGCTCATGTGGCAACTAGTAGGCACATTATCTCTTACTTGTATTTTCACTTGATATAAATACTTGTATTTTGAAACTTCATTGAATAAGAGAATTTCCATTTACTCTCCATCAAATTCTGTTACGAAGTTAGTTACACTCTCTGAAATTCTCTCTGAAATTCTCCCTGAGATTCACTTCATCTCCAACAATTGGTATAACAGAGCTGTGAGATTGTTCATCAATGGCGAACAATCACAATCACACCGGCAACAATCACTTCCCTGCGAATCTCCCGGTCTTCGACGGCAAGAATTACGATCGGTGGTGCGCACAGATGAAAGTAATTTTCCGGTACCAGGACGTGCTCGAAATCGTCAATGATGGCGTTCCAGTGTTAGCGGCAAATGCTACTGAGGCGCAGTGTAACGGCGAATCGAGAGCTACGGAAGAAGGATGGCAAAGGATTATTTCTGATTCATCAATGCGTAGACTCGAATGTAATTGAGATGATCATCGATTGTGAAAGCGGCGAAGAATGCATGGGATATCTTGAAGAATGCGTGCGGAGGAGCGAGATAAATTGAAGAAAGTTCGATTGCGAGTCTCGGAAGCGTATGAAGCGCGAAAATGAAGGATCGAGGAAGCGATCGCCGCGATTCATCACGAGGTTAGTTACGATTACTAATCGGATGAAATCTAATGGTGAAAGCCGTGGATGAAATTAGTAAAATAGAAAAGGTTCTTAGATCGTTGACTGAGAATTTTGATTACGTAGTAACTGCTATAGAAGAATCTAAGAACCTAGAAGAAATGAAGTTAGAGGAACTTCAAGGTTCATTAGAGGCACATGAGTTGAGAATTAGGCAAAGAAGTTCAGAGAAAGAAACTGAACAAGCTTTGCAGGCTCAAACCTCTAAGAAAAATTCAAAAGGAAATAAGAAGGATAAGGGGAAATGGAGGAATAAGGGGAAAGATGTAGGTGAAAGTAGTGAACAGAATGTGAATGATGGAGATAAAAAGAAGACTGATAAGAGTAAAATTCAGTGTTATAACTGTCAGCAATTTGGTCACTATAGGAATCAATGTAAAAATAAGAAAGTTCCACGAAACAAAGATGCTGAGGCCAAATATGCTAATGATGATGATGATTCAGACTCTGAAGGTGTAGTATTGATGGCTAGGATAGATGAAACAGATGAAGGCTCTAGTTCTGATCCTAATGCTATGTTGTTGAAGGCAGAAACCAGGAAAAGTGATGAGAAATCAGACACTTGGTACCTAGATACAGGATGTTCTAACCACATGAGTGGTCACAAGGAGTGGGTTTACAGAACTGAGGCAAGTAAGGAAGAGGATCAGGTTTGCAGATAATAGTAGTGTTACTGCAGAAGGTATTGGAACAGTGAAGATCTTGACTAAAGATGGAAAGATTTCCTATATTCAAGATGTGTTCTATGTTCCAAACATGATGAGCAATCTGTTAAGTCTTGGCCATTACTAGAGAAGAATTACTCTATATGAGATGGAAGATAGAGAAGCGAGGGTGTATGATATAAACAAGCGATTGATCTTGAAGGCACCTATGGAAAGTAATAGAACTTTCAAGGTTAAGCTTCAGTGATGGACCAACGATGCCTTTCCACTACTGATTGTGCAGTGAGAATTGGAAATGGCATAGGAGGTTTGGACATTTGAATTTCAAGAGCTTGCATCGATTACATGAAAAGGAGATGGTTCATGGTCTTCCAAGCATCAAAGTTCCAAATGAGATTTGTGAGAAGTGTTGTGAGTCAAAGCAAACCTAGGAATCCATTCAAAGGCGAAACTCAGCAGAGTGAGAAACAACTTGAGGTAATATTTTACGATGATGTGTGGTCCGTTTGATGTGAGATCACTTGGAGGAGCAGTTACTTCGTCTCCTTCATTGATGAGTACACTAGAATGACATGGGTGTACCTAATCAAGAAGAAGAGTGAAGTGTTTGAAACCTTCAAGAACTTCAAGACAATGGTTGAGAAGCAAAGTGAATGTGCAATCAAGATACTTAGAGCAGATGGAGGAGGGGAGTACACCTCACTTGAGTTTGCAAGTTTCTGTGAAAAGGAGGGGATTGTACATGAGATAACATCACCATACACACCTCAGACAATGGCATTCTTGAGAGGAAGAATAGAACGATTACGAATATGGTCGAAGTATGATGAAGGAGAGAGGGACCGCCTCACCAACATGGGGTGAATTAGTAGCTATCTGCTTGTGTATATTATCAACATGTGTCCTACCAAGAGTTTGATTGGGAAGACACCTATTGAAGCAGTCGGGAAAAAGGCCAAGTGTGAAGCATCTCGAGTTGTTGGTTCAATTTGCTCTGAGACATGTTCTGAGCAAGCGAGGAAGAAATTGGATGATAGAGCTCGTGAGATGATACTTGTTGGATACTATCCAACCTGGTGCTTATAAATTGTATGATCCGATTCGAGAAAAAGATTGTGAAGAAGCGAGAGATGTAGTGATTGATGAAACCAAGTCACAGGCGGGTGAAACTAGTGAAGGCAAAGCGATAAAAGACAACAACTGGTGGATTTTGATGAAGTTGAAGAAACAGGTGAACTGAATGAAGGGCCTGTACCTGCAGAACCAGTAGTAATTGATGCAGCAATACCTGTGAGAAGATCACTGAGAGATAGGCAAAGATCAGTGAGACTTGAAGGCTATGAGTTGTTCCCTGATTCAACAATTACACCAGAGGGTGATTTATTGCATTTTGCACTGCTTGCAGAAGGTGAACCAGTGAGTTTGGAGCTGGCTTTGCAGCATAAGCAGTGGAAAGAAGCAATGTTAGATGAACTGAGATCAATTGAGAAGAATAATACTTGGGAACTAGTTGAGTTGCCAAGACAAAAGAAAGCAATTGATTTGAAATGGGTTTACAAAACCAAAGTCAAACCAAATGGTGAGGTGGCTAGATACAAAGCCGTGATGGTAGCAAGAGGGATTTTGCAGAAACGTGGCTGGATTTCAATGAGATTTTTGCTCCAGTGAGCAAGAATTGAAACAATAAGGTGGTGGTAGCTTTGGCAAGTAGTAGAGGTGGTCTATGCATCAACTCGATGTAAAATCGGCATTTCTTAATGGTCCTTTGGAGGAAGAGGTGTATGTTTGCCAACCACGGATTTGAGCTTAAGGGACGAGAGCAGAGAGAAGGTGTTTAAGCTCAAGAAAGCCTTGTATGGCTTGAAGCAAGCCCCTAGGGCTTGGAACAAGAGAATTGATTCATTTCTCTTGTCTCAAAATTTCAAAAATGCTCAGTGAACATGGTGTCTATGTCAAAAGTGTCCGCAGCAGAACATCACTGCATCGGTATGCTTGTATGTTGACGATCCGTTGATTACTGAGGAAACAATCAAGCCGAGAGATAGATGAGTTTAAGAAGGTGATGATGTCGAGTTTGAGATGACAGACTTAGGATACTTATCCTATTTTGCGGGAATGGAATTTGTGAAGACAGATGAAGGTATTTTTCTTTTGAGAAAAAATACACTGAACATATTGAAAAGATTTGATATGGCTGATTGCAAATCAGTTGCTACTCCAGTAGAAGCAAATTGTAGGCTTGAGAGAGATGGAGAAGAAGATGATGTTGATGCCACTCTCTACAAGCAAATGGTTGGTTCTCTCAGGTACCTTTGTAATACAAGGCCTGATATCTCTTTTGGAGTTGGTCTGATCAGCAGGTTTATGGAGAGACCAAGAGTTCCACACTTAGTTGCTGCAAAAAGACTGCTCAGATATGTGAAAGGAACTCAAAACTATGGTATTATGTTCCCTGGTTTCACTGATTCGTTGATGCGAAATGTTTGGTTACCGCAGTTGATTGGAGTAGGGATAGAAATGACAGGAAGAGTACAGGGGGTTACATCTTCATGTATGGAAAAGCACCAATTTCATGGTGTTCAAAGAAACAAAGCATAGTTGCTCTGTCCTCATGCGAGGCAGAATATGTGGCTGCTTCTTTCGCGGCTTGTCAAGCATCTTGGTTGAGTATGCTGCTCATTGAGATAGGAATAAGGTCTGGAAATGCTATGAAATTACTCATAGATAACAAGTCAGCTATTGATTTGGCTAGAAATCCAGTTGCACATGGAAGATCTAAACATATAGAGACGAAATATCATTTTCTGCGTGAGCAAGTTACTGCTGAAAAGCTTGCTCTGGTTTACTGCAGAACTGAAATTCAAATTGCTGATATATTGACAAAACCACTGCAGAGAGGCAGATTTGAAGAACTGAGAACAATGCTAGGAATGAAGACTTTGAGCAATGTGAATTAAGAAGGTGTATTGAAGTATTTTACTTGTAATTCAATTGCTAGTTTGCTGAATTGTATTTTCATTCTTAAGTCCTATTAGTGAGGTGGCAGCTCATGTGGCAACTAGTAGGCACATTATCTCTTACTTGTATTTTCACTTGATATAAATACTTGTATTTTGAAACTTCATTGAATAAGAGAATTTCCATTTACTCTCCATCAAATTCTGTTACGAAGTTAGTTACACTCTCTGAAATTCTCTCTGAAATTCTCCCTGAGATTCACTTCATCTCCAACAATTCCAGCTATTATTTGATCCGGGTATCCAACATGGATTCAAGATGAGGAAGCATAACAATTCTTTACCCTAATGACCCTAGCCCAAAGTTGCATGGTCCTAAAACTCATTGTGCGACTTCCAAATGAGGATTGACTTATTTTATTTTGGTAAAATATTTTTCATTTTCACTAGATTGGTAAATTTCATATCAAACCATACCAATCAGGTAAAAAAACGGGTAACGACCTCTACATCATTGGGTGAATTTTTGCTTTTTTCGGCCTAGTGCCTTATATACACCCAGTGCCTTATCTAACTCACCATTTACTTCAATTTTGAACTGGACACTCTTTGAGGACCATCAGCATGTTAGATCGTTCAATCAATTCTGCTTATACAGGGGGTTCCTTAGCTGGGGCAACCTCACTGTTAGGTACATGTCTGATAGGATCTTCTGGCAGTTTGGATACGTCCAGACCATCCCACCGTACTCTGCTTGAGGGTAATCCACGATATAGAAACGTCATGATTCAGATTGCCAACTAGAGCACCGAGGTTGAAGAAACTCTCACTACCACCAAGAGAGCCCACTATCAGGCTGAGATGCATCCGTTTTACCTCCATTGGTTTCAGTCCATATCAGTTCCCTGTCTATCACCTCCAGAACCAGCACCAGGAGGGATGGGTCTTGAGGAGAGAATGATGTTTGTTTCCCAGCGATTGCGTAGTGTGCTACAGTTAGGTGAGATTCATCCCGCACCAAAGATCCTACGAGCGATGCGGGGTGTCATTCATGTGGCAGAGTGTGGGTCTCCCCATGAGTCCCCTTGACTATAGTATGTGTATCATTATGTAACATTTTAAACACTGATGGCTTTATGTATTTATCTTAGTCGTCCCTATGTTTTTAATCGTTGCACTGCGCTAAAATTTTATTTTAGTCGTTGCAAAATCGAAAGTAAATACATGGAAACAACACAATTATTTATTTTAGAGATGAAATTTAACAAAACGGATTTATCTATTTTAAAGGTAAATCCTTTGGCTATTTTAAGACGTCTGATTTATCTTTTAAATAGATAAATCCGTTTTGTTATTTTTCAACAACGGATTTATATATTTTAGAGATAAATCTGACTGCCAAAATAAACTTGTTTGGATTTATGATAAATCTATTGCTCATTTTTTACCAAAACGGATTTATCTCCTCTGATAGGTAAATCCGTAGTTCATTTTTAGTAGAGATAAAATTGGATTCAATTTTCGGGTGGGGGTATTATGTCTAATAGTGGGGCTAAAAAAAATACCAGTTATCTTATACTAGTATCATGTCGGACTGTTGTATTAGTCTCATATTGGATTAGATTCTTTTCTATCCTACTCCTTCAGTTACTTCCGTTAATTCAACTTATTATTTTATTTGTCCTTCTAATATTTTTAAGGGATTTGGATACCCTGTCAACTTTACCTCAAGTTCTAATCTGGACCGTAGAATTTTGATCAATGGCGTGCATTTAAAGCAGTATTTTATATTTGTTTTTTAGAAGTTAAGTCATAGCCATTAGATCTGTATCCAATAGCCAGTATTTAGTGATAGGAGTGACTGTAATATAACTTGACAGGAGGGGATCTGGGTAGATCTGTATCGAATGGACAATATTTAGTGACATGAGTGACTGGAGTATAACTTGACAGGAGGGGGATGTGGGTCCATTTTAAGTTATATTATTTCTCAATTATTTTACATGAAGATTAATAAGTGTGATGAACAACAATAAACAATTAAAAGTATCATAGAATAAAATTAGGACTATCAAAATCATTCATTTGTTCATTGGATATTCGGTCCGTCCATAGTAAAATCTATCCAATCCATCTGTTACAAAAAAAAATACCGATGGATTGGAATGAATTCATCCATTTAATTTTATGGATGGTTGTGTTCATCCATTATATTTTTTAAATCAATTGAATTACAATAACTACAAATCAAAATCCATCGGATAATCATAAAGAATATTTTTTTACCAAAAAACTACTTTTTAAAATAATTTTCAGTTTTAAAAAAAAATTATATCTCCAGAAATTGTTTTTTTAAAAAAACAAATATATATAATACATTATATAATATATATCTATGAGGCACCCAACACCTACCACCACGACCGCCGTGGGCAGTGGCGTATCTGGGATCTTGGGTTAGAGTGTGCAAAAAATTTTAGACACACCATCACCGTAAATATAAGAAAAATAAATAACCTTTAATATATTTAAATTAGGCATGACAATAAAACCCAAACCCGCGGGCACCCACTCGACCCCGACCCGAGTTTGACGGGGAATACCCGCTTTGACCAGGGGCGAGGATACCCACCCCGCCCCCACCCGAAACCCGCTCAACAACACATTAACTGTTTATTTTATTTTATGCAAATATATTCATTGATTTTGTTTCATAATTTTCTTATTTTAAATTTTGACCTATTTTCAAAAGAAAAGTATTTTAATATTATTAACTTTGTTTTATCATTGTATATTAACTATTATTTTATTAAATTAATTAACGTGAATATAGTTTTTCTACTTTTTGCATAAGTTAGTGAGCGGAAACATGTACTGCATGGGAACATGACTGCTTGGGGCGGGGACGGGGATGCAAAACCCATGCCCTGACTCGCCCCGTTGCCATGCCTAATTTAAATAAATTACACAACTCACAATTGGTCTCTTAAAGGAGGAAGAGAAAAAAGAACATGCTCGAGAGTGAGAAAACACTTGAGTGAAAATTAGAAATGTGTAAAAGTGTGAGCAATTGTGTGAGCATGGTGCATTAAATTAGTGCAAAACTAGGTGTTTGAGGTGCAAACAAATATTTCAGAGTGTGCAAAATATTTTTTTAGTACGATATTAGTGCTAATATTATTTTTTATAGGACTATCAGTATTTATATTATTTTATAAGGATGTTCGGTTGACCACATCGATAATCGCATTTTTATAGCATGCTACATTGTTTTGTTGAGAAATTTTACACTTTCACACTTATATTGACCTTTTCTTTTGACTTGTTTGTAAACTGCTATGTGGTCATTCATTAGTTGTAACCTAGAGTAGCAAGTCACCATCTATGACTCCCTTTTGGTTATTCACTGCGATTGAATTCTGATTGAGTTGTAATCGTATCTACCGCACTTGAAACACATATATGTATCGATACTCTTTCTAAAATGAACCAATGAACGATTTCAATCTTCACTCACAACTGTCTTAACAGAAATCTAACAAATTGGTACCAGAGCTCCGTTTGGGGCCTGGCGAAGCAATCGTTCGTGAAATCTCAATTTCTCTGCGTGAATCGATCGGGAAATCTCAAATTTCTGCGTGAAATCTCAATTTCTCGAATGGCGAGTCGAACAATGGCAATGAAGGGACTATATGCAGCCATCAATTCCTCGTCTTGATGGGCACTATGAACACTAGAGCATGCTAATGGAGAACTTTCTCCGTTCTAAAGAATACTGGCACCTAGTAGAGAAAGAAATCGCAACGCCGACGCAAGGAGTGTCGTTGACGGAGGCCGAGCAAAAGAAACCTGATGAAGCAAAGCTTAAAGACTTGAAGGCCAAGAACTATCTCTTCCAAGCAATTGATAGAGCCACTCTTGAAACTATCTTGAATAAAGATTCTTCGAAGGAAATTTGGGACTCGTTGAAGAACAAATTTCAGGGAAACACGAGGGCAAGAAGGTCAACATTGCACGCTGCAAGGAAGGAATTTGAAGGTATTGAGATGAAATCCAACGAAACCGTCTCTGAATACATACCTAGGGTTATGCAGATCGCGAATAGGATGAGAATCCACGGTGATAAGATGGAGGATGGGTAATTGTTGAAAAGATTCTGAGATCGCTTTCAGAAAGATACAATTACATGGCCTGCTCAATTGCGGAATCGAAAGATACATGGAAGATGTCCGTAGATGAGGTGCACAGCTCCTTGCTTGTACATGAACATAATTTTCTGCGATTTGCCAAGAAAGGTAGTGAAGAACAAGCATTGAAGACCACTACTCAAGAAAGGAGCTTTACCAATGCTGGTAATAGAGGAAGAGGTAGTAACAGAGGACGTGGAAGGGGAAGACAAAGTAAAGACAACGTGGAGTGCTTCAAGTGCAAAAAACTTGGGCATTATAGAAATGAATGCCCGGAGTGGGATAAAGAAGGTAATGCCAATTATGCGAAGCACGGGATGAAGAGTTAATCTTTGTTGATGACTAGTACAGATCTTGATGAAGAGATTCTTGAAGAACAGAATGATGTATTACCCGTGTGAATGAATGTGTGAGGAATGTTGAAGGCTTGGAGGCTGGAAGTGAGTATCTGAAGGAATATGTAGATGACTTGATGGCATTCATGGCTGATTTGGAGAGCAAAGAGGAAGAAGGTGAAGAAATTTTGTTCCTTGACTCGGGATGCTCCAACCATATGAGTGGAAACAAGAAGAGCTTCATTGATATAGATGAATCCATTAAGAAAAGTGTGAAGTTTGGGAACAACATGAAGATCCAAGTAGCAGGAAAGGGAGTATAAGGGTAAAAATTTGAATGGTGTAAGTCACATAATTTCAAACGTATATTACATTCCGAGCTTAAAAACAATCTTCAAAGCATAGGCCAATTGAAAGAAAATGGTTTGACTGTTCTCTTCAAAGGTGGAGAGGGAAATTGCAAAGTATACCATCTAGAGAAAGGACTGATATTGGAATCTAAAGTGGCACCAAATAGAATGTTTAAATTGATTGGAAAAAGCATTCAGAAGAAGACACGGAATGAACCAACATGTTTCCTCACATCAGTTGAAGAAGCAACACAACTTTGGCATTGCAGAATGGGACATCTAAGCTACAAGGGATTGAATACATTGCAAAGACTTGATATGGTGAAGGGATTGCCTAAATTCACAAATGATAGCAGAGTTTGTACTGATTGCACGAAAGGGAAGCAACATAGGGATCCTATTCCTAAGAAGAGCAAATGGAGAGCAAAGACCAAGCTAGAACTGATCCATGCTGATGTATGTGGCCCTATATCACCTTCATCAAATAACAACAAGAGGTATATCCTATGCTTTATTGATGATTACTCTAGGAAGTCTTGGGTTTATTTTATGAATGAAAAATCATATGCTTTCAATTGTTTTAAGGCATTCAAAAACATGGTAGAGGTAGAAACCAGTTTAAAAATAAAATGCTTTAGAACTGATAGGGGTGGAGAGTTTGTGTCTAATGAGTTTGATGAATACTGTACAAATGTTGGCATAAAGAGAAACTTGACTACAACTTGGGTAACGCCCCAAATATAATTCAATTATTTATTAGTTGGGTTCTTTAAGGCTTACAACATTTGGTTAAGTCAATGGATTAATTGGAGTTTATGGTATTTAGGAGGTATTTGATTTAAATGAGGAGTGGTGGTTAGTAAAAAGGGAGTGGTAATTTAATTAAAAGAGGGAGTAGTGCAAGTAATGGAGGGAGTGTGCTTAGAGGCCCATGAGAGTTAGGCCCATGATCCATGAATTAAGCCCATTTGCATGTCTTAAAGGGATGTTGTCGAAGGGGAGACATGCATTCCAACCAAAATCTAAGAAAAAGGCAAAGGGAAAGTAAGAGGGAGAGAGTGGTAGGTGAGATAGTTTCTAGAGAGAGGAAGAGGAATCTGGCGAGGAAGAGCTCAATACCAAGGAGGAGGAGCTGGATTGTTGGTGATGGTTGGTGATTCTTGGTGGATCGGGAAGGCTTGGTGGAGAGAGTGCTACTTCTTCAATCTTTTGAGGTTAGGGGGCTCTCTTTCATCTATAATAGAGTATATGATGTGTGTTATGCGTGAGTAGACTCTAGGAATGATTTTGAGTGCCTTGTATGTTTTGTGTGTTTGATGTGTTTGACGTTGTGTTTTAGTTCACTTCAGTGAAGTTGTGTTGAGTTGTTGTGGTTTTGGTCATACGAGAGACCAGGGAGTGGAATGGGAGCTGAGAAACTCTCAGTCCCAGTGAGCTAGAGTGGGTAGCGTAGCCTTGTGGAATTCTTAAGATGTCGATCCTAGATAGTAGGTAGGGGGCGAGATTGATTAATATCGGTCATGTCCAGAGATTGAGTTGTCCGAGATTAAGATGGTCGATCCATGTAAGCGTGATGAAGCTTAGGTGACGGCGGCACGCGTGTGTCTAAGACTAAGCGTAGGTGTAGACTTGTATCAGTCGAGGTGGTGCACCTGTGTTGAGGTGAGGTATTGCGTCGGTGCTAGCGAAGTGTAGTGGTCTAGGTGTAGTCCATTTTGGAGCGAAGTGTGGTGGTCTAGGTATAGTTCATTTGAGGCGTATGTGTGCTAAAGCGTAAGTGTTGAATATAGGTGACGGAGCGTAAGTGATGATGTATAGGAGACGAAGGGTAAGGAAGTGTAAGCCGAGGGGTAATGTGTCGACTTGTAGCTACCGAGGTGTGGGGTATGTATACCGAGGTGAAGTGGCCGAAGTGGAGTGTATATATACCTAAGCGTAGTTGCTGAAGTGCAGGCGTTGTGTTATAGCGTGCATCTGCCGAGGTGAGTGTACCGAGGTTTAGGTACGTTGAATAGTAAGTGTAGTGAAGCTTAGCGTGACGCAGCAGTGTAGAACCGAGGTGCCAAAAGAGTGTACCGAGGTGTTGTGAAGTATAGGCCGAGGTGAAGTGAGTGCTTAGGTGTAGTGTGCCTAAGTGTAATAGGCCGAGGTGAAGTGAGTGCTTAGGTGTGAAGTGCCTAAGTGTAGTAGCCAAGGTGAAGTGAGTGCTTAGGTGTAGTGTGCCTAAGTGTAATAGGCCGAGGTGAAGTGAGTGCTTAGGTGTGAAATGCCTAAGTGTAGTAGCCAAGGTGAAGTGAGTGCTTAGGTGTAGTGTGCTCAAGTGTAATGTCCGAGGTCAAGTGAGTGCTTAGGTGTAGTGTGCCTAAGTGTAATGTCCGAGGTGAAGTGAGTGCTTAGGTGTAGTGTGCCCAAGTGTAATAGGCAGAGGTGAAGTGAGTGCTTAGGTGTAGTGTGTCTAAGTGTAATGGCCGAGGTGAAGTGAGTGCTTAGGTGTAGTGTGCCCTGAGTGTAGTAGCCAAGGTGAAGTGGTGTGCTTAGGTGTGAAGTGCCTAAGTGTAGTAGCCAAGGTGAAGTGGTGTGGTTAGGTGTGAAGTGACTAAGTGTAGATGATGAAGTGAGGTGTGAATAAGCCTATGTGTAGTTGATGAAGTGTAGTGCATGGACGTCTAAGCTAGTATTGCCGAGGTATAGGGTGTATATACCTGGGGTGTATGTGTTGAAGTGTAGGTGTGATGGAAGATTAGGTGTGTGTGCCGAGGCACTCGATGGGTGCCGAGGCACCGAGTGATCTTGCCGAGTTTACGAGAGTATAGTCGAGGAGAAGCGAGGTAGTTCAGTAGAGATGAATAGTGAAGAGGTGATGTTCCTAAGTGTATCCTGTAAGTGGCAACCGAGGTAGAAGCCGAGGAGGATGACGATGGGGTGTAGGTATGTCTAAGGGAAGTATCAAGGTGTAGAGAGTAAGTATGCCTAAGGGTAGCTATTTAAGTGAGGTGTATTATGATCAAGGTATGTCTTTGTCGAGGTGAAGAGGTATTAAGGATGTTGAACTATAAGTGAGTTGAGATGTAGGTATGTATGTGTGTGCGAAGTGAAGCGAGAGTGTGTTGGCGTGAAGTGAGAGGATACCGAGTTGAGGTGAAGTGGAGTGAGTGTATGCTCGGTATGGTGTGCGTGATAACTCTATTTTATATAGAGTATTTCATATGTTTAAACTTAGTATTTGCTCTCTTTCAAGTAATAATAAAGAGTTTATATAGTATTTAGTGTGATATATGATATCTTGAGTGATTTGAATGGTTATAGTTATTATTAGGTCATTTTGGATATATTGTGGTATGTTTGATGTTTTTGTTGGTCTGCGGTCTCACGTTGTCGTGATCAATGCTCTGCTGACCGATCCTGCATCAATTCTGCGCTACTTGGTGAATAAGCAGCCTGTTTCATATGCATCCACATGCAATGTGATGACCTCCTGCCTGCTTCCCTGATGCCATCCAAACTTGTATAGTAGGCGCCTACCATTCACACATAGCTATAGGCTTAGCTTTGAAGAGTCACCAACATAGGGACACTTGTTCTAACACCATGGAACCGCCTACTATATGATTAAGTCAAAGATTTCAACATGGATAAACCTCCGGAAAGCAACTACGATTATGATCCACTCAAGATGACTTCAACATGAAGGAAGGAAGCACCTCACTTGAAGGCTATAAAAGGACCTCACATCTTCATTTGGAAATATATCACAATCCATAAGTTAGATCAAAATTTCAATATACATAGTTAGTTTTTATATTTTTAGAGGAAGAGGAAGGAATTCATAATTCCTCCTTAACTCATTTTCATAGTGTTTGTATAGTGCTAAGGAGTAATGCTAGTGCATTGCTAGAAGACTTCATACAAAGGTTTTCAACATTTGTAACTTTACTCTTGTTGTTTCTCTTTTGTGATTTCTATATATATAAACATGGTCTATTCGGTTTATATATATCTTGCAATGTCTCTTGTTAGCTAAACCTTTCTTAGTTGGAATGTTCTAATCATTTAATGAGCTTTTAAGTAAGTATGTTGCATGTATGTATGTTTGTACTTTAGTTCTTGCTTGATAATCTTTTCAAAACTTATTTTGAACTTGATCACTTAGAATAAGTAGATTTGTAAATGACCGGACATGGCTTACAATTAAGAACTCAAGAACTAATATGGGTGAGTGTTTTACATAAAGAAAACTTTGTGAAAACCATGCTAAGTCCTAGACATAGGATAGTATAGTCCATAGGATAATTGTGGGTACTTAAAATACAAGAGTGAATTCACTTAAGCAAAATGAATACTTGTTAGGAGGCAAGATTGGCACTAACACCCCCTTTCTTTTCTTGCATAGAACAAGGATCATAAGAAATTTGGTAATGATACTCGAAGAAAGTGACCAGAAAGGCACATAGCTAATGCAACAAAGATTGGTGCAAATTTGCATCACATCTTGCATCATACACTTATAAGTAAATTACTTGATGAAGACATTCCAACTAGCTTTTCTCTTTTACACTATCAACATTCTTTCTTAGTTTTCTAACTTAGTTGTGATCATCAAACAAAATCCAAAATTATTTTGTTACTTAGTGACTTACACTTTATTACTTTATATTATTTTAAAAGTGAGTTTTTCAATCTCTGTGGGTTCGATCTTTTACTACTTGTTTTTGACAAAGTGTATACTTGCACTCAAGTGTATGTGGCATTTCCACACACCAAGTTTTTGGCGTCGTTGTTTAGGGATTGAAGTAAATTCTTTTTAAAATTTTGATATTGAGTAATTTAGTGTTGTATATAAATTCTGGTTTTTAGAGTTTACACAACAACAAGACATGGTACTTAGTATATGTCTGTAACTGAAAGCAGAACTCCAGAATATAGTTTAGATTTAGAAATAGAAAGAAAATTCGGGAGATTGCTAAGACTCGTAAAAGCAGAATCAACAAGCTAGCAACATGTCATTCGGTGAAGAACAAAGCTCAAGGCCACACTCGGTGAGAGGAGGCCCCGGATCACACATGATGCCATGAAGAAGAAGTTCATAGAGAAAATCTCATCCACATGGATCACATAGGTATGATTAATGATAGAGATAGACCTATGAGGATTATGCTCATTTGATCGTCAAAACATGCAAACTAGTATAAGCAGGACCTCATATTGATGCCATGCATTTTGAATTTAAGCCTATGATGTTTCAAATGCTTCAAACTATTGGTCAATTTGGAGGATCTCCTCATGAAGATCCTCATTTGCATTTAAGGCAATTTCTAGAAGTATGTAGTAATTTTATTTTACCACAGTGTCGGTGAAAATGCATTTAGATTAAGGTTATTTCCATATTCTTTGAAAGATAGAGCCAAAGCTTGGCTAAATTCTTTAGAGCCTAACTCTATCCATTCATGGAATGAAATGGCTGAAAAATTTTAGGAAAATATTTCCCACCTATCAAAAATGCCAAAGTTAAGAAATGATATTACATCTTTTAGACAAAAAGAGTTTGAATCTCTATTTGAAGCATGGGAAAGATGGAAGGAACTTTTAAGAAAATGTCCTCATCATGGTTTACCTGTTATTATTCAAATGGAAACATTTTATAATGGTTTAGAACCTCAAACCGAATAATGCTTGATGCATCATCCGGTGGAGTGTTATTAAATCATCATACAATGAAGCATGTGAATTAATTGATAGAATAGCGACTAATAGCTCTAGTTGGCCTACTGAGAGGGTAAGTGCCCAAAAGAAACCATCAGGGGTACATGAAATCAATGATATATCTGCCCTATCTGCTCAAGTAGCCACTCTAGCTAATTTGATGAAAAACTTCACTTCTGGCAATGCTACTGCATCTAATGCAATTTGCATCACCGTAAAAATCTTATTGCGTGAAGAGAACAAGTACCTCCAGGCACACCTAGTTGTGTGTACTGTGGAGGAGGTCACTTGTATGAGGAGTGTTCTAGCAACCCTATCTCTGTAAATTATGTAGGTTATAATAGGAATAACAACCCTTATTCCAACACTTATAATCCTGGTTGGAAAGATCACCCAAATTTTAGATGGAGCAACAATAGTGCACCTGCACCTAGAACTGCTCCAACTACACCAACCAACCCACCAGATTCCCATTTCGAATAACCAAAGAAACTCTCAACCTACCACCGATAATTCTCTAGAATCCATGCTTAAAGCATTTATAGGTGAATCTAGAAGCGCTAGACAAACCCAAGATGCTTCCATTAAGAACTTAGAGAATCAAGTTGGTCGATTAGCCACACTCTGTATCAAAGGCCACAAGGTGCCTTACCTTCAAATACTGAAGCTACTCCTTCCCAAACCAAAGGAAAAGAGCAGGTTAAGGCTATTTCATTAAGAAGTGGTAAGGATTTGGTAGAGTTAGCGAAAAGGAAAGTGTAGATAAGGGAGAAAAACCAAAAATCAAAAAGAAACCAATGCGAAGCATCTAATGCTCCTGCATCACAAGAAGTTCAAAGTCCACTACCTAAGTTAGTACTGAATACCCTCCTCCTCCTTACCCTCAAAGACTGAAAAAGCACATGAGGAGAAGCGGTTTGGTAAATTCCTAGAGGTACTAAAACAATTACACATCAATGTTCCCTTAGTAGAAGCCCTCCAACAAATGCCAAATTATGCAAAATTTATGAAGGATGTGCTTACTAAGAGAAGAAGATTAGTGAGTTTGAAAGCAGTTGCCATGACAGAAGATTGTAGTTTGCTTATGCAAAATAAGATCCCTAGGAAATTGAAGGATCCAGGTAATTTTACAATTCCATTTTCTATAGGAAAATCCTATCTTAGTAAAGCTTTATGTGATTTAGGTGCAAGCATCAACTTGATGCCTAAATCTATTTTTGACCGATTAGAAATAGGAAATGCAAAACCAACCATCGTGACACTTCAATTAGCAGATAGATCAATAGCCTATCTGAAGGTATCATAGAAGACATCCTAGTTAAGGTAGACAAATTTGTATTCCCTGTAGATTTTGTTATCCTTGACTTTGATGCAGATAAGGAAGTGCCTATTATCCTAGGTCGACCATTTCTAGCAACTGGTAAAACCATAATTGATGTGCGAGAAAGGTGAACTCACTATGAGAGTGAATGATCAAGAGATAAAATTCAATGTAATGAATGCTATGAAGTATCCTCGCAGAGGAAGCGAGAAGAGTGTTCATCCTTATTCTCTCTAGATCAATTGGTAGAAAAACAATTTTACAAGCAGTATGATCACACTTAGCCAATGCAGATGCATTAGATGCATCTGCATTGCTAAATGATGAAATACTTGAAAAAGAGAATCGCCAATAGAAAACTCTTGTAAAGAAGTATGGGCTAGGACTTATGAACCACTCAACCTTGAGGATCCAATTCTCAAGAAGAACTTACCCTCAATAGAACAACATCCTAAGTTAGAATTGAAGATACTGTCTGAACACCTTAAGTATGCATTCTTAGGAACAAATGAGACTTTACCTGTTATCATTGCTTCTGATTTAACATCAAAACAGGAGAGTGATCTCATTAGTACTCTCAAGAAGCATACCAAAGCTATAGGTTGGCAAATGGCAGATATCAAAGGAATTAGTCCTTCTATATGCATGCATAGAGTCATTTTGGAAGAAAATTCCAAAAACAGCATAGAGAGTCAAAGAAGACTAAATCCTATTATGAAAGAGGTTGTGAAAAAGGAAATCATTAAGTGGCTAGATCTTTGGAATCATATACCCCATATCTCAGACGAGTGCTTGGGTAAGTCATGTCCAATGTGTACCAAAGAAAGGGGGTGTGACAAAGTAATAGCCAATGAAAAGAATGAGTTGATACCAACTAGAATCAGCATAGGTGGAGAATCAGTATGGATTCTGAGAAAACTCAACAAAGCTACCAAAAAGGATCACTTTCCTTTACCATTCATAGACCAAATGTTAGATAGATTAGCAGGGAAAGAATTTTATTGTTTCCCGGATGGCTATTCGAGCTATAATCAAATAGCCATTGAGCCTGAGGATCAACACAAAACCACCTTTACATGCCCTTATGGAACCTTTGCTTTTAGAAGGATGCCATTTGGCTTATGTAATGCACTGCTACATTCCAAAGATGCATGATGTCTATTTTCTCAGATTTCATTGAGCAATCAATGGAAGTATTCATGGATGATTTCTCTATCTTTGGAGAAACATTTCAAGTTTGTTTAGCAAATTTGGAACAAATTCTCAAAAGATGTGAGGAAACAAATTTAGTCTTAAACTGGGAAAAGTGCCATTTCATGGTACAAGAGGGCATTGTGTTAGGACATAGAATTTCAAAGAAAGGTCTAGAAGTAGACAAAGCTAAGGTTGATGTCATTGAAAATTTACCACCACCAAATACAGTTAAAGGTATCAGGAGCTTCTTAGGCCATGCTGGTTTTTATAGAAGGTTTATCAAAGATTTTTCAAAAATCTCAAAACCACTATGTATGCTTCTGCAACATGATGTAGAATTCAACTTTGATGAATCTTGTATAGAAGCTTTTGACAAGCTTAGAAAGACATTGGTGACAAAGACCAATTATAGTAACCGCAGTTGGAGCAGGCCATTTGAATTAATGTGTGATGCTAGTGACTTTGCAGTAGGAGCGATCCTAGGGCAAAGGTATGATAAGGTCTTTCATTCCATATATTATGCTAGCAAGACATTAATTGAAGCTCAAGTGAACTACATGAGCTGATGAAAAGGAATTATTAGTTTGTGGTCTTTGCATTTGAAAAATTTAGATCATACTTAGTTGGCACTAAAATTATTGTCTATCTTGATCACTCGCCATTAAGTATCTAATTTCAAAGAAGGATGCAAAGCCAAGGTCGATAAGGTGGATTTTACTCCTACAAGAATTTGATTTAGAAATTAGAGACAAGAAAGGAGTAGAAAATCAAGTAGTGAGACCATTTATCAAGGATTGAAGGAGAATCACTTGGTACACAAGGAGAAGAAATCAAGGAGAGTTTTCCGGATGAGAAGCTATTGGCAATCACAGTCAATGCAAAACATGAAGCTGCATTTGCTATAAGCAATGCGGGAGCATCAAATGCATCGCACCATGGTTTCTTTGATATTGTAAATTTCCTTGGAAGCAAAGTGGTACCAGTGAGTATGACATATCAACAAAGGAGAAAATTCTTCCACATGGTTAAACAATACTATTGGGATGATCCATTCCTTTACAAGATGTGCCCGATCAATTAATGAGGAAATGCATACGAAGAGGAGCAACAAGCAATGCTTACGCATTGCCATTACGCACCTTATGGAGGACACTTTGGAAGCACTAGAACAATGGCTAAGGTATTACTGATCTGGTTATTTTTGGCCTACTTTATTTAAAGATTCTTATTTTATGGTCAAATCATCGTGATAAATGTCAAAGAAGCGGAGGAATATTTCGATAAGCATGAAATGCCTAGAACAAATATTTTAGAAATTGAATTATTTGATGTTTGGGGCATGGATTTCATGGGACCTTTTCCACCCTCTTTTGGCAATTTATATATCTTAGTAGCTGTTGATTATGTGTCCAAATGGGTAGAGAGCGTAGCATTACCTAATAATGATGCTAAATCGGTGAGTAAGTTTCGCAAAGAAATATATTCACGATTTGGAACTCCTAGAGCTATCATTAATGATGAAGGTTCACACTTTTGCAATAAAATCATAGAAAACCTTCTAGCTAGCTAAGTATGGAGTTAAGCATAAGATAGCTACTCTGACATACCATCCTCAAACTAGTGGATGCTGAATTATCCAATAGGAAATTAAGAGAATGCTAGAAAAAATGGTAAGTCCAAATAGGAAAGATTGGTCTTTACATTTGGATGATGCTTTATGGACATATAGAACAGCATTCAAAACACCCTTAGGGATGTCCCCTTACAAATTAGTCTATGGAAAAGCATGCCATTTACTGTAGAATTGGAAAACAAATCTTATTGGGCTATCAAGAAGCTCAATTTCAATTTGAACAAAGGCGGTAAAAAGAGAATGATAGAGCTTGATGAGTTAGAAGAAATTAGGCAAACCTCTTATGAGAATGCTGAAATCTACAAAGCTAAGACTAAGAAATGGCATGACAAGAAAATTCACAATAGAGAATTGAAAGAAGGAGGACTAGTTCTGCTATACAACTCTAGGTTAAAGCTATTTCCTGGAAAACTAAGGTCAAGGTGGTCAGGACCATTTAAGTTGATAAAGGTTTATCCACATGGAGCGATGAGACTTATTTGATAAATCCTCAAATCTTTGTCTTCAAGGTGAATGGTCGAGAGAGTTAAAATGTACTATGGTGAACATGTGGTGAGAGACAAAATCACCACCTATTTGCAAAATCTCTAAGTGAAAAGAGGTAGTCAAGTGACAAGACTCTTAAAACAAGCGCTTAATGGGAGGCAACCCATTGTTTTTAATTATTTTTGTGCAATTTTATGTTTTTAGTTGTTTTGCAGAAATGCAGAAACTAATGCAGCTGCATCAAATGCACCTGCATTGAGAAAAAAGCGTGCCTGCATCGAGAAAATTATAAACTTGAAGAAAATTGGTTAAGTGTGAATCATAAGGCTTCAGGAAGATCAAAGGAGGTTAAGTAAGATTAATGACACATTGGTAGCCAAAGCAAGACACTTGGCATGATGCATGCGCAGCACGCAATGCTAACGGCTACCTAATAAATCCACTAACTTCCCTCTTCCTGAAACATAAAGCCTTCATTGTTACCGTTACCCCTTCATTCGCAAATTCTCACAAATTTCTCTCATCTGAAACACGAACCACATTTCACATTCTCAATCCAAATTTTTTCTCAAAACACACAAGCAATCAAAACCTAGAAATTCATAGCAATCACAATGGTGAAGAAACAATCAGCACAGAAAACATCAGGCAAGCAGGCCAGAACTCCTCAGAAGAAGAAGAAAGCCATGCATGCAGGATCATCATCAACAAGGAAAGGCAAAGCCAAGGATTCAACAGCAAGAAATGATGACAATGTTCATCTCGGAACATGCATCTATTGCCCGAGAGAGGTATGATTTGAAGAAGGCTAGCCCATCATTCATGTCAACAAATGGCCAATCTCAATGGGACCACTTCGTGCTACCAAGAGGAGGCTACATAGAAGACATAGTGAGAGAGTTCTATCTTTGGAATCACACCACAAGAAGGAGCAGAACATTCCTACACTTCCATGGTGAGAGGTAAAATTGTACACTTCCATGCCAAGAAATTAAATGAACATTATATCTTTGAAATATAATGGGAATGATTTTGAGAATAGAGTGGCCAAGGCCTTTAAGAAAGAAATGGAAGAAATAAGGAATAGGATTGCTATACCAGGGGCTGTTTGGGAGAAATTCACACCTAATGAGATTAAGCTTAGAAGTAACTATTTGATAAATGCATTAGGTAATTGGCATTTGTTCATAGCCAATTCAATTCTGCCTACATCACACACATATGCTATGACCAAAGAGAGATTGATCTTGCTAGATACAATTTCTCTCGAGGAAATGTAGACATAAAGCAGATTGATAGCTAGGGAAATTCTTGCATGCTCAACAAAATCAAAGGGATTTCTGTTTTTCCCTTGTCTTATAACTGAATTATGCATGAAAGAAGGTGTCCCTATAGCTGCTAATGAACAAAGGAAATTTCCCCCTGGTAATTTGAGTGCTGAAGTGAAGGAAAAATTGAGGAATGTGAGAGGCCCTGCACCTGCAATGCAAGAGCATTACATGCAGAAGCAGAGGGCTGTCTGGAAATTTCAGAATGATCAACATGACTGGCTTCAATTGGTCTTTGACAAGATCTTTGATCTTGTGGGCCAAGTGAATGCCCCTGAATTCCCAAGTTGGGTATTGAGATGTGAAGGTGAAGAAGAAGAAGAAGAGAAAGAGGCTGAAGAAGGAGGAAAAGGAAAGGAGAAGGTAGAGGAACCTAGCACTAAGAAGAAAGTGACTAGGAAGCAATACAAAGTACAAAAGAAGGTTGTGGTAGAACCTGTTGTGGAAGAATTATATGATTCTGAATCTGAAGCTGAGGATGAGGAATTAAAAGAAATGGATAAGGAATTAGAAGAAGAAGAGGAGGAAGAGAGTGATGAGGAAATTGATGAAGAAGAAGAGGAGCGGGCTAGAGGAGTAATTTTAGAAGAAATTGCTAGGCAAAAATATGCCAAACCCTCAGCATCAACCCAACCAGAAACCCCTATCACTTCACCAGTTACCAAAACACCCATCATCTCACCAAACCAAGAATCTTCCTCCATTCCAAAATCACCATTACCCTCCCTCAATGATCCACCAGTCCTATCACAATCACCACCACAAACAACCCCTCCACCACCCTCTCCAAGAAATGAGCCACAGAAAACAACTCACACAGAAGAACCAATTTCTGAACAAACCCCTGTTATGCCAACAGAACAAGCAGTACCTTCTGACCCAAGCAACATTATTTCTAATGTTGTTTCTGCTCTTGAGAAAGATATTTTGCAAGAAAGAGAAGAAGAAGGACTCAACAAAGGAGATAAAGGTGAAGAATCATCTGCAAAGGAGACAGTAACTCAAACTGTTGAGATGCAGAGTGATGCTCCTGCATCACTTGCTGCTGCATCACAACAGGCAACAACTGTGCATGATGAGGCAACAATTAAAATGGTTCTGGAAGAAATGGCTAAACAGAAGAGGGATGCTCTGCACAACACTCAGAAATTCTTCAAGCAACCTGCAGGAAGGCAGACAAAATTAACACCAAAAAGGAAGAAAACGATGCGATCAAGATCGATGCACTGCGCATCGGTTCAAGAACCAATTCCGCAACTACACGAGTAGGAGGTGCATCTGCACCTCTGAAGCAACACCAAGCAAGCCCAAGGAGAAGAAGCCAGAAGGTGAAACACACTCCTCCAAGCAGACATAGCACCAGAATTAGGAGTGGAGCAAAGAAATGAGTATCAATTTACAAGCTTTCACCTACTACTACTAATGCTTGTTTTGTTTTTCTATCTGAACTATTTCCTTGGTTGTACTAATCCCTCTCCCCTATTTTGAACAAATGATTTGTCTTTTCTGAACAAATTTGCAGTGAGGACACTGCAACCCCTTAAGTTTGGGGGATTTGCATGTTATGTTTAATTATGTTTGTTTTTATCCAATATGTTGTGTGTTTAATTAATATGTTTTAGATAGTAAATATATATGTTTTAAGTAGTTTTTAGTTTGTTTAAATATTAGATGTACTTAACAAAGTAGTATCTAAATATTTTAGTAGAAAAGATCAGTTTTTCAAAAATATGGTGAAAGCCCTATGGATGGAATTTCAATGATGAAAAAGAGAAAAAGAAGCCTTATTTCTCAGAAAAACCAAAATTATTTTCACTTCAAAACTGAGTTTGTGAAAAGAACCTTGCTATTTAAAAGATCAATCGATGCAAGGAATTTTTGGTAAGCTTAGGTCAAAACAAAGCTTTACTAAAAAGAAAGAAGAGCTTAAAGAATTAAGTTTGGGGGTGTTTTATGAAAAACAAAGGCTGAATTTCAAAAGTATAAGAGTAAACAATGTAGAAAAAGAATAAAAAAAAAAAGTGGACAAGCCATACCCTGAATCTTTTGAAACTATACCTGTGCCTAAGTACATGAATGCATCTGGAGGTCAAAGACCTGTGCCATGCAGGAATAAATGTATCTGGAGGATAGTTCAATAAACTGAACATGTGCCAAAGTGCAAAGAAAAAATATATGCATCTGGAGGTCAAAGACCTGTGCCAAAGTGCATTTGCATCTGGAGGTCAGTGAGGAAGGTAATATGAGCTAGAAAAAAGAAAAGCATTATCGGTCTGTTTGCATCAATGTAAATCAGATCAAGAAAAAAAAAAAGCAAAATGCAGAAAAAATCAATGCATAAAAACACTTCAAAGAAGTATTTGCATCTGCTCAAAAGATCCACACAAAAAAATAGAAAAATGCATTGGCTCAAAACCTTTGAAAAATTCAATCAAGCCCTTTGATTTTAGAACTCCCCAACACTTGAGAAAATTTTGTGAGTCTAATCTCTCTTTTGAAAAATATTTTGGAGTGACCAAAGATGAACCAATCCTTTCAAAGGCTAGGAGGAAATTTTTCACTTAGTCTTGGAACCAATCTCAACTCAGTGGGTTCACACACACACAAAAGAGTTTGAATAGCTTTGGTAGTTTTGAAGAAATAAAGGCACAAGAAAAATTGTCAAGAAATGAAGTTCATAGGGAACTCCTCATGAAAATCCAAAAATCAAGCTGATCTATCTTCTAGAATTTTAGTTTTTATAGTTTGTCTTTGTCATTACTTGCGGACAAGCAATGGTTTAAGTTTGGGGGTGTGATAACTCTATTTTATATAGAGTATTTCATATGTTTAAACTTAGTATTTGCTCTCTTTCAAGTAATAATAAAGAGTTTATATAGTATTTAGTGTGATATATGATATCTTGAGTGATTTGAATGGTTATAGTTATTATTAGGCCATTTTGGATATATTGTGGTATGTTTGATGTTTTTGTTCAGTGCAGTCTCAATGCTGTCTGCATCAATGCTCCTGCACTGATCCTGCATCAATTCTGCGCTACTTGGTGAATAAGCAGCCTGTTTCATATGCATCCACATGCAATGTGATGACCTCCTGCCTGCTTCCCTGATGTCATCCAAACTTGTATAGTAGGTGCCTACCATTCACACATAGCTATAGGCTTAGCTTTGAAGAGTCACCAACATAGGGACACTTGTTCTAACACCATGGAACCGCCCTATATGATTAAGTCAAAGATTTCAACATGGATAAACCTCTGGAAAGCAACTACAGTTATGATCCACTCAAGATGACTTCAACATGAAGGAAGGAAGCACCTCACTTGAAGGCTATAAAAGGACCTCACATCTTCATTTGGAAATATATCACAATCCATAAGTTAGATCAAAATTTCAATATACATAGTTAGTTTTTATATTTTTAGAGGAAGAGGAAGGAATTCATAATTCCTCCTTAACTCATTTTCATAGTGTTTGTATAGTGCTAAGGAGTAATGCTAGTGCATTGCTAGAAGACTTCATACAAAGGTTTTCAACATTTGTAACTTTACTCTTGTTGTTTCTCTTTTGTGATTTCTATATATATAAACATGGTCTATTCGGTTTATATATATCTTGCAATGTCTCTTGTTAGCTAAACCTTTCTTAGTTGGAATGTTCTAATCATTTAATGAGCTTTTAAGTAAGTATGTTGCATGTATGTATGTTTGTACTTTAGTTCTTGCTTGATAATCTTTTCAAAACTTATTTTGAACTTGATCACTTAGAATAAGTAGATTTGTAAATGACCGGACATGGCTTACAATTAAGAACTCAAGAACTAATATGGGTGAGTGTTTTACATAAAGAAAACTTTGTGAAAACCATGCTAAGTCCTAGACATAGGATAGTATAGTCCATAGGATAATTGTGGGTACTTAAAATACAAGAGTGAATTCACTTAAGCAAAATGAATACTTGTTAGGAGGCAAGATTGGCACTAACACCCCTTTCTTTTCTTGCATAGAACAAGGATCATAAGAAATTTGGTAATGATACTCGAAGAAAGTGACCGAAAGGCACATAGCTAATGCTGTGAGATTCAAAGCAATTTGCATCACATCTTCGCATCATACACTTATAAGTAAATTACTTGATGAAGACATTCCAACTAGCTTTTCTCTTTTACACTATCAACATTCTTTCTTAGTTTTCTAACTTAGTTGTGATCATCAAACAAAATCCAAAATTATTTTGTTACTTAGTGACTTACACTTTATTACTTTATATTATTTTAAAAGTGAGTTTTTCAATCTGTGGGTTCGATCTTTTACTACTTGTTTTTGGGCGGTGTATACTTGCACTCAAGTGTATGTGGCATTTCCACACACCAAAGGCGCGTTGTGCTTGATGAGGCGTGTGCGTAGTGCTTGGTGTGTAGCGCATTGTGTTTTGGTGTGGGTCACGGTGAGGGGCACCAAGTGTGGCATGCCCTGTGCCGCGTGTGGGTCTCGGTGTGGGCGCCAAATGTGGCGTGCCCCGCACCAGTCGTGTGTGTGGCCGGGGTTATGCGAGAGTGCCGAGGTGCTTGGTGAGAGTGCCGAGGTGCGTGATGAGAGTCTTGCCGAGTCTTTGGTCGACCTGCAGTAGCATAGGATCTTTGCCAGCGCAAGCTGTGAGTGTTGTCTAGTGCCGAGAACGTTAAGTGGCTGAATGGTGTAGTCAGGTTTGGTCCCTAGGTGATGTTTTAGTCCTAGGTGACGTTGTGGTTCTCGTAGTGACTGTGTAGTCCACTACTTTTGGTGGCAAAGTGTCCAATGGGTTGGACGCTAGCTGTAGAGCTAGGGAATGAGGTGTGGAGATGTCCAGTGAGTTGGACGCTAGCTATAGAGCTATTGGACGATGTAGAGATGTCAGCCTTAGTGCAGTGATGATGTCTGAGTGATGTTAGCCTTAGGGTTACGAGTAGAGGAGTAATAAATGATGAAGTCCCTGATGGGCATTAAAATAAATGAAAAGGGTGAATGCAGAGGACTTGGTCCTAGAGGTGAGCAGAGGGCCTAGGTCCTATTTTTGAACAAGAAGGCTGCGGTCTAATTGGTGAGTTACTGAGATTGTGTTATGATTTAATTGAATGATGTATATGCTGTGTGTTATGCATTGTTCATGATGTCGCATAAATCATAAACATAATGGTGAAGCGAGAGGACTTGGTCCTATGGTGAAAGCGAGGAGGACTTGGTCCTAAGGTGTAAGCAGAAGACTTCGGTCTTATGGATCCATCATGCATATGCCCTTGGTGTTTTGGGGTCTGCATCATGCATATACTCATGCACATTGGTGTCTGTTGATGATTAGGAGTTGGTGTGTCTTAACTTGGTGTTGTGGGGGTTGGTTGAGTCGGAGTGTTTCTAGTTGTCTTTCTCTAGCATAATGTTTATCATACATTTTATTATTTATGAAAAGAGACTCACCCTACTGCTTTCTATGTTGCTTCTTATGTCGGCAACGTGCAGGTGATCCTGAGTGAAGGTCCTTTCTTTCCTCAGTCTAGTTGTGGCGTCTTGCTCTGTGACGTCAAACTGGGGAGCCGGGTAGTCTATTAGTTGTTTAAGATAAGTGTTGAACTGTAATAGAATGATGTATTAGAATTTGAGGGTTCGCCCCATTTAAGTCGTGCTATGTATCACACAATTATATTTATTTGTGAAAAGTATTATTGGCTAAGTGAAAGTGATGTTTGATGAACGTAGCATTCCCTTGAGGATGTGTCTTTAAAAAGGAAAAACGATTTTCGAACTCTGATTTTATAAATTAAATTATTAAGAGAAAGAGGGTGTTACAACTTACACCCCCCAACAAAATGGGGTTGTAGAGAGAAAGAATAGGACCATTATGAACATGGTGAGGTCTATTCTTAGTAGCAGAGATATTCCTAAGAAATTTTAGCCAGAGGCTGTTAGATCAGTGTTTATGTATTGAATAGATGTCCAACATTATCCTAAAAGAGTAAAACACCAGAAGAGGCATGGACGGGACATAAACCCTCAGTAGAACACTTGAAGATATTCCGGTGCATTGGACATGTTCATGTACCAGATGCAAAAAGGAGTAAACTTGAAGATAAGAGCAGAAAATGTCTGCATTCCTTGGGCTAAAGGATACTGAGAATGTATGATCCAATTGATAAAAGAATTGTAGTGAGTAGAGATGCAAAGTGTTTGAGGAAGAGGAAAAGTGGAATTGGGATGAAATGCATCACTCAGAAAACACTGATAAGTTGGATTGGGGAGAAACAGAGGAAAATGATGAAGAAGAAGTAGAAAGTGAAGCAGAAGGAGATGAAGAGAATGAAGCAAATGAAAGTGATAGTGTTGATGATCAATTTTCTCAGAACAATGAAAGAGAGGAATCAACAGAATAGATAGAGGCAGAATTTGACACTGAGAGTGATGACAGTGACACCAACAATGAAAGAAGAACCAGAAGGCCACCAATCTGGCTCAATGATTATGAGACAAATTTTGAAGCATACCTGATGAATTGAACATTCTGATCCTGAGCATTTTGAAACTGCAGTGAAAGATGCCAAGTGGAAACAAGCTATGGACATTGAAATAGCTTCTATTGTGAAGAATGAGACATGGGAGCTAGTTGATTTACCTAGAGAAGCAAAGGTGATTGGGGTGAAGTGGGTCTACAAGACCAAATTAAATGAGGCTGGGAAGGTAGATAAATACAAAGCGAGACTCGTTGCAAAAGGATACAACTGAAGCATGGGATAGACTACACTGAGGTTTTTGCCCCTGTCAGCAGATTGGATACAATTAGGCTCATTATTGCTATTGCAGCACAGCACAAGTGGACTCTCTACCAGCTTGATGTGAAGTCAGCATTATGGCAAGTTGAATGAAGAGATTTATGTAGAGCAACCTAAAGGCTACATTGTGAAGGGTAGTGAAACTAAAGTTTACAAGTTACATAAGGCACTTTATGGGCTAAAACAAACCCCTAGAGTTTGGTTTAGCCGCATAGAGTCCTATTGTTTGCATGAAGGCTTCACTGCCAGCAAGAGTGAACATACTCTATTTTTCAAGAGGAGCAACAAGAATGGAATTCTCATTGTGAGTGTATATGTTGATGATCTTATATACACTGGGAATGACACAAAGCTGATAGATGAGTTCAAACATTCCATGAACCGTGAATTTGCTATGACAGATCTTGGAAAGATGAAATTCTTTCTAGGAATTGAAGTGTTGCAGACTGATGATTACATTCATATCTGCCAAAGAAAGTATGCTTTGGAGATATTGAAGAGATTTGATATGTACTCATGTAATCCAGTAGTTGTTCCAATGGTGCCTAGAACTAGAATTGATAGAGATGACAGTGGGATAAATGCTGATGAGACTGTGTATATACAATTAATTGGCAGTTTGATTTATATCACTGCAACCAGGCCCGATATCATGTTTGCAATTAGTCTATTAAGTAAGTTTATGAGTAAGCCTACTCAAACTCATATGATGGCTGCAAAGAGAATTTTGAGATACATTCAAGGGACAATTGAATATGGAATACAGTATAAAAGAGGAAATCAATACAAGTTGCTGGGATTTACAGATTCTGATTATGCAGGGGATCTAGAGGAAAGAAAGAGTACATCGGACTATGTATTCTTGTTGAGCAATGGAGCTATAGCATGGAGCTCCAAGAAGCAACCCATAGTTGCACTCTCCACAATCGAGGCTGAATTTGTAGCTGCAGGATCAGCAGCATGCCAAGCTATATGGTTGCAGAAAATCATGACAGAACTGAAACTATGCAGCAGTGAAGAAGTTGAATTACTTTGTGATAACAGCTCAGCAATAAAATTGTCACAAAATCCTATCCTACATGGTAGGAGCAAACATATACAAGTGAGATTTCATTACCTCAAAGAGTTGGTGAAGAATGGTAGCATTAAAATGATTTTTTGTGGCACAAAGGATCAACTTGCAGATGGTTTCACAAAGGCATTGAAGAAGGAAGCATTTATCAGATTTAGACGGATGATGGGAGTGTGCAAAATTTCAAATGTAAACTAGCCTCTTAGATGCGTCTAGTTTAAGGGAGAGTTTTGTTGAGAAATTTTACACTTTCACACTTGTATTGACCTTTTCTTTTGACTTGTTTGTAAACCTGCTATGACAGGTCATTCATTGGTTGTAACCTAGAGTAGCAAGTCACCATCTATGACTCCCTTTTGGTTATTCACCTGCAGTTAGTTACAGTTGAGTTGTAACTGTTTCTACTGCACTTGAAACACATATATGTACTGATACTCTTTCTAAAATGAATCAATGAACGATTTCAATCTTCACTCACAACTGTCTTAACAGAAATCTAACATGGTTAGCATACTGGATACTGCATGTTTTTATTATGTTTAATTTGAGAATTTTAGCAAATATGTTGAGAATTTTGAGTATTCCTTTTTCGGTTCATGGCATGGCTTGTGTGGATTTATGCAGCTTTTATTTCTTTTATGTTTAGTTTCTCCAGGCTATCGAATGCGGAGAGTTCATAATTCATAATTGGATTAAGTCATATTTTTATTTTATTTTTGCTTACGTAGCATTATTTTTGCTGAGTAATAATTTTAAGGCTAAATTATAGTCATAATTCGTTTGAACCCTAACTTCACTGGTTCTTCTTCCACTCTTTATCTTCTTCAGAACAAATTCCACCCACCCAGAAATTGGATTATGAAAATGCTGTCACACACCCAGAATCGCCCCCTTCTCCCTGGAACCAATGCGTTGTTGAAAAACCGTATGACAGACAGATCTATGCTTGATTTTAATGGTATTGCTTGATTAAACCATTTAACAGTTCCATGCTTCACACAGAATCACCCCTTACTTCTTGATTTTAATGGTATTGCTTTTAAACAAATTTGGGTTTTTTCCTTTTTTTTGAAATCTTTTAGTATTTGATCATTGGCAATTTGACATTCAGATCTATGTTGTATTTTTGAGGATTTGAGTTTCTTGATCTGTTTTATGTGATTTAGTTCTAAAAAACAACAAGGAAATAACAAAGAGAAAGGGAAAATGAATGGAAGGACACTCGTGGTTGAAGAATCATTTGATTCAGAGGTTTTTGTTCCTCTGTTTTGATCTGAGTGTTATGTTTTGGTTCCTCCATGAGGACACAAACCATCATTTTTGTTTGGAGACATAGAACTTAATTCAAAGGGGCGAAGAACCATTTTGATGTTGGCCTAGGGAGAGGGGTTGAGCATCTTGCGATGAAGAACGACAGATGCACCGTAAGGTTGAAGATGAAGTGATTTTTTTTAGTAATAAAGACTAAATTAAAAAATGACATGGATATGCCAGATATACATAAATTACTACACATTAGTGCCGTAATAGCCACGTAGACATTTTTTAACGGAGTTGAATGGAGACTAACGAAAAAGAGTAACTATCACCAAAATAATATCTCATCTCTTATCTCATGCACGTGAAATTACCTCCAAGCAAAGGTAAAGACAGCGATTTTGAAAGGCAAGGTCATGCTTCAATTCTGTCAAATGGTTCCATCTTATTCTAGATCTATTTATCTTCTATAAATATGTAGACACAGACACAAGGTCTAAGATAAGTCCAAAACAAAAAATAGCGCTATAGAGACGCCAAGTATACAAAGCAATGGGTAGAATTAGTAGTGCAAATTTATTATTTATGAAATCCATATAGAGTTACAAATGAAAACATACATACTTTTTTTTAAAAACAAAAGAAAGGGAAATGGGCGCCGTTAAAAGCTTACGATCGCAAAATCTCCTCGCCCAAAAAAAAAGCGAAGGAAGGAAAAATCTTTCACTAAATTTTATTGATAAAAAAGAGAAAAAGTACCGAAAACATACGTACCTACGCATCAAACAAAGTACGTATAGTCTCAAGAGAAACTTAGCATGTCTTAATTAGAAAAGACCATTTGTTCAGCAATCTTAGCCAATGACTTAAGATTGCAGCTAATGATGGTGTTGGCAAAACAGCAAGTATCCTCAGCACTACTACCTTCTGGAATATCCACCACATAAGACTCTATAGCCACAGTACTCTTCTCTCCATATTTCTCTTCCTCTTCATGCAAAGTAATCGTGGAAGTATAGTTAACAAGCCTGTGATCACCACCAATGATGCTAAACTTCAGAACATGATTATCATCATCAAGAATGTCTAACCTCTCAACACTAACACCAGCTGGCAATCCAGAAGTAATCATCACCTCACGTACACTTCCAATGCAAGTACCATCACCATATAGCATGTTGCACTTCTTTACGAACCGTTTGTAACCTTGTGGATACTCAAAGCGTTTAACAATGGACCAAACTAGATGTAACGGCGCGTCTATGTTTTGAACAAGGCTAGAGTCACATTGGTTTGCTGAGTGGTTGAAGGTGTGATAGCTTCTACCCATGCCTTGCATACTTGGCGTCTCTATAGCGCTATTTTTTTGTTATGGACTTATCTTAGACCTTGTGTCTGTGTTTAGATATTTATAGAAGAGAAATATGATAGAATAAGATGGAACTAGTTGACAGAATTGAAGTATAACGTGCCTTTATTTGCGATGGAGTCTAAGGTTAATTTTGTTAGTTTCGAGGTTTATTGCATTTCAATCGCTGCTTTTACCTATGCTTGGAGGTACTCTTTTTTTTTTGGTGCTATCACAGGGCAGAAGCCCATGCTTGGACGTACTTTCACGTGCATGAGATAATGGATATATAAGATATTATTAAGCAGTGTGTTCACCTAGTTATATTATATAGATAGGACTGGAATGTGATCGAGATCGACACATGACATATTTTGACATGAATCATCCTTTATATTGCATGCATGTCTGCGTGTCACTCAAGTAAGGCTTTCCTTATAATTTGAATTCATTTTCAATAAAATTAGTCTTATTATATCACAGTTACTTTAGAGTTTATATATATATATATATATATATATATATATATATATATATATATATATAAGCATGTTTAAATAGTGATTTGGAATGGGTTTCCATCAAATAACTCAAAGCAAAGCAGGTACATCTCTCATTTAGAACAAGTCCAGAATCCAGATCATCTTTTAGTGTTGACTGTCAACATAAAAAAAACAACAGAACTCCCAAGTTTCCTAATTCGCTGTCATGACGGTAGCATGCCAGACCAGGCGAAAAACAAGCTTGAACGGCGACAATAAGAACGCTCTCCTCTAAACATATGAAGTTTTTTTCTAGACCACAAGTATTACACACCAAGTCTTGCACATGCTATTTTTTCAATAAATAAATAAAAGTTTTGCACATTCTGCACACACGTGGCCTTGCACAGATGCGCTTGAAACAGGTGGGCAATTCACTGGTTGTTTCTTTTGGAGAAACACACCGACCTACAGTTTTATTACAAACCAAAAAAAAATCTATTTTTAATACTAGTTGAGTGCAATCAAATATTTAGTTTTCTTGTAAAATCTTAACTAAAGGTACTAAATGTACCCTTTTTAATATTTTGTGTCATTCTAAAATTATGTGTTGGTAGCCTTGATTGCTTCTTGTGTGGACGTTGATTAGAGGTAGGAGGATTGGAGGACGATGTCTGCGTAAGGTTGATTGACACAATCTCCTACCTAATCTTCATCTTATCCACACGATGCATGTGAGCGATGCCAAGAATAAAGCACTAAAAGCAGAAATAAGGTTGACCCTTTGGGTTAGAATTCAATGTCATTACCATATAGCTCAACTTATCCAATATAAAGAGTTTGATTTAATCTTTAATTTTATTTATGTACCTCCCAAATCCCCATATAATGTTTTAAAATTAGTATGTTTCATTCATTGCCTCCTTGTCCTAAAATATGAAAAACAAAATCTGACAGATTTAAATTGAGAGAATATAAAAAGAGAACACGTAGCAACCCAAAAATACACATAAACATAACAGGAGGAAAAAACAAACTAACCAGACTTTTCACATCCCATTTTACGGTGGCTTTTAAGTTGCACAAATTGAAGTTTTTGTGTATTGTACCCAAGTTCACTTTTACTTGGTTTAGCAGGTTCCAACTTCTACATCCGGTTATGGACTATTTAATATTCTCTCCCAAAAACTTTAATAAAACATGGTGAAGCCCCATCCGATTATGACAGATAATTAATTCTTAAAAAAAAAAAAATAATTCTGAAGTTCTCTTCTTCTTTAAACGTTCATCACGTACGCAGGCACACAATAGTCTCCTCTTCCACGCTCATGCATTCCTGCCTGTATTTCGCCAAAATCAAATCCAAATGGAAATGGGCTGCAAAAATTGTAGTTCCCAACTGAAGGAATAGGAAGCTTCTCACATTAAATTAATTTACAAATTGGGGTGTGACTAAGCTGCAAACCACCATAGATGTTTTCATTTTATTAAAAAATAAAAACAATTTCTAACCGACCCTCATTTTAGCTTCTAATTTGTGTGTTAAGGAGTGCTACAATACTAATCCTGTTGACAGGAGTATCCATGTGTGGGCATCTTGGTGAGTTTTTAATGAATCATTGTTTGTATTTGTGGTGATGTATAAATGAATGTAGCTTTTGTTTGTTAAATGTATGAATGATTTTAGGTTCTGTTAAAAAAACTAATTTACAAAGAATCTGATGTGAGATATGGACAAGAAGATCAAACAGTTGTAGAAGTAATGTTTTAATTTTTGAATTTTTTAAAAAGTTTTATTGATGTGTCTTATTTTTAGTGGTTGTGCTTAAGAATGGTAAAGATTGCAAACTGACGTAGAAAAGGACAGATGACAAAATGACAACATACTTGACTGACAATTTTATCATAAAAAAGGAGCCTTTTAATGCAATTATAATAACATAACAGTACAAACTGGTGTAACAGGTACCCTGCATTCATCTTGACCATCAAAAATTTTAAACACAAAATCAATGGTGTATAGCTTACTTGGGTACCATACACAAAAACATCAATTTGTGCAACTTAAAAGCCACCCCCATTTTACATCATCAGCAAAAGGAAAACGATGCATTTAAGTATTATTATATTATATATAAAAAATAAAAGGTGAAAATATGATAAGCGAACATCCCCACATAGTCCAAAGGGCTGCCTATAGTCACTTGCAGCATGGTCCAAAGGGTTAACTAAACAGCTAGAAACATGGTCAAAATGTGCAAAATAGTGTGATCCACAAAAAGGTGTAAAAGTAGTCGAGTTGTAAAGGAGAATCACCTAAAACAGAAGCACATAGTGATCGAGTGATAATGATTTAGAAAAACAACCCATGCCCTAAATACCTTTCCATGATTAGTAATAGTTGATAATAATTGGCATTACCAATATTTACTCACCACAAGAGTATTATAGTTTTCAGTCTTCACATTAAAACAAAGAGGAAGTCCTAAAAGGAGAAAAAAAAGGATAAGAACATATATAAGAACAAAGACTAAATCAGATAAGAAAAACAAATCAGATATAAGACTAGAGATATGTATTAAGCAAATTATATGATCTGAAACAGCAGGCATAGGAAGTAGGAACCACTCAGTTTCTGTAACCTCTCTAAGCTTCACACCTTAATCTCAGTTAAGGTGTTTAGCTGCAGGTGGCCTCAGGCCTAACTTTTGGTACATGAAAACAGCAGGCATAGGAACCATTCTGATAGGCACTTGGGTATTATGGGGTGCTCAAGTCTAACATTGAGTAGTATGGGATCCTCTGTAGAGTATTTAAGTGGCTTGGTTCTTCCACTTGATAGCTAGTTTTTAAGGAGAGGATCTCCAATCCAAGTGCTCAAATACTAATCAATTGGTAACAGAGCTGCATCACGGTCCCTCAAAAAGGGCTACCCACAGAGGGGCTGACCGTAAAGGTTGAGTTAAGCATCGTAGAGTGCAGCTGCCGAGATGTCGACTCTTGGGGGCGGTGCTATGATAGGGACTTGGGTATTATGGGGTGCTCAAGTCCCACATCGAGTAGTATGGGATGCTCGGTAGAGTATTTAAGTGGCTTGGTTCTTCCTCTTGATAGCTAGCTTTAAGGGAGGGTTCCCCAAGTGCTTAGATACATATCACATTCATGGTGGAAGGTTGGCTTATTTGCAATATTTTAAAAGTGAAGTGATAACAAAGAGAAGAAACCTAGCAAGTTAGCAACACAACAAAAAATTATCATAACCCACTAAAAAAATTTAGACACTGATGTTAATTGCAAGTCATCATTCAAAACAGAACTCCCCCTTCATTTTTCTTCCTAGGTGTTAATTACAAGTCATTGTTCGAAGCAGCCACAATTTTCAGTCTTCTAGCATCATTACTTTTCTTCACACATTTAGAAAAAACATTCCATTGTTTCTCTATAACTACAGAAGTAGCACTTCCAACACGTGAAAGAGCATCGAAGTTTTTGACACGTTGATCTACCCCCAAAGAACTCAGACTCAATGCTAAAAGCATCAAAAGCTTAGATTGCGAGGTTGGCTTGTACATGCAGCCACCATTTCATATATGGTATAGTGGTATACTATCTGAATTAGTAATAATAGAATCACTAGATATCAATTCAGGTTCCAACTTAAATTATGGGTGGGTGGTCAGAAGAATTATGGGGCATCCTTAAATTTCTTGCCTAAAATGATGGTTAACTGCATAACCAGCTCTTACCTCTGCAGATGCCATTACTACTTGGTGTTATTATGAGCTATTTAATGGACACTGCATTTGTTGAATCAGTAAGAAATTAACTAGTAACATTCGATTCAATATATATATCCAAACTGAAAAGCAAAACCTCAAATCTTGTGTAGATGTAAATCCAAATTGCTTGTATATATAAACAGAGAAAGACTGACAAATTATTATTCTTCAAATTTAGCTTAAAAATAACTAAAAAGCAAAGGTCATGCAAGGTTTTTCAGAAAAACAACATGGTCACCAGGTAAAGGGGGAATATTCAATATATAAAACCAATAAAAGCACGAACATCAAAACACAAAATCTAATTAAGAAATAGAAACAAACCTCAAAGGAGAAGAACTAGTCTAAGTCACGGAATCTAGGAGAGGAACACTGAAAGGAGAAGAAGCGTAGACATCAAAACGGGAATGAACATCAAAATCCAAAAATCTGAGAAAAAATAAAATAAGAAACACACCTGAACAACAATCTTCACATATTCGATTAAGACACGAAAAATAGATAAACAGAAAAGGAATACTTATTTTAGAATCTGATAAAGTGAATGAGACATGTAAAGAAGCCAACCTTGATTCCTAGTAGTTTCTGAAAAGAACTTTTTTAGCCTCTGTTGATTGCTCCTGCCCTCAAGAACGAACGTGACTATAGCATGAGCTTGGAACTAACGGGCATATCAACAGAAAAAATAAATAAAAAGAATGTTATTAAAATTATGGAAGTACCATCGCGTTTTGGGCATTTTCATTTTGCGTGTGAACGGATACGCGTTTTGCACCTCAAACTCGCATCAACATCATGTCACCATGGAACACCACCAAAATTGAGAACCTACAAATCCAACCACAATTCTCGAAGACACGACGCAGAAACAAACGAGCGCCTTGAGTTTTTGGAAATGAAAACACAAAAAATGACTTTTCCCGCCAAGGTGTGACCTTACGTCACCTATGAAAGGACTTCCCCCCATGGAGCCAAGTATGCATTCATTCACCCATGTCTCACTCGATCCAATATCGACTGCGCACGAGTCCTTGCAGTACCAACCACCGTTGTCGTGAACTCCTTCAGTGATCCCACATCGGACACCGGCTCTTTCCACTTTGGATCACTTATCATTTGGGTGACTCGATTCCAATATTATGAAAAAAATCTAACTTCATCACCTTGCACTTGCTTTTTGCCCCTTAATGGGTGTTTCAACTATTATTCTTCTATCTAGATTCCATCTAAAGAACAAGTTGAGCTTCAAAATGGAAGTTGCAAAAGAAGAATAACATATAAGAAACCCAAAGCCTCTAAAACTTAATTATCATATCAATGTTAATAGAGGTAGAAACAGTGTGGAGCTTGAACAACCAAACACAGCAAACCATCCCAGTGAAAAAGGGACGTGAAAATTTGTGAATCTGATGCTGTATAAATCATAAGTCATACATTCCAAACAAAAGATCTGGCAAAAGAATATAAACAAAGCACCTGAGCTGAAACAGGGCACTAAACTAAAATTCTAGAACCTAGATGTCAATTGGTAAGTGATATCAGCGTCTACAAACTTCAGCAACCATGTAATGGAGAACCCAATCCCCTTGTAAATTATAGATAAAAGTAATTAGTTTAGGAAGAGAGAGAATCTCTCAGAGACATATAAGCTACAATCTACTGCAAAAATAATAACAATAAAACATAAACGGCATATAGATATATAACAGCCAAACAGTTTAGCAAGCATAAGCAGCAAAATTGAAACCAAAATTCATCATGGGAATACTGATATTATTGAAGCATCGTAAACAATAAAACTATGTTTATCAAAATCAATTTACAACAGAGAACCAACCAATGAAAGGGATGTATATAAATTCCTCCTCAACATAAATACAACAAGAGAGAACCACATGAATCTGAGAACAAGCATTGAATCTTATGACTTGAGATTATTTGAAATTCCCATTTCCCACCCCCACCACATATAGAAAGAAAGATTGCACCTTCCCTTTTAAGATGCTCTAGGGTCAGTTCCATGCTGCCACACATAAGCAAGCTCATCCCATCCAGTGCTAGCAATAAGCCCTTCAACAAGAACACTCATATCAACCCCAACAGCAAACTCAGTATGATGATCATATCTACTCACAAGCGCATCTTCCACCATAAAATCCCAAACACAAACAGTCATATCATAAGAACAAGACACCAACAAATTCCGCACATGCGGAGAAAATTTCACCTTCCTCACAGCATAACCGTGTCCATTGAGCACAGCAATGGGAACCCTAAAACTCCTAACATCCCAAACCTTAATTGACTTATCCACAGAAGCTGTAGCAATTATACACTCATCGTATTTGTTCCAATCACAAGCAAGAATTTCATGATCGTGTGCGGGGAGGATCATGGTGGAACCAGGTTCACGGACATCCCAGATGCGGACGGTGCAGTCACCGGAGGCAGAGGCGAAGACGTCAGCGTGGCGAGGGTTCCAGACAGAGGAGTAGAGGCAGTAAGCGTGTTCCTTGAAGGTGCGAACGGAGGTGGGACGGTCAACGGTCCAGAGCTTGACGGTGTCGTCCCAAGAGGCGGAGAGGAAAGAGTCACGGCGGACGGGGTTGTAATCGACGGAGTGAACCTCGCGAGTGTGTTCATGGAAGGAGCGGATAGGGTTAGCGGTTGGGGGAAGCGCGAGATCGTAGAGCTTGACGGAGCCGTCAGCGACGGCGGCGACGACTATGGAGTCGTGAGATTCAGACCAGGTGACGTCGTAGATTCCGTCAGCGGTGTCGTAGGCAACGAGTTCGGAGATTGGAAGGGTAGGGTTTGAGGAGAGTTCGAGGACGTGGAGACGACCGTTGCCTAAGATGCCGAAGTTTTGGGCGGTGGCGACGGCGATGCGGTTTTCGTAGAAAGGGCTGAACTTCACGGAGTATCCGTTAAATGGGGTTTTGAACACCGGCATCGTCTGATTGGTATTTGCGAATTCTAAGAATTGGAATTGAAATTTGATTCAGTTTGGTTTTGGTAGGTGGAAGAGTGTGTGTGTTGATGATGTGAGTACTGTGCTATGCGGATGCTGTTACTTCTTCCTCTGGTTTCGCCGCCAATTTTTGTCAACCTGAATGAGTAACCGGAACCCCCGCAATATGAAGATTTGCAAAAGGCTTTTGTCGAATAAATATTTGATTTTTAGAAGTAAAAAATCATGTTTCAAAGAGGAAATGTGTTTTATGTGATTTGTTTTGGTTAGGAAAAATTAGAACTATTTCCCTATAATATTAGAATTAATTTGTCCTCACAAAAATTTCGGTATTCAATTAATCATCGAAAATAATTAAAATCAAAATTAGTCTTTGACAATTATAAATTGGTGACACGTTAATCCCTCTTTCAGTTTTTATGTTAAAACTCAATTGTTTGAATGTTGATGTGTCACATTAAATTGATGATGTCGTCGTAAGGGTCTCTTGCGTGGCAATTTTAATGAGTCAAATTTTAAAGTATCTATTTAAGTCCTAACATTTACTTTCTATCAAAAAAAAATCTCTACCATTTCCAATTTTTAACCAAATTGGTTCCTTGCGTCTAACTTATATTTATCTCGTCTTCTTCTCCATTTGAACTCTAACCCCCATTTTTTTATCGCCAATGTGTTTCAAGCAAAACAAATTACTTCCACCACCTTCTTTTTGTGGCAACATCATTGCTCATACTCTTTATAGGCTAATGAATGGTATGAGACTTCAAATCAAATTGAGTTTCAAGAAGGGAAGACTACATCACTAGAGAAAGACATGGAAGTCATGAAAAATAATATGGCTCAAATGCAAGCTAATATGGTAGATATGCAAGTGAATACAAGAGAAGCTAGGAAGCAGAAAGAGTATGTTGGTGTCATAAGTGCTTTTGTTGTTGGTGTGGTTGAAACCTTTTGTAATTAAAAACAACAATTTGCTAGCGGCAAGAGACAACATTTTAATGTAATTTTGTCGTAAAATGATCCATGCATAATGTATTTAGGGTAACAAAAAGGATTCATCCAAAATAACAGTAACAAACTAAACTGGAAATTTCAAACTAAAGAAAACAACTTAAACAGGTGGTGTTGGTGGCCTAAATCCACGAGCCAACTTAAATTGGAAATTCAGTCTCCTAGTTACTGCTTCATTATGCACATATGTTGGATGAACAAACGGTCTAACGATTAATGCGGTATTAGTGGTTGAGTCAACAACATAGACACCGCCGATGTAGGATTCAAATTGAGTGTAGTAGGTGAGGGGTTGAACTTGATTGGCCACATGGCCTCACTGGAGGTGGTCTTATCGCGAGTGGCTCTGGCGGTTCTTGTGGAGAAAACATAATACAAATTTATTGGAATTCCTTAAGCATAAAACCATTCAGAAATAGCATGAATAAAAGTAAATTCTATTTTAGTCTAATAAGTAGATTATTTGAAATTCTAACTCTTATTTATATTTATATAAAATCAGTGTTGATTAGTGTTGGCAATTTGGCATGAAAATTCATTCAAGTTAGATAGCAGAGCAGTTGACTAACTCTTAATCATACATGTTGATGAAGTAGACTAAGCATGATTGATACCAAGCCAAAAATGGAACCTAGAAGACCTATAGTTTCAAGTGTCTCAACGTAGAAGGTTGTGATAAGCAACCAAAAGCTATGAGATTCAAAACGTGCACCCCAAGATCAATAGTTTGAAATTTATGGCAATAGCAGACCAATTTGTGATTATAAACATGTCACACCTTACTTGAAGTTCGATTTATAAACGTACTTGTTCAAAGCTACATAAGAGCATTTTCAATGGAAAAATCATAAACAACCCACTTTAGTTAAATAACTAATATAAAACTGTTATACAATGCCACATCATTTCTAAATAATCTATTCAAATTTTGCTGCTAATGATGAAAAAACAAACAATCCTTAAATAATCAACAATTTTCTATTAAAATATACCCATCTAGTATACATACATTGTTTGTGGGTCATACTCTTCTATCAAATCTTTGGTTTTTTTAACCATAAGCAACATCTTTACACATTTAATGTACAATTAATATTTTCTTAAGTTCGGTCAAAAAAAATATTTTCTTAAGTTAAACAAGAAATGGTGACACCTAGACTAACTCCAATGCTACTTTTCGGTAAGCAGCAGTTGCAACAGTTTAGAGTTATTTTTATTGTTTTAAATATTTTTTTATCAAATGGAAAGCAATAAAAAAGAAACACAGAACAGAACAAACTAAAGTCTAACATGCTCCATCCCCATAGCATTGACTATAAAGAGAGGTGAAACACGGTAAGACAAATAGGCCACACATGATTTCTATAGTTCATATTAGCTCCAAACTTTGCTAATCAATCAGCACACGAGTTATCCTCATGAAGTGTGTGAACAAAATTCAAATCTCAAGCCTCGAGAGAAAATGTTTTTATGTAGGAAATAATTAAAGCATTAGAGTGAGTATCTTCAAGCTCACGAGCAATCAACGACAACACGATTTTGGAATCTAATTCGCAAATAATAGACCTATGACTGTTTGGCTCATAATTTTGCACATTTTAAATATAAAACTTTTTAAAAAACAAAACAAAATGAAAAAGGCAACATATTCATGAACCTACAAGTATAAATAGGCCGAAAACATGCCAATAATACTATGGTACGTTTTTTTATGCCCCACCCCATCCTCCCACCCCCACGCTTTTACGTTATTCCGAAATTACCCTTGGCATAATTTTTCAATTTTGACTTGCATTGAATTCTCTCTGACTGGGACTCACTTTATCTGTCATCGTATACACGCCAATGGAAGGTATATACGATTGCATTAAAAATTGAACGTTGACCTGAAAAAAGTGCATTGTATATATTGCATTATTAAATGCTTCGTTGACTACCATCGTATATAGCATAGATTCGATTGGGCTTTGAAGATTCAATCGTATATACGTCTGGGCCACGTATATATGATGTTAGAAATTAACCCATCGTATATAAAATTCAAACAGATATCTGTGTTGTTGGAACAGATATTGACCTGCCTCCTGCAGATGCCGACTCTCAGTTGGCTGCTTTTGATATTGATACTACAGTGGCGTTCACGACGGATACGGTATATTTTTCACTCAAATTTTTGTTAATCAAGTTTGATAATTATTTAACCAATTACTTAAGTACGTAACATTTATCCATTTATTTGTAGGTATTTTCTACACGTGAGGCTGTGGAGGAGTGGGTCAAAGGTGTTGGTAGAAGTATTGGAGTAGTGGTAATAAAAGTGAGGTCCGACAAAGCAGGAAAGAGGGGCAGACGAGAGAAGATTGATTTTGGCTGTGAGAAGCAAGGGCAGTTTACTAATGATTCACAGGTTTTCGGTTCTAAAAGAAGAAACTGTCCTTTTAGATTGAAAGCTACTTGCACTCTTCGCCGTGGGGGTTGGACTGTGACGGTTAAGTGTGGTAGACACACGCATGAGTTGCTTAAAACTCCCATTGGTACTAATGCCTTTGGGCGTCTGTCTAAGGCGCAAAAGGATTTGGTTAATGAGCATACTGATCTTGATGTTGGTCTGAAAGCTACTATTACTGCTTTGAAGAAGCTAGATCCGGAGAATGTGACTACTCTTCGTCAAGTTTATAGGCAGCGTCACAAACACCGGTCTACAAAGAGGAGTCCTAGAACGGACATTCAGGAGGTATTGAGATTGATTGCATCACATAATTATCTATGTTGGAGTAGAAAGATTCTCGGGTCTGTTGTCGTCAGTGATATCATGTGGGCTCATCCCACTTCTATAAAGTTACTCAGGTTGTTTCCGAAAGTTCTCATTCTTGACAACTTGCCTCATCTACAGATTGTTGGAGTCACAAACACTGAGATAAGTTTCCATGTTGCATTTGCGTATATTGGATAGGAGCTGGCTATTTATTTTTCTTGGGTATTGCAGCAGCTGCGAGGTATATGTGACTTGCATTCTATTCATCCTCAGGTTTTCTTGACAGACAGAGATCTCGGTTGTATGTCTGTTATTTTTGATGTCTTTCCTTCTGCTACAAATTTATTGTGTCATTGGCATGTGACAAAAAATGTCAAAGTGAAGATTAAAGACTTGGTTCACAAGGATAGGCGGGAGGAGGCCATCTCTCTATGGCTCTGTATTATTGATTCTGTTGATGAATCAGAGTACTTATCTAATCTGAAGTTTTTTGAGGTGTCTTGCTCTGATAAACCCGCTCTTACTAAATATGTGCATGACACATGGTTGACACCGAACAAGGAGCGGTTTATCTCGGCATGGACTAACCATATTCCACACTTCGGGAATCAGACGACCAACAGGTATTTTTCGCATATAATTTTTCTTGAATCTATCCGTTGCTTGAATTTTTTTGACACGTGGACATAATTTTTTTCGTCGATTCAATTTCTTTGACACTTGTTTATTATTTCTATCCGTTGCTTGAATTTTTTTTGACACGTGGACATAATTTTTTTCGTCGATTAAATTTCTTTGACACTTGTTTATTATTTGTATCCGTTGCTTGAATTTTTTTGACACGTGGACATAATTTTTTTCGTCGATTAAATTTCTTTGACACTTGTTTATTATTTGTATCCGTTGCTTGAATTTTTTTGACAAGTGGACATAATTTTTTTTGTCGATTAAATTTCTTTGACACTTGTTTATTATTTGTATCCGTTGCTTTAATTTTTTTGGACAGTGGACATAATTTTTTTCGTCGATTAAATTTCTTTGACACTTGTTTATTATTTCTATCCGTTGCTTGAATTTTTTAGACACGTGGACATAATTTTTTTCGTTGATTAAATTTCTTTGACACTTGTTTATTATTTAAGAGCGGAATCTTTGCATCGGAGTTTGAAAAGACAATTGAAGACTTTTAAGGGTGATTTATCTAAATGTTTCATATCTATTGATGACATGCTGACAATTCATTTTAATCAAATCATCGAGTCTTTTTAAAGAAGCATTAACAGAATTGAAGTCAAGTCTAATATTCCACTATTTAAAAATCTTCAAGGTCTTGTTTCCTTATCTGCATTGGGTCACATGGTTAAAGAGTTTGAAAGATCGAAATCTGGGGTTGGATATGACAAAATGTTGTGCGAAAAGTAGATGTGCAAGTGTACACAATCGCAACAAGTAATATAATGATATGTAAAGATCGTTCCCATGAGGATTGGTATTAATTTTAGAGTTTAAAAAGGAATTACACTTTAGAGGAACAAGTAGCAAATAGGTTGAGTAACAAAGTTCAGTTGGACAAAGGTTATAAAAGTAACAAGTTAACGGTGAGTTAAAATATAAGAGAAATAAGTTGGATTGCTTTCACTATGTAAATTCCCAGAAACAAGACGCTATAACGTCTCACGCTATAGCGTTAAGCGCTATTGCAAATATTTTGTGCCTTTCGGTCACTAGCGCTTGTGGTTTCACTACAAGATGCCTATGTCTAGGTTCTAAATAGGTTCACCCCTGTATAATCAAGATCCCATGACTTATGCTTTATAAACTATTGCAACTTCTATGTCTAGAGGAAGCAAAAATTGATTAAATGTCTTCAACCAACCTTATCATTTATATTAATCCTTGAGTTCTCTCTATGGTTCATGTCCGAATCCACGAGAGGTACTAGTTTTACGTGGCCAAATATAAAACAAGTTTGGAAGAGTTATCACACAAGGATTAAAACACCAAGCGTGAGAAATTATATACGAAGCATTAATGGTTCATTACAAGCTATAGCAACCCAACTCAAAGAGTTTAGCTCATGTTGAGCAACATCAAAATAACACAAATAAAACTACTTGTATTACAGTAGGTAAGAAGGAAAATACAAGTGCAAAAGATACAAGCTTGAAGTTCCCTAATCATCCACGCTAAGATGGCTCATCATCGACCTTACACCATGAGAAAGAGTCTGAGAAAAAATACAAAAGAAGAAAGTAAAATAGCAAAAACTTCTAAGGTGTATCAATGGAGAAGAAGAAGTGTCACACTTTCTCTCTCTACCAATACTCTCTCTATCTTCGTTGGGAAGTCTAAGGTATGATATGGGAAAATTAGCATCTCTAGTATATCTAGCATTGAGGTACACCTCTCCTCCAAAAGTCAAGAAAGGTGATGTTTACTTTTCACCAACTCCACTATTCCTTTACTCATGCAATGACAAGTGTCCACACAAATCCAATAAAATCCGCACATGTCGCCAAAGTCATTGTGGACACAAGATATGGAACATGGATTAATGAGCTTGGCGCCAAAATTTCACTTTTCCTTTAGATGCTCAATCATGCTGCTTGCCCTCTTGGCGCTATAGCGTTAGGCGCATTTATAGCGCTAAAACACCGCACTACTTCACAAAATACATCAAAATAATCACAAGGGCACCAAATGTGCCAATTTCATAGCAAAAGCGATGTTTAGCCTATCCTATCCTAATATTAATAGAAATGCAATAAAAATCTTGTACTAATATTACTTGAGAACTTACTTAATTCAATGATTAGAGGTATAAATAACTCATATAAATATGAGTTATCACACCCCAAACTTAAACCATTGCTTGTCCCCAAGTAATGACACTTGCAAAGACAAAGCGATGACACTAATTACAACACACATGCTCACGATCAACACTTCATTTCTAAGCATACTCACTCAAACATTTTCTCAATGGGCTAACAATTGATTCACACTCACACCAACACACCAATGCATTTATTCAACTTCTAAGCTTATTCTTTGCTTCGAAGAGTGCGTGTGTGATCTCTTGACTCATCTCAATTCCTAGCTAGATTTGGATTTCTCTTTAGCCTTGGAAAGAATGGTCTTCTTTTGGTAAAATCAAGAACTCTTTCAAAACAATGACTAGATTAACATTTTCACACAGGAATGGGGATTTTCAGGCATGACAAAGGGTTTAACTAGGCACTTCAAGTCTATGGTCAGTGTTCCTAACTTATTGAATCTAAATGACTCACGCTTATAGCGTTTGGCGCTATAGCGCTTGGACAAAGATAACAGATTTACTAGCTGTAGCCCCCTCATTACTTGGCTCCTCAGCAATTATTATATATATATATTTTTTTTTTTTTTACACAAGGCTTTGCCTCTTTCTTTGCCTTTGGGACAACCTAGTTTTTGTTTTGGGCAACTACAGCTTTACAACATATTTACATTAAACTTCTAAGTCACTGACCACCCTAAGACCTTTGTACCTAACCTTTATATAGCCCAACACCCCCAAACTTTTGCTTCAACAACTCTTCAAGTTTTTATTCAAGCCTTGATCTCACCTTGGTTAACTCAGACTAGCCTAAACCTCAGATAGTCCTTGGCTAGCTAAGTTTCTTCTTAAGCAGAGATTTACGTGTGAGAGCAATAATAAACAAAGATGTCATCTAAAAGCACGGCTCTCTTACTCACTCACACCATTATCATTACAATCACCCAGGGAACGCATTCAATGACTATACTTAAAAATGAGGCACTTGAAAGCAGAACATTTTGAAAAACATTAACATAAACATTAACAACTTTAGGGTCCCCCCACAACAAAAGTGAGCGGTGTCCTCACTTTGCTCTTTAAAAACTAGGAGAGGCTGAACTTAACACACAAACAAAGCAATGCAAGTCTTAAAACATCGTGAAGCGCAAGATAGACGCTATAGCGCTTCACAATTTATTTTTGTTCACAAAACCCTAAATTTATCTGTGAGAAAATTAAATTCACTTCTTAACCGGACGGACACAGTTCTTGAGCTAACACGGAGGGATGGTGAGGAGGCTTTCTGACCTTTTTCTTCTTCTTCTCTTCCTTTTGCTCTCCTCGGGACGCTTATAGCCTCGGGCGCTATAGCGCTTCCACCAGAGTTGCCTTCTCTTTTTCGCGCTTCATCTCTCGCTAACTTGCTAGCGGCCTCCTTCTCTGTTCGGACACTTCCTTTCCGGCATTGTGCTTCTTGCTTTGCACTCTTTCTTCATCAACTTCCTCAATCACGATCGGCTTGGCTCACGGGTTCCTCCTTGCAGATACATACGTTGGCCTTTTCTTCGCCACATGCTTCTCCTTGACTTTACGCTTGGAGTGCGGATGGCACTGGGCCTGGGCTACCTCCCTCGGAGGACTCTCACCATAGCTTCGAGCTTCATCCTCGAGTAACACGCAATAATGTTAGTTTTGATTTAGGGCTCCTTTGGGCTCTCTGTTTAAGCCTAGGAGACTTTGTTCCACTTGACACGAGATGATCTGAGGGCTTGGTGAGGGGCGCAGCGCTATAGCCTCACGCTATAAGCGCTAGCGAGGAGCCTCAGCAGGATTCGGGAAGCAGAATGTTGTGGTGAAAGCAGGTGGTGGTGGACTTTGTTCTTTTGTGGGAATTGGGGATTGGGTGATGGTTACGGTTGTGGTAGTTCATTTAGGTTTGGTGTTTGTTGATCGGTGAGGTGAGTTCTCTTTTCTTTGGTTCGGTGGAGGTATGGTTGGTTCAGTTGTGGGGTTTCGAGAATGAGTCATTCTTGGGCTTGTGGTGAGGGTATTTGTGGTGAGTGTAGTCTTGTGGGGCTTGGTGTGGGATCGTGATCAACTTCTTCATATTCCTCACTTTACGACCCTTCCTCCTTTTCAGGCTCTCTTCACGGACTTCTCTTCACTCTCGAGAATCTCTCTTCCTCCTCGAATCATTGACTTCTTTCATCACCCTCCTTGTTTCCTCTTCATCTTCTTCTTTGAGTTCTTCTAAATCCTCGGTGTTGAGGATTCTTCACTACTCACCTTTGGCTTTTTCTTAGCGGGGCTCTTTACCTTCTTCTTCAAGGCGGGGCTCTGGCTCTCTTCTTGATTGGAGTGCATAGCACCCTCTTACTCACCCTTTCTTTTGGTTGGGGTGGCTCCTTCACACCCCTCATCTTCAATTAACCACTGGGAACACAGGGGTTCCATTAACTCCTTGCTCTCTTGACTTTTCCAAAGAGCGGCCTTCTCCCATTCAAACTTAGCTTTGACAAACTTACACAGTGTTTCACGATTCTTTTCAAGCGATTGAGCGCTATAGCATCAGGCGCTATAAGCGCTAGCACTTCTCTGTCTGCGGGCTTAAAAACAGCGGGAATATCTCCTTGAGGAGTCCTCCTCTCATCACACAATTTCAATCTCTACTTGACATTCTTGCACAACTCGGTAATTAAGCAGGGAAAGTAGAGATTACCGTCGATCTTTAGCTGCTTTTCTCAATTTCTCTTGCAATGATTTTGCCCACATCTATGCTTTCACCTTCGAATGGCATCAAGCACTATCAACTGTCCTTCTCCACATTTGTTGTGTGGGAAGTAGGCATGAGTGAAATGCGATGAAAGTAAACCACATTGCTGACCTCATCCACCGAAATGCCTTCTTGACTTTAAACTCGAGCCAAACCTCTCCCATGTTGCTTCCTCCACACTGGATCCTCTTCTTAACCTCCTCCATTTCATCACATCCCCACGTATCAAGCTTCTTCTCCGGGGCCTTTCCGAATAACCCAACTTGAAGTGGTCATTGATGGCACTTCAGGGTGAAATCAACCATTTCACCCCTAACCATAGAATAGGTTTGGGGCTTTCCCCTTTGGAGGAGGAATTCCTTTGTAAAACTCTCTCACGGAGGCACCACAAATTCCCCTCTATGCTTGATAAATTTACGCCACCCTAACGCTTATATAACGGTGGATGTGAACACGTCGGGAGCTTTTGGTTTTGAAACCCCTTCTGCGATGAAGTTCATCTTCGAAGAGCGCGAGATAAATCCTTTGGATCTATGGCTCTTGAGGAACCGGGTTGATGGTCTTGGCCTTTTCAGGGCTTTTCAATCGAATGTTTCTTCACCATTTTGAGATGTTTGAAGATTTGGGGTTGCTTTGTGAATTTTTGGAGCAGTTGCAAGATTGATTTGCGGGAAATCGGGAATGGAGTTACAAGGCGGTGGGAGTTATGGAAGAAGGAAAGAGAAGGGAAATCGGGAAAGGGTTCACCCGGTTAGAACGAGAGAAAGAGAAGGAGTGGTTGAGTGAGAGGTTATGGGAATTGAATGATGTGGACCAGTTGTTGATGGGCGGAGCGGCCCGAAGTGGCCCAGGCGATCACTGCGTGGGCGCATAGGGCGCAGCAGTGATTGAATTACCGAGGCGCGCGTGCCACGTCATTATAATCTGTCCCATTCTTTGAAATAAAAACAATTCTTCTTGCCATTTACCTCCTCTTGACGCTATAGCGTCAACATCACACCAGTCTTCAAGTTCCCAAATTCCTCAACACAAAAATTTTCCTTACGCAAAATAAAATAAAGACAACAAAAATGTTAATTAAAACCTTGGGGTGCCTCCCAAGAGCGCTTGTTTTAAGAGTCATCGATCGACTTCTTCATTTGATGTTAGGGATCTTGAAGATCAATTGAGGTTTTGTCCCTCATCACAGTGTCACCATGGTATTGTTTTACTCTTTGCCCATTCACCTTGAAAGTGGTGTTGGTTGCTTGATCAAATAAATCCACTGCACCATAAGGGTAGACCTTGACTAATTTAAAAGGGCGGACCACATTGATTTAAGCTTGCACAGAAACAATTTTAATCTAGAATTGAAAAGGAGCACTTGGCCTCCTTCAATCGACTCTCTAATCGTATCTTCTGTCATGCCACATCTTGTTTTTTCTTTGTAAATGTTTGAACTCTCATAGGCGGCATGCCTAATTTCATCAAGTTCATTTAATTGCGGTAGCCTAGCCTTACCCCCCTATCACAATCAAAGTTGAGCTTTTTTATGGCCCAATGAGCTTTGTGTTGCAACTCAATAGGGAGGTGACATGCTTTCCCAAACACAAGTCCGTATGGAGACATTCCCAGAGGTGTCTTGAAGGTCATCCTGTAAGCCCATAATGCATCATCGGATGGATTGACCAGATCCTTTCTTGAAGGTCCCACCATTTTTTCAAGCATCCTTTTGATTTCTCTATTGGACAATTCAGCTTGCCCATTTGTTTGTGGGTGGTATCAAGTGGCAATTTTGTGCCTCACTCCATATTTTCCCAATAGAGACTCAATCAACTTGTTACAAAAGTGAGAACCCTCATCAGCGATAATTGCTCTTGGTGTACCATATCCGGTGAATATGTTCTTCTGCAGAAACTTCTTTGTTGATTTGGCATCATTGTTGGGAAGAGCCACGGCTTCAACCCATTTGGAAACATAATCCTGACCACGGTATATACAAATTCCCATGAGAAGGAGGAAAGGGACCCATAAAATCCATGCCCCATACATCAAAGAGTTCAATCTCTAAGATGTTGGTTAAGGGCATTTCATGCTTGTTTGAAATGTTCCCGATCCTTTGACACCTTGCACGATTCTTTACCCATTCTTGAGCATCCTTGAATAATGTAGGCGATAATACCCACATTGCGGTACGCTTTGCATTTGTTCTAGTTCCTCCAAAGTGTCCACCACATGGTGAAGCATGACAATGCTCTAACACTTGAGGTTGTTCTCTTCTCTGCAAGGCACCTTCTTATCACTTGGTCTTGGCATTTCTTGTAGAAAAGGTTCATCCCAATAATAATCTTTCACTACATGGAAAAACCTTTTTCTTTGTTGATAATTCGGATCTGCGAGCACATTACGCTTACCAAGTTATTCACGATATCAAGAAACCATGGAGCGGTGTCTTTGACGCGCTATAAGCGTCTGGCGTTATAGCGGCAACCGCTATAGCGTTATACTTTTCTTTGCTCACTCGCCAACAACTTCTCATGCGGGAAGATTTCTTTGATCTCTCCCCTGCTCGTACACTGCATTGTCTCCTTCAAGTCTAGACAAATGGTCGTGAACTTGGTTCTCCACCCCCTTTTTATCATGAATTTCCAAGTCAAATTCTTGGAGGAGGAGAACCCATCTTATTAGCCTTGGTTTTGCATCTTTCTTAGAGATCAAATACTTGATGGTGAATGGTGCTGTAAAAACAATTACTTTTGTGCCAACCAAGTATGATCTAAATTTATCAAAGGCAAAAACCACACTAATAGCTCTTTTCGATGAATCGTGTAATTTAAGCGTGCTTCAATAAGTGTTTTGCTTGCATAGTAAATGGAATGGAAGATTTTATCATACCTTTGCCCAAGCACGGCTCCCATGGCATAGTCACTTGCATCACACATGAGCTCGAATGGTTTACTCCAATCGGGGGCAACATGATGATAGGGTGCGATGTCGAGCTTTCTTTAACTTCCGGAAGGCTTCAAGGCATGCATCATCAAAGTTGAAAGTGGTGTCATCTTTGAAGGAGTTGACATAGAGGTTTTGAGATCTTTGAGAAGTCTTTAATGAATCTCTCTGTAGAAACCAAAGCATGCCCAAGGAAACTTCTTATACCTTTGACACTTGAGGGGGGTGGCAATTTTTCAATGACTTCAATCTTGGCCCTATCCACCTCTAAGCCTTTCTTGGAGATCCTATGCCCTAGTACAATTCCTTCTTGCACCATGAAGTGACATTTCTCCCAATTGAGCACAAGATTTGTCTCTTCACATCTTATCAGTATCTCCTCCAAGTTATCCAAACACTTCTGAAAGCTATCCCCAAACACAGAGAAGTCATCCATAAAAACCTCCATAGATTTTTCAATGAAGTCAGAGAATATGGACATCATACATCTCCGGAAAGTTGCGAGGGCATTACACGGTCAAAGGGCATTCTCCTAAAAGCAAATGTGCCATAAGGACATGTGAATGTGGTCTTTTCTTTGGTCTTCGGGAACTATTGCTATTTGGTTATAGCGAATAGCCATCAAGAAAGCGATAATAGTCCTTACCAAAGCAAGTCCGTCCAACATTTGGTCAATAAAGGGAAGAGGAAATGGTCTTTCTTTGTGGCCTTGTTCAATTTCTGTAGTCCATGCAAATCCTCCAACGACCACTTTGTTCTTGTGGGAATCAACTCATTTTTGTCATTTGTGATCACGGTGACACCACCCTTTTTGGGAACACATTGCCGCTGAGGCTAACCCATGTACCTTTGTCGAGAAATAGGATACACAATCCCTGCATCTAACCATTTGAGGATTTCCTTCTTCACCACTTCCTTCATTATGGGATTAAGCCTTCTTTGACCTTCAATGCTATGTTTAGCATTTTCCTCTAACACTGATCTGTGCATGGAGATTGTAGGACTTATCCCATGTATATCAGACATTTGCCAACCTATTGCCTTTTTGTGCCTCTTCAGAGTTGTAATGAGCTCCACCTCTTGGTTTTGGTTCAAACTAGCAGAAATGATGACAGGTAGAGTCTCATTGTCCCCCAGATATGCATATTTCAGGTGCTTAGGTAATTCTTTCAACTCTAGATCAGGTGGTTGAACAATAGAAGGAACACTCTTCTTGAGGTTTGAATTTTCTTGCTCTAGTGACTCATATCTCCTAGCCCAAACCTCATTCACAGCTTGCTTGCCTTCTTGAAATTCTTCTTCTCTCAACAATTCATGTTCCTCAGTGTTGTTTAGCACCTTTTCCAAGTGGTTGTTAGATTTTTGAAAATGTTTTTGAACCACTTGGTCAAGAGAAACCACAAAGGAACACTCTTCAGTATTGACATCTGGAAGTTTTAATGCATTCAGAACATTGATCTTCACTTCTTGGTCATTAACCCTCATTGTCAATTCTCCTTTTGAACATCTATGAGTGTCTTCCTGTAGCCAAGAAGGGTCTACCTAAAATGATAGGTACCTCTGCATCGCTTCAAAATCTAGAATAACAAAGTCAACGGGAAAAACAAATTTATCTACCTTAATTAAAACATCCTCCAAGTATTCCTTCGGGATAGGCAAGTGACCTATCAACTAACCGGAGGCTTACGAGAATATAGGCACGGCAGTTCCTATACCCAATTGTGTGTAAATGGACTTAGGCATTAAGTTAATGCTTGCCCCTAAGTCACATAAAGCACGACCGAATAAAAATTTCCAATGGAGCAGGTATTGTGAAGCTACAGGGTCCTTTAATTTTCAGGAGTTTATTTTGCATCAACATGCTTTGCATTCCCAGTCATTGCCACGATTTCAAATTCTCCGACCTTCTTTTCTTTGTCAAAACATCTTTCATAAATTTGGCATAGTTGGGCATTTGTTGTAATGCCTCAACTAGAGGAACATTAATGTGCAATTGTTTTAACACCTCAAGAAATTTATTAAATTGTTTGTCCTCATGTGCCTTTTTAACCTTTGAGGGTAAGGGGAGCGGGATATTCGAGCACCAATTTAGGTTCGGGTGTTCTGTTTGCATTTGACGCTATAGCGTCGAGTGCTATAACGTCTGGAAAATTCTTTTCATTTCCAAAGAACACTTGACTCTAAATTCTTGGGTGCAGAAGTTACCTCTTTACCACTCACGGTGGTTATTGCTTTCACATGCTCCTTGCACGGTGCATGAGATGGAGAAGGCTCGATAGTAGAAGGGAGTCCACCATTTCGCCTTTGTGTGAGAGCGGATGCAACTGTCCCACTTGATTCTCCGAGTCTTGATTGATGCTTCATGAGTCCTGCATTGTTGTTTTACAATCAGCGATGAATGACCTTAGCAGAGACTCCATTGAATTGTCCATAGGAGGAGCGGGAGCATTTTGTCTAGGAGGTTCTTTGTTGTTGTTGTCTTGGGAATCCGGGGAATAGCAGGAGCATTTGTGCTTGTGTTAGCATTATTTCCTCCCCACACTGAAGTTAGGATGATTCCTCCAACCGGGGTTGTATGTATTAGAATAAGGGTTGTTGCCCTTGTTGTAACCCACATAATTAACTGAAGCAGGGTTTGTTGTACATTCTTCATACAGATGAGCCCCTCCACAATATACACAACTAGCTTCTCCAGGTGGAGCTTGTTCAATAGGCTGCTGTGATAGATTCTTTTTCAGTGCTATAGCATCGATGCTATAGCGTTAGCGAGTGTTCGGCTCCTTAATCATATTAGTCGAGTAGCCACACGGGGTGAGAGAGCGAAACCTCACTCACTTCATGAACCCCACTACTTTCCTTGTAGAATTCAACCTTTCGGTTGGCCATGAAGAGTCATTAATAGCAATGCGCTCTATAAGCTCACAAGCATCATTATATGATGAGTTGAATTACACCTCCGGATGAGGCATCCAACATGGACCTAGTAGGTGCCTCTAGCCCATTATAAAAAGTCTCCATTTGAATTACAATAGGAATTCCATGATGTGGACACTTCTGAGCAACTCCTTCCACCTTTCCCAAGCCTCATGTAATGATTCACCCTCTTTTTGCTTGAAGGATGTGATGTCATTTCTCATCCTTGCATTTTTGTTTGGTGGGAAATACTTCTCAGAAATTTCTTTGTCATGTCTTCCCAAGTAGTGATAGAATTTGACTCAAGGAATTCAACCAAGCTTTTGCTCTGTCTTTTTAAAGAATAAGGAAGCAGATTTGACTGAATGCATCCTCACTCACCACAGGATAATGAAATTCTTGCACACTTCTAGAAAGTTTCTCGGATGGGCAAAAGGATCTTCTTGAGTGGAACCTCCAAATTGTCCAGTTGTTTGGAGCATTTGGAACATCATAGCTTGAACTCAAAATGAGTAGCGATCACCACAGTGCTAGTGATACTTGTTTCCATGGAATGTGGATCAAACACGCATAATCTCTCATTGCTTTGTCTCTGTCATTCACCATTTGATCGGAGTCCTTGGTTAATGAATCGTCTCTGCTGTGCGGTATTCATTATCAACTTCGTGTATGGGTAAAAGGACCTTGCCTTCCACCTCTTGGACCTCTTCCTCCAATCTGTGAGGAGTTCTTCCACCAAGTGTGCCTCTACCGATTATGATGAGAGTGATCGGACATAGTTAGCTTTGATTTCTTTGTAACCTTTGTTGGCGTCTTAACCTTCCGAATCTTCTCTGCGGTTCAGGATCAAACTCAAAAGTGGGTGGTTACGATGCGGGCATACGCTATAGCATCGACGCTATAGCACTTCCCGTAACACAAACACGAAAATTGCCAAGGTAAAACCTCCCTAAGGATGTAATAATTTCTTAAACAATAAAAATTAAATGCAATCCCCCAAACAATGGCGCCAAAAACTTGTTGTGCGAAAAGTAGATGTGCAAGTGTACACAATCGCAACAAGTAATATAATGATATGTAAAGATCGTTCCACGAGAGTTGGTATTAATTTTAGAGTTTAAAAGGAATTACACTTTAGAGGAACAAGTAGCAAATAGGTTGAGTAACAAAGTTCGGTTGGACAAAGGTTATAAAAGTAACAAGTTAACGGTGAGTTAAAATATAAGAGAAATAAGTTGGATTGCTTTCACTATGTAAATTCCCGAGAAACAAGACGCTATAACGTCTCACGCTATAGCGTTAAGCGCTCATTGCAAATATTTTGTGCCTTTAGGTCACTAGCGCCAGGGTTTCACTACAAGATGCCTATGTCTAGGTTCTAAATAGGTTCACCCCTGTATAATCAAGATCCCACAGCTTATGCTTTATAAACTATTGCAACTTCTATGTCTAGAGGAAGCAAAAATTGATTAAATGTCTTCAACCAACCTTATCATTTATATTAATCCTTGAGTTCTCTCTATGGTTCATGTCTGAATCCACAGAGGTACTAGTTTTACGTGGCCAAATATAAAACAAGTTTGGAAGAGTTATCACACAAGGATTAAAACACCAAACGTGAGAAATTATATACGAAGCATTAATGGTTCATTACAAGCTATAGCAACCCAACTCAAAGAGTTTAGCTCATGTTGAGCAACATCAAAATAACACAAATAAAACTACTTGTATTACCGTAGGTAAGAAGGAAAATACAAGTGCAAAAGATACAAGCTTGAAGTTCCCTAATCATCCACGCTAAGATGGCTCATCATCAGCCTTACACCATGAGAAAGAGTACAGAAAAAAATACAAAAGAAGAAAGTAAAATAGCAAAAACTTCTAAGGTGTATCAATGGAGAAGAAGAAGTGTCACACTTTCTCTCTCTACCAATACTCTCTCTATCTTCGTTGGGAAGTCTAAGGTATGATATGGGGAAAATTAGCATCTCTAGTATATCTAGCATTGAGGTACACCTCTCCTCCAAAAGTCAAGAAAGGTGATGTTTACTTTTTCACCAACTCCACTATTCCTTTACTCATGCAATGACAAGTGTCCACACAAATCCAATAAAATCCGCACATGTCAGCAAGGTACTGTGGACACAAGATATGGAACATGGATTAATGAGCTTGGCGCCAAAATTTCACTTTTCCTTTAGATGCTCAACTGCGCTGCCCTCTTGACGCTATAGCGTTAGACGCTATAGCGCTAAACACTGCACTACTTCACAAAATACATCAAAATAATCACAAGGGCACCAAATGTGCCAATTTCATAGCAAAGCAGTGTTTAGCCTATCCTATCCTAATATTAATAGAAATGCAATAAATACTGTACTAATATTACTTGAGAACTTACTTAATTCAATGATTAGAGGTATAAATAACTCATATAAATATGAGTTATCACAAAAGGCGGTGTCGGTGCATTCAAAGGAAGACACATCTTCTTCCTTGTGCTTGTGAGATAGGTATTTTTCATGCTTCCGGTAATTCTATTCCGTTGAATGTTGTTGATGATCACTGGAAACATTTGAGCTTGGATGCAGTAAATGATAAATCCACTCAGGATAAATCATCTGACTGTGATATTTCTTACCAGTTTGATGCTATCTTGGCAAGATTTAATAAAGTGAGTGAGGAGGAGAAATTTCTTATTAAGAGGCAACTTAATGAGATAGCATTCCCTTCTACTTCTTCAATGGTTCCACCTAAATCTAAAGTCAAAACAAAAGGTGCACCAAAGAAGAAAAAACTGAAATTATTTGATGCTAAGCGTGATCCTTCTGGGTGGGAGCATGTGGATGAGAAGGTAAAAATGACTGAAGAATCTGGGGCTTCTAATTTAAAATCAACACATCGGTCTTCCAAAAATACTACACAGTAGTCTTCCAAATTATCTCAGAGTGCTTCGAGAGTTTTATCACAGACATCTGAGACTAAAATCCATTTACCGTTTGTTCCACCACACGTGCACAGTTATGTTCAAAAAATAGTTGATGTTGAAGGTGACGGTAATTGTGGTTTTAGAGCAGTCGGGGTTGGACTTGATATGGGTGAGGATTCTTGGCCTCTGATTAGGCAAGATTTAATTCAGGAAACGAAGGAAATGGAAACAGTGTATTCAACCATGTTTAGGAAGAACAGACTGTTAGAGCTTCGCAAAGCTTTAACTATTGAATCCTACGGACGTCAGCCGACATCGAAGTGGTTTGAGTTGCTAAAGATGGGGTACATGGTTGCAACCAAGTATAATGTTGCCTTTGGTTGATTTCTTTGACTATGAATTTTACTTATCTGCCTTTGAGAGGTACTTATGGTTCATCAAAGTTTAAAATCATATCTGTTATGAACAAGGAAAATCTACACTGGTTGCATCTTTCGATCTCTCCCACTTGTCTGTTGCCTCCTATTGCCCCGCATGATGGTACCAAAGACTACTCATCGAGTCGCGCTTCATGGTTGCATCCGTATGCCGGTCGTTTTACCCTCTGACAGTCTATGTGTCCTTCCGTGTAGCGTCCCACTCCCGGTGATGCGCCTAGATGTGTCGATTTAGCCGATGATTCTATTGACGACTTATAGATTCACACCTTTTTTGTATTACACGTGTATTTATTACTATATAGCATTTTTGTAATTACATGCGTTTATTTATCCAATCGTTTATCAAATCACGAGGGTTCAAATTATAACTGTTGATAATCACAACTGTTAACAAATAATAAGCTCATCGTTTATACCCTTGGTGGGACATATATACGATGTCCATTTTATTAGGCATTGTATATATGTTCATTAGACGTACATACGATTGACTTAAAACACATCAATCGTATATACACAAAATGAACATATATACGATGCCTAAATAATGCCCATCGTATATATGTCAAAAAAAGATATATATGATTAGTGTAACTTTGTCAAAAAAAAATGGTTTTTTGAAGGGCATTTTGGGAATTCACTATTGTGTGGGGGTATATGGGAATATATGGGGGTAAAAAAAAACCCTAATACTATGAGTCCATTTACTTGGTGGGTTAACCTAATTTGATCCATGAAATAAAAAACAATTTTAAGTGGGCCTAAACCGGATACCCATCCTTTTTTTAGTGAGGTGTGTTTTTAAAAATTGGCCTTTGCTTTTCCCACACCCCCTCCTACTCTTTTACATCCCTTAACAAATTTTATTCCAAAAATAACCTCGCGTGAAACGCTGAGTTCACGTGTTTAATGACGGTTCGAATGACCTTGTTCGAACACGTTCGAACAACATCATGCGAACACAATAAGAATGATGAATGTGGTGTGAGGGTCCGTTTTTTGTAATAAAATAGGGTGTTCGAACACCCTCATGCGAACCTGTTCGCATGACCCCATGCGAACAGGTGAAATTACGCACAAGAGGGTGTGAAGTTAATATTTAACACACTCGAACGATGTCATTTGAACCTGTTCGAAGCCCCGTGTGCGAACACGTGAAATTTCTTGAAAAAAAAGACGTTTTGGCTGGTCTTTTGGTCATTTCACACCCTTATAGGGTGTGTTTTGAGTAGGAGGGGGCGTGGGAAAAGTAATACCCTACAAATTTTAGACCCCAATCTCAAATCTTGGATCCGCCACTAATGTACCCCAAATAAGTCATGCAATAATCCAACTACAATGTCTATGTCTATTTTAGAAGTCACGAAAAAGTTACCATTGATCATAATATATACATAGTAAATAGGAAACATCCTCCAGTGTGGTTGTCATCTCCTCCGCATGAAAATAGCACTACCATGGTCCCAAAACCTTTGGACCATTGATGATCACTTTAAGCCATCTGCAATCCTAAAATTAGCAAAACAATTGTTATTTTCATAACCATTAAATGAAAAGTTATACTAACGCACAATTCATTACCTCCTTAACTCCACTCTTGTAATGATGGTACAACTCATGCTACCATACTCAATATATGATATAAGTACTGACCTACAAACATAGTCTGTGAGTCAACCTAATAGCAACAATGCCTAACAGTAATTAATTGTTACTCCTATTTAATGATGCCCTACTTATTTACTAAGATTAGAATTGCAGAAAAACAGTGGGGGAAAACAAATTAAATACCTTCCTTATCCACCAAATTCACAAGTGTGGTCCTTCTCCATAGAAATAAACGTGATCCCATTTAAACATTGCAAGAGGAATATATTAGAAGTTAAATACAGCTGAATAAGATTATTTTTTTCCTTGATGTCTATACATATGTAGTAGCAATAGCAGTGTCATTGTGTCAATGTGTAGATACTAGTGTGTTTTACCCGTGCATATAAATTATCCTTTAAATCACTATAATTTAATAATATATTATGTATAAAAATGTATTTGTATAATTTTAGTCTATACTTTTGTCAAAAAAATAAAACCCGCAAATGTTGACTATCCACAGAGTGTCCAAATGTTGTTATGTAAAACTAATATATGCTAGTGCTTATGATCAAATTATGCACTGGCCAACTCCAAGCTTGGGTGCAAGTTATTAACGCACTCCATCTAAAGGGGTGGACTCCGCTAGTACGCGGGTTCGATCCCCGGATGGAACAAATTGGAACCAGACTTTTACTTACATTCTGGTTGAACTCCGGATTATTCAGAGCCCCTTTCCCCTAGACACTGGAGCGGGGTCAAAGACTGCTAGACCAAAAAAATTATGTATGTGCCAATACCGAGTTTGTGTACTGTGGGAATCGAACACGAGAGCACTGAATTGACCCACTTGTCCCAAGGTAGAGTAACGAACTGGCCAACTTGTTATTTTTTAGGAATCAACCCATTGCACAAATAGTTGTAAAAAAAAACCATTGCACAAATTGATTTCAGTATATTTCCAACCATTCTTGTAATTGAGCAAAACGACATTTATTAGTTTCATGTCTATACTGGGTGAAATAAGGTATTCTATCAACTACCACACTATGAATCTGTCACTGATAAACTTGCTTATCATGTTTGTTTTTAGACTTATTTTAATGTATAGTAGAACATAACAATATTCGATGTTATATGAATATAAATATGTAATTTAACTATATACTCCTCAATTCTATTTGATATAATAATGATTTTTAGGGAATGATTCGTAATACTAAAAAAAGACATAAGAGTCATATAACAAACATTATTCCAGGGACATTAAGTCATAAAGCTTCCAGTTAGAAACTACAAATTGTCAAATACATCTCGATATACCCCATTCTTGGTGTTCGTGCATAGTATTTTTTGCACGGCTAGAATAAGGATCTTTAGACCACTTCTTGACTTCACACGTGATAGAACATACAACTGACCATGTGTGAACACAAGCCTAGGCAAGTAGATTCCAACCTGCGATAGAGACTAACACTGGCTTTTGTTTATTGTCATTGCGAAGAATAACGACGGGGGTATTGTCGTCGCTTAAAGTTAAACAATATACCAGGACCAGTGGGAACCAAATTCATTCGAGGAATTATATATACTGGTTCACCAATATTTTTTCCTATGAGGAAGGTTGCACCTATTACATTATTCTCCAAAGATGTTACCATTAGTTGTGTACCATTGCATAGGCGAGCAGATTAGTCAATATTCCTCATGAGCATTAATACAGGGACACCAATATTAATTAACTGCAACTTATGATTTGGGATACTCGAGTAGTTTATTTTGTTTAGAAATACAGTAGTAAACCACTCACTTTGAACATCGTTGTCTTCATCAGACTGACATACAGAATATGAACTTAGGTATTCAACCTGGTTTGTGCAATTGTGTCCCTATTTTTAGAAAAACTGACACTGTTTCCATTTAAATTAGCTCGGTATATTTTTTTTTCTTAATGTTCTTTTATACAACTGGTATTAGTGTTGTATTTATAAAATCAAATGGATTTTTTTACTATTTATTATTTTCTATTAATCATTTGATATTCAAGCAATTAAGACTGATTACTACCAAATCATAAATACTGATTACAAACAAACCACAATAAATTCATATTTAAATCCCTAATTAATTTATGAGACTGTTTTTTTAATTTTAGGATATGTAACTATTTTTTAAAATGGTCAATTAATAATAAATTTAAACAAAAAAAAAATAGTCGGTTTTTTTCTATTATGCTCTTAATCAATTAACTCGCATATCATATAATCAGGTCCAAATTAACCAAAAAAATGCACAATATTATAGTGGAATTCAGAACTTGTAGTTTTATTTGTTAGTTATACACAATCGCTGACAAACTAATATTGATATTATACTCGCTAAAAATTGATATTGTGCTCGCTAAAATTGATATTTTAGATATTTTCAATAGGTAACGTGTATAAGGAGTAATATATTATCTATTTAAAAAGGTATGAGTCTTACAAATTAAAATGCGAATAATCAAAAACCAAAAAAGAACAACCATATTGGATTGGGTGATGTTTGTCTCAATAATTTATTGAAATCTAAAAAATAGATACTTAACACTAACAATGCATTATCCTAACAAAATCAAAATTGACCAAATGAAATTAACTTAAGAATTCATACTGGAAATAAAACTTAAAAACATTAGAAAATTCAGACGACTACATATACAAATGAATGAGGCATACCTGATTTCAGGGGGTTCTCCTTAGCCCTTAGCCTTGGTCGAATCTGAGCTGCAGGATCAGCCAGGTCTGATCCGGGCCGTTGATCTCAGCATTTTTATGGCAGTCAGTTCTTGGGCTGAATCCCATGTTGTGCAGGGCCGTTTCTCATGTGGATTGTGCCTGGCCTAGTCCAAAACAATTATATTATATTTACACATTATTACATTCTGATATAAACTACAAAACTATTATATTGTATACATATTATTTAGATTTTTATATTAGATATGAAAAAGTATGATACTATGACCTTATATCGTGAATCCTATTAAGTATACTCGAAAATTACTTTGAAGATGTATTGTCATGTCGTTTTATTCAAACTGGTGCAGATAATATATAGTCATTTTAACAGGTACACTCCTCCAACAACAAGCTATTGATTCTTGTATCGTTAATTTTCAAGGAATATACTCCATAAATATAGAAATAACAACAAAATGATATGGTAGAAATGTGATTAGAGATGCGTGTTCTAAATAAAATGAACACAATATATAGAACCAATTTCAAATCATTTTGGTGGGAAAGAATTGGGTATCTAAAGTTCGATTGGCGGAATGCATAGAACACTTTCTGAATGCCAATGTTTCAACGATATATATATATATATATATATATATATATATATATATATATATATATAGTTTTTTCAAATGTTATTCAAGTTTCGAAATAGCGGGAAAGGTCAAATTGAAGTATGAAATTTCGAAATTTGCTTGGTCAATTTTAAGTATGAAATTTTCGAAATGTCAAATGTATTTCAAATTTCAAATTTTTTGCTTTGAATTTCAAAAATTCAAATTTTAAATGTATTTTAAATTTTAATCTCCTCATTTCGTTTAAAATGTATTTCAAATTTTAAATATATTCAAATTTCAAATTTGGTTTATTCTGATACGCTTGTCCTCCCGATTACTATTAAGATATTTTTGGCTTTGAATTTTGAATATTCAGACTTTAAATGTATTTCTTATCTGTATATCTCATTTACTCTCTCTGTTACACAATATAATCAAATTTAACTATATCACACATATTAAGATAACTACTAACTTTCATTTATTTTTTGTAAAACATTACTTTAACTACCCAAATTACCCTCATTGAATTATTTTCTTAGGAATTCACACTAATCATCTTGATTTACTAAAAAACCAACTTGATGAATGTGTAACATTCATTAACTCTCATGTTCTATGAAACTTTTCAGATTTTCAATGAAGAATGGTGGAGTGTAACATTGAACTTTTCGGTTTTCAATGAAATTATGTATGACATGGAAACTTGTTTGATTTCTTTTATCTTTTATTGAAACTAAATGTAAAATAAAATGAAGGGCAATATTGAGAGAAAGTTCATACTTGTACAAATAAAAGTGTTGACTTTTGCTTATATTGTGTAACAGAGGGAGTATGAAGATATATTAAGTGTGTTGAAATGCTTATCCTGCTTAGTGTCGATATTCAGCCAAAAATATTATGTCATTAAATGCTTTGTTTCTCACATTGATATGTGCATTAAATTAAAGATTTTTCTCTTCCACATTGCTATGGTATGCATTAATAGAATTATTTATTTAGCTTTTTCTAATTTTTTATATTAATTCAAGGTTGCCATTTTTTTTCATCTGAAAAAATCTTCTCGTGCAATTTTGTACTGATTTTGTTTGGTTGCCACTTTGATATGTGCATTAACTTAAACACTAATTAATTTTGTTTTTACTTTTTAATTTAAAAATTCAAGGTGCCAACAAAGCAAAATCAGGATGTATGTGCAAAAACTTAAAAGATTAATTTCGACTTCAAATTACTATGAATATACTTTTGACTTTGAATTTTGAATGGCTGGATGAGAATTCAACTTTGTTTTGATTTTTACCACTGAATAATCTGTATTCGTTATTTGAAAGTTAAATAATAATAATAATAATTGTTGTCAAAATAATAATAATAATAATAATAATAATTATTATTATAATAATAATAAACAACAGTTGACCATATTCAACTAATTTATTTAAGGACCAAACTATAGTAACCTAATTCAAGCAGCATTTAAGACTTCTGCCAAACTGATTTGACCCTCAGTCCAATTGATTTTATTTTGTGGTCTCAACTCTCAAGCATTCTATTATCTCAATATCATGAATTAATTGAAGAATTTAATTCAGGGGCAAGTGCAAGTAGTTGAAAAGAAGAGATCACAAAACTGGTGTTAATATGCTCACGTCACAATCTCCACCCATCCTTTTTCATAACTATGGTTCCAATGGATTTTAAGTTAAACTCAAGAAAACTCATTGAATTTCTTACTACTCAAGTTAATTATGTCCTTAGGATATATAATTGAAAATAATTTGATTTTTGTTAATTAAAAAAAATCATAATATTCTGGGTTGTTGCATTCTTGTCCTTTCTCCTTATTCTTTTCTCTTGGGTGTTTGTTCTTTATTCACACACATCTATATCTATATTATTATTATTATTTACAAATGCTTTAATGATTATTATTGTTTTATTTAATCTTTATGAAGGCAAGAGCAGCTAACAATAAAATAAAAAGTTGTCTGTGGGGCAACCAAATGAGAATAATTCCTTGATTTCTGAATGACTTTGATTGGATTCAGTGGCTGGATTTGGAGCCTTTCTAATCAGCCTTATTAATAATAATGTTTGAGGTTTCATTTCTCTCCAAAATACAAGTTAATTGTCCTTTTGGAAAATTAAGAGAGTATAAACTTATACACTTCCTTGAGGAATGGTTAACAAATGGCTAGGATTATTTCATGATCAATAATTGTGCACTAGCCAACCAACCTTTCAAGCTTGAATTTTTTTTCCTTGTAGCTTTTCAATATTCGTCTACTAGTTCATGGAATATTAGCTAAAGTCAAGTATCAAAAAGAACTCCTTTTCATGCTTCGTTATTATTTTCACAGGAGTCATTGCACTATTAGTTAAAGAGATCATATTGACAAGAGAATGTATAAAAGAGAGTGTTGCTAGCATTTCTCTAATTATAAACTACATACTTTGTTTAGTTATTTATTATTTTTAAGAAAGTTAATTGATATGTAATTCATCGAATGTTTAAACAATATATTTTTTGGTGGTGTTAAAAAGCAACAAGCAAAAGAAAGGAAAAAATAGAAGCCAAAAGGAAAAGCTCTAAGCTTATCTGTCAAAATGAAAGAATCAAATCCTCGAGCAGGGTAATCCCAAGCAACATTGCACACTAAGGGAGCCTTCCTTAGCTAAAAAATCAACACATCTATTTTGACCCCTCAAAACTTGAGTTAAAGTGATTGTCCATGCACGCTACATAGCCTCTGAGTACGGATGATTACCAACGCATAGACATGTAAGACATGGATGTTGACAACAGGAAGAGATTAACGTAGCAAACACTTTCACAAACAAACTGTGTAAAGCCTTTAGCATGACAAAGCTCAAGACCCATACGAATAGCCATCAATTTTTGCCAAGAGCATCACCACAATCTTGTGAGTAAGAGAAGCTAGCAATCCACCCACACGAGTGATCACATAGAATTCCGCCAACTCTAATGCAAAGATCACCCTCCGAAAATCTCCCATCCACATTTATTTTAACTACACCAACCTGTGGTGGAGACCAGCTAGCCGTGGGTTTGGTTGGGACAATATAAAGACCCTGGTGAGGGAAGTTATCAAGGGATCATCATGAGATACATACACCTTAAAGATGTACATCGAATCACTACGAATCATGTCATAAATCCAAGAGTCGATCAGAAAGAAATTGGGATGGATCCTCATTCACCAAAGGGAAACTAAGATAGTAGCCTAGGTTAACGACAGAGATAATCGAAGAGATGTCATTGATTCTTTGATTTCTATTGTCTTGGACTATCCTATAACACATATCTTTAGACTTCAGACTATTGATTTTAAAATTAGAAGCACTACAAAAATCATTGAGGGTATTCATAACAACTTCTACTTGGTTAGTGCTAGCTTCACACAAAGAAGCACATTATCTACAAATAGGATATGAGAGCATTGGGAGCCACCTTTTGAGACTTGAATCAACTTACAGGAACCATTATGCACTTTTCTTGGATGCTAAGCGAAAGTTTTCCATGCACAACGTACACAAAGAGATAGGGGGATAACATATCACCATGACAAAGGCCTCTAGATGACTTGAAATAATTGGTTTTTTCCCCATTCAACATAATCAAGAGATGTCTAGACCTCTCACAGCTCATGATGAGGGAAATAGTTTCCATGGGGAAACCAAAGTTAAGAAGTGGCCTCGAGAAACTTCCAGTTGATCGTCTATCATAAGTTTTCTCAAGATCAATTTTAAAAGCAATAGAACCTCTCTTGACAGGAAACTTATGCACGTAGTGAACCACTTCTTGAGCTATGATGGCATTGTTAGTAGTCCCTTCTAGGGGGTGAAACTATTCTGGAGGGGACTGATAAGATCATCAAGGAAAGGCCTCAACCAATTAACCAAAACTTTAGTCAACCCTTTGAAGATGGCATTACACAAACTGATGGGCCTGAAATTCTCGAGTCGCTATAAGGATTAGCCTCCTTAGGGATGAGGACAAGTAACGATTCTGCAATAGACTCATTAATGTTGCCCATATCAAAAGTCGTCTTCAAACGCTGCCAAATATCATCTCCTATTAAAGATAACATATAGTGTTTTTTTGCATAAAAAGATTTAGCTTTATCGTGTGTAAAAAAGTTTTACGACTTATATCTTTGAAATAGTTAGCAAGCATTGTAACACTCTAACCCAAAACCATGCTCAGATAACGCATAAGACAAAGTTGGCATTTGAAAAAGTCAAAAAACACAAATTAATATTGATATTGGTGAAAATTCAAGTGTTGCTTTTAAAAAGATGAAGAGGTGTATCTAGAATCTTGAAGAAAAATATGAAGTGAAGCTTCTTGAAAATGTGGAATTATTAATGCTCACTATATCACATAGATGGATAGAGACTATTATCCTCTCCTATAAATGGAGAGTTTTTTTAAGAGTTGAAGTGTCCCAATCCAAGAGCAAGAGAAGAGAGCAGCCGTGTGAGAGTCTTTTGTGGTGAACGTGTTATCATTTCTTGTAATTAACTCTTACTCATAACTCTTAGAGTGAAAGTACTGTATAGTGATACACAAGTTGTATCATATTGAAATAATGAAAATAATTGTCGAGACGTTTGAGTGGATGTTGAGAAGAGGTGTTGAACCACACAAATCTTTGTGTGCACTATTTATTTATTCCTTTGTGATATGTATTGCCATCTAAGAAAATCAAGGCGTCAACTCTTACTATTTTGGTTTCTATTAATATAAGTAAAAGTGGGTCAAAGAAAATTGATATATTTGATCCAAAATTTGGACCAAATACATAAACTTCCGTTGACTTTAGACCGAATACATCAATGATTCGTGATCCACTTTTACTCATAATAGAAATCGGATGTACAATACGTTCCTATTTTTTATTTTTATGGTTAATTTTTACTTTAAATAGGTGTTGTTGCAAACTTCTTCCACAGTATATTTTTGAGAAAGCTGATTTACTTCTCCATCATGAAACAATGGTGAAGGAAACATCTGAAATGTGTGACCATGACCCCAAATATATATATATATATGAAGTTAACTCAGGCATCCTATATTCTATTCGTACTGGGCAGGGCACATAGAATATCAAAGCCCTCTCAACTCTCGTCCTTCCCATCCTTACTCCACATGTTCCTGCTAACATCTACACCTGTAACTCTTTAATGCTAGGGCCACATTAGAGATGGGACAACTAAAAATTATAAGTGTTATGTTCTTTTACACTTATACCCCTATTAATTATGATAACTTTTTACTTTCAATAAAAGATTCACATTTATCTAGGAGAGAGATAAATGGTTAAATGATAAATTAGACAATATTTTTTAAAAAATCTAGACTTCTAATCATTCTTCTTAAAGGGTGTGTCAAAACCTTAAACTGCAAACAAAATGGTACTAACCAACAATGAAACCCATCATAACACTTTTCACTACATTAACTGGTCGTCATTTTGGAAATTTTTAGGTTGGATAATTATGAGGACCATAGGTCAACATGATTTTATTAGTACAAATCATATCAATCACTATAAACTCACATCCTTGGAAGATTACCTCAATCACTTGTAGTAATTATTTACCCAAAGAGCCATTAGTCATATGGTAATTAATGGATAATAGAAGAATATTAGCCAATAGGAGTATATTTGAAACGAAATAGACCAAATTGATAAATTCCATGTATGAAAAGAAAGAATATTGTGAAAGGGTTTTGGAAAATGTAAGTGAATTTTGGAGATGTGGCTAGTGGACAAAACAACTTTGCCTTAGTCAAATAAAAGCGCTTCTTTACTAACCTAAAAATCCATTAGAGATAAAGTGTGAAGTGAAGTTCATCAAACTTCACTTTCCAATGAAAACCACAACCCACATGATCATGCTATGGAAAATTGAAAGATCACAAACAAACCCTTCTCAAAAGAAGATCACTCACCCCATTTCCTATCCCCAACTTAAAAAAACATATATAATCTTTGGCCCCACATTACCAGCTTCCTCACCTAAACTTAGTGTAAATATATTGATTATTGGCCGACAAGTGTCAACTTTTGATTGATACACGCACATTCAGTGACGACCCTATCAAAAGGTTTCAAAGTTTTTTGCTTGCTAAGTAGTCCCCATCATTCACTATAGCATGTGTCGCTTATGAGTATCCCAACCTTCCATTCCTAACCAAAAATACTATTGAAATCACTAAAAGGAAAGGAGGGTATGTGGTTAGGGACAGGGGTGAGTGAGAGAGTGAGTGAGAATGAGAGAGGGAGGGTCCCTTAATAATAATACATATTACATGATACATCAAAAGCCAAATTACAGAGTGTTATGCCATTAATTATTCATTCCATCAATTTCTTCCCAAGGATATCTAGCATGGAGAAAATATTCTCCCGTCCATTCAATAAAAAAGAAAACATAAAAAATATGAAAGGATTGAAAAAATGATTTAATTATAGTATGCACTAAAGACTTTTACATTAGCGATTAATCAAAAATTGACACGTCATAAAAATGATCGACTTTTATTTTAATCTTCTTGAATGTCGGATATCCATGAATTTTATTGATTATCTAGTGTAGAAAATCTATACATTGACTTTACATACCAACTAAACTCAGACTATCCCTTCAAATTTCGAAAAAATTCAATTTAGCATTTGATATTAACGATGTTTCTTATTAGTCCATCACATTTCAAATATTATTCAATTTAGTCACTCAAATTCTCAATGTCACGTTTGATCATTGACTTTTACAGCTTAGTTAGAAACTTAATTGATAGTAAGTTGTAAAAATCAATGACCAAACATGACATCAATAATTTGAGGGACTAAACTGAATAACGTTTGAGGTAGAGAGTTTTGCCGTCTATTGTTATCCTACTCGAGTCGAGTGATTAGTCTTTGCAATTACGCATAGATATGATAATCGAATTAAAAAAATTAAACTCCAAAAGAAATGCATCATTTTGTTAGAAAATAAAATTCTTTTATGTGACTGATTCCCACTCCATTAGCTAAAACAGAGTAAAGAGAGAAAGAAAAAAAAAGCAATCTTCTCTCCTTTCTTTTTCCTTCTTCTCCTCTTCCATTCTCTCTCTATGAGAATTGAGATAACAAGTGAGAAAGCGATGAGAAACAGCATAAGGTGTTGCATATCTTGCATTTTACCATGCGGAGCACTTGACGTAATCCGCATAGTACACTGCAACGGTCGCGTTGAAGAAATTAGCGGTAGCATCAAAGCCAGTGAAATCATGAAAGCATATCCAAAACACGTTCTCAAAAAACCTTCATCTCCTTGTTCAACTGAAAACGGCGTCGTTCCAAAGATTGTTGTTGTTCCTCCCGATGCAGACCTTCAACGTGGTAAGATTTACTTCCTCATGCCTCTCCCTTCTCCGCCATCGGAGAAAAATCACCGTCATCATCAAAGATCAAAGAAAAAGAAGGAGAGAAGTAACAGTTTACAAAACGACAATAATAACAGCGTTTCTGTTGCGAGTTTGGTTGTTTCTAATGATCGTTACTTGACTGAGATTTTGTCTGAGAAACTTTCAACTCAGAAAGATAGACGAAGAGGACGTGTTGCTGTTTGGAGACCTCATTTGGAAAGCATTTCTGAGTCACCAAGTGATATTATGTAACACTTCTTCTTTCTTCAATATCAATATCTTTTGTTTTATCTTCAAGTTTCATGGTTAATAGGGTTTGAAAAATATTTGCTAGCACCAATTTTTCCATTTTTTTTTAAATAAGAAACTCAGCTTTTGCTTCTGGTAAAAAAAATAAAAAATATAGGAACGTTTATATATAAATAATTGGATGATGATAGAGTGTTGTTTTGAATCTTTTGATATTGTTTCTTGGTTGATGAAGAGTACTTGGATTTGAGGAAGAAATTACCTTGAAATATTTGTGGATCATAAATATTTAGTCTATGTAGAACCGACGTGTTTGATGTTTGATATATGTTGTGAACACGACATGACACTCCAATTACACTAATTTTTCAAATTATTATTAGTGTCTATGTGTCGGTGTTGTGTTCAATGTCTGTGTCTGTATTGGACTATCGGTATTTCATAGTTGTTAGTTTGTGGGGCAAGTAATTGATCAAAGGGGTGTTATAAGTTTGTATTTTTCAGGAAAAGGATAGAGGAAGAACTTTGTGACTGTATCGATTTGTTATTGCTTTTTTATTATTGTTCATGAAGATTGGGAGTTGAAGTGCACATGGAAATATAAATTCGAGAGAGAGAAAGAGAGAATGATTGGAATACAGGAGAAAAGGTTCCCACTACTATTGTGTCTGGTTTTAGAGGCATTGGTAATTCTGTATTGGATCATAATAGAAGTTGATTGAGACATGATCCATGTTATGCTGTTCCTACCATCTGAGTAATTAAGCTTTTCACTGTTGTTATTCCCATTCACTGAGAGAGAGGAAAAAAAATAGTGTTCTGTCTTCATTTGGTACCTGTCATTCTTCAACACCAGAGCATGACATAATCCTTCCATCACTTTCCATCCGATATGACTAAGTTCTTATCCTAACAAAAATAAATTCCAAATGCTGATTTTTATCATATTTATTTTTCATTTAATATTTTGAATAATTTTAATTTAGTCCCTAAATTATTACACTCTTATATTTAGTCTCTAAACTATAAAAGTCTATTAAATAATCGACAAATTTATCTTCGTCCATCAATTAGTCTCTATAATTTGTCGTTTAGGGACTAAATTGGTTAATTTGGATATATTTTATGAAGAATTGATTAGGTTTTTTCGACTAAATAGGAAGAGAAAATTATAGTTTTGGGTCTATTTATTCTATTCTTTTTACACTTGTTTCCATCACATGCTTAATTATATATCTCTTACTCTCTGTATTTTTTATATCTCTCTAAACTCAAGTGGATAGCTTTTCATTTATTTTGTCCTAAAAAAAAGCTTATGGGTCCCCTAAAATGAGGGAGTACAGATTCACTAATGTGTTTGAACTTTGAAGTGTAAAGCCACGGTGTACTTTCCCCACAAATTGAAGGATAGAATAGAACAATAGGAAAAGACCAAAGGAGGTTTGAACTTTGAAGGAATTGAAAGTACCCAAAAAGTTTCCACCACAATATTTGTAATATCTAATGATGCGTTTTCACTAATTAGTGGGATATGCTTTTAAACAAATTGTTCTGATTATGAGTTTGTAAGGTTAGTAGTAGTGGTGATAGCATCCTGTAAAGGTGATTACTGATTATACATTAGAATTTGACATAGTGGATTATTTGGTTGGAAGCCAGATCATTGAGCCTTGAGCTAGCAAAAGCTCATGGTTATTGATTGTTGTTGTTGTTGTTGTTCTGGTTCTCATTCTGAGTTCTGATTCTTAATATTTTCTAACCCGTAAATAAATATTGACTCAGTTGGTAAATAGTTGACTCATATCTTATAAGGTGTGAATTGAATTTCCAGTGTCAGCTTGAGAATCTCTTTAGTGAATGATGTATAAGTACTTTTAATAGTGTCCGATGAATATTAAGGTCTACTCTAACCTTATGAGCTTTCGAAACCCAAGTATTTCCTGATCCAAACGCATATATGCGATTTTTAATTTTTACTTACAAAGCCCCACCATACGGGGCCTACTAAAAAGTTTGACAGACTCCTCAATGAATGAATCATTGAAATGTGATATACTTATATGTCAGTGCTATCAGGTGAACTCATTAACCTGTTTGTCTGAATCTTCTCTATGTACTCTCTCACTCTGCATCACTGTGTGTCCATTCGGCCATGACTTGCTTACTTCATATCTCTGTACATATTTCACCAACTTATATATATAATTAAAGTACCATTTCTTAGATTATGTATATCGTCACTGATATGTAATGACATGGGAACAAAGAAATCACAATGACGTACTGGCTTGTTGATTTGAAAAGCTAACTACAAATTTGAAATAAAAAGTAGAAGCTGACTACCATACCGCCACTCTGTATCGATATAGTCTCTTTGCTCTCTGTCTATATACGATTGGAAGAGTATTGATTGAAGCTGACTCAATTATTTTCATGTATGACCAGACTTCTACGTAGTATCATTAACAAAAAATTCATGGGTCCTACTAAGAGGGGCAAATCCTGTTAAAATATAATACTCCATCCCTCCATAACAAAAGATAATCAAAATCTTTATCTAAATCTAAATTATATGAAAGCAAAAATCTAAGTATGAATTTGTTTTAGCTTTAAGTCTCGTATCGTCTTATAATGTATTGTTCGTTTTGGTTCACATTAGAGGTGTCACATTCTTGTCCGGTGTTAAAAGACGTATCCATGGCCTAAAGATGTGAGTGTTTATAAACTATCATTAACTTTAATTCCCAAACAATGTGAGATTTTTTTGGTATACAGAACAAACCCCTAGAGTCAAGGCCCAAAGGGCTAAAGGCCTATGGGCCCCCTACTTGGCGTGCCAATGTTCTGACTTCAAATTCATATCGTCTTTTGAGATATTGTTTGCTTTGGTTCGTATGAGAGTCGTCGCGTTTTGTCCTTTATTAAAAGGTGTGGTCTCGGTGGGTTAAGAATGTGGGTGTTTATAAACTGTCTTTGGCCTTGATTCTCAAACGATCTGCAAATATCTTTAGAAGCTCTTTATTAAAAGGCGTCTCATATCGTCTTATAAGGTATACGCATCTGTAGCGCCAGCTTTTCTAGCACTTTAAAACGCTACCAATGACCAAAAAAACACTAGGAATCCTTAAATCTGTTGTAGTGAAGACACATTTTAATAAAGGACAAAATTGTGACGACTCTCATACGGACCAAAGCAGTCAATACCCCGAAGACGATACAGGACTTGAGGTCGGAACAATGACGCGCTAGGGCCCACAAACCCTTTAGCCCCTTGGTCTTGACTCGGAGGGCTTGTTTTGAACACCAAAAACACTACAAGAAATTTGTGATTTACCGCGTAGGAATCGCAGTAATAACAAAAAGCCGCAGGAAAAATGTCATTCTGGCGGATTTTTTCCGCCCGAAAAGCGTCGTAGGTAATGTTTCACCGCGGCTTTTTCCGCCGGTAATTTCGGCGGATTTTTCCGCGAAACATCCGCGGTAATTACCGTGAAAAGCCGCCGATAAAGACACAAATTCCGCCGAAAATTAAAAAAAAAAAAAAAAAAATCCGCGGTAATTTGAAAAAAGCGTACAGTAAAGACACAAATTCACTGAAAATTAAATAAAAAAAAAAAAAAAAAAAAAAAACGCGGTAATGTAAAAAAGCCGCCGGTAATGACACAAATTCCGCCGGAAATTTAAAAAAAAAAAAAACGCCGGTAATGTAAAAAAGCCGCCGGTAATTTAAAAAATCCGCCGGTAATTTGAAAAAAGCCGCCGGTAATGACACAAATTCCGCCGGAAATTTTAAAAAAAAAAAACCGCCGGTAATGTAAAAAAGCCGCCGGTAATTTGTTTTATTTTTTTAAAAAAAAAAAGTTTTTAATTTTTAATTTTTTTACGGCTGGTAATTTATTTTATTTATTTAAAAAAATCGTTTTAGAATTTTTAATATTTTTAAAATTGAAAAATCATTTTAAATTATTTTATTAATTTTTATTTCAACGAAAAAACTATTTTCGAATTAGTTTTTTAATTTTTTTTAAATTATTTGAATTATTTATTTATTAAGAAGTAAGTAAAAAAATGTAGTAGAATATGAATGAATAAAAATGAAGAAGAGTATGAGAAGTAAGAATATAGGAGAGAATGAGAATGAAGATGAAGAAGTGTAGAAGAAATATGAATGAATGAGAAGGAAGAAGAAAGAGGAAATGTAGAAGAAAGATATTTAGGAGAGAATGAGAATGAAGATTAAGAAGTGTAGAAGAAGTAAGAATATAGGAGAGAATGAGAATGAAGAAGAGTATGAGAAAGAAGAAGAGTATGAGAAGTAAGAATATAGGAGAGAATGAGAATGAATATTAAGAAGTGTAGAAGAAATATGAATGAAAGAGAAGGAAGAAGAAAGAGGAAATGTAGAAGAGAATGAGAAGGAAAAGAAATGAGAAGAGTGTAGAGAAAATTTTATTTATAGACATTTTGAGCGATTCAAGTGATTTTTGAACATTCTGGCGGATTTTTAAAAAAATTATTTTTTAAAAAATCACGCCGATAATGTTCAAAAATCGCCGATATTCTCGGCGGATTTTTAAACATTCACGGCGGTTTTGAACATTCTGGCGGATTTTTAAAAAAAAAAAAAAAATTTTTTTTTTTTTTTTAAAATCGCCGTGTAATGTTCAAAAATCCGCGGTAATGTTCAAAAATCCGCCGTCATATCATGATTTTTGAACATTACCGGCGGATTTTAAAAAAAAAATATATATTTTTTTTTCAAAATCCGCCCGGTAATGTTTAAAAATCGCCGGAATATTACCGCGGAAAAAATCCGCGGAAACACTCTTTTTTCGCCGGAAATTTACCGGCGGAAAAAATCCGCCGGAATGCACCAAATCCGCCGAAAATTTACCGGCGGAAAAAATCCGCCGGTATTACGTGAATTTCTTGTAGTGAAAGAATGATAACACTCATATCTCACACAATAAATGATCTTCAACACTCTCCTCTCACTAGGACATAGTTGGAGATCCTTCAACTCTTCCAAACACTTAAAATTCAATCCATTGAATTTTATCCGCTATATATAAGCTATCCGCAATCAACTCATCCATTATAAACTAGTTTATCCAGTTATCCATTAGTTTATGCGCTTATCCTTTTTTTTTTTGCCAAACATAACCTTAATTTCAAACCATCTCATCCCTCATGCAGTCTTGTTCATTCTCATTCTCCCTAAAGATCCTTCGCTAGAGAGCTCTGACCAACAAACATGGCTTGTTGGCTTCATTGAACAGATCTAGTTCTTGTTAACCTAATTAAAGATCCTTCGCTAGAGTGGCGTATTAAGTGCAGTTCACGAAAAATATATATAACCAATAGTATTAAGGAGACAATAATAATCCAATTTCTTATGGAAAATCAAATGGAGATCAATTTTGAAGGTTAACACATGAGGTTTTCGATGATAAAAAAGATGTTGTGCTGATGCATTTTATGCATAGTTTTAACAGAACTTTGGACTATAATAATAAAGATGTTGTCACATTGAACAATTGTTGGTTCTTTCTTTACACAAATAAGTTCTTCTATAAGTATCCATGTCGAAGAATATCCGAATTAGTGGTAATTTTCATCACGCTCCCAATGTTGGCAGTGGCAAAGTTACTGAGGTGGAATCACCTGCTAAGGCCCTACCACAACTAAATATGGTGGAGTCTATTGTGCATTTCCCACTGCATTTATGGGAATTCTTTAGCTTGGGGTACTAAGACCAGATGAGCTACTGCTCTAAGCAACTCTCCTATTTTTCTGTTCTATGGTTTGTTGCACTTCATTGTGCACCATAGGTTTGTCTATGTTAGCCAGTTGCGTTGTGATACTTGGTACATGATATCATATATCCCCACATCAAACTGCTATCTAATGAAGGATGTGGTCATGATCACAGGGTGCTCCACTTTGATGCCTTGAGATTGTTCAGTTGAAACAAATGAAGGGGGTACACCTTGGGTTTGGGCCCCTGATGCATATGTTTGTTCATGGTTTTGATGAGTAGGTCCCTTCTTCGTGTTTGAAGGAGGATCCATATCACTTAGATTCTCTCTAGAATGCAGGTACATACGAAAATGATAATTCTGACCAGTGAATCAAACCTTGAAGGTTGTTTACCTATGTTGGTCCCACCGGGTGTGCCAAATTTGTTGTTAAATGTTAAACTAGCCGAGGATCGACTAAAATCTTGGACCTTGTGATTCTTTTCTTCAAGCAATTGCACTGATAAAGGAATTCCATTCCTCGGTTAAGAGTTCCCTAACTACTCCAAAGAGCGTTAGGATTAGGCCTAGGAGATGTGTTACTAGTCTAAGATTATTCTAAGGCAATGCATTAGGTAAATGAAAGATAAAAATGCTTGAAAATAGATCTTTGATTGATTGTCGTGTATTTAAAATATTTAAAAACCAACGTACAATCATGTGCTTTAAAACCTAGGAAAATTGCTCCATAACGCCCACTCGCACCGAAAGTGGCTTGAACCTGTCATCTCCTAAAGTTTAGGCGTCCAAACACATTCTTTTCAACCGCTCTACGTCTTGACTTGCAATCTTTAACGCATTTTCCACCAGCCTTGTTTGTGCTTACTCCCAAAGTAACTTCCCTGTTTCAGCAATAATACCCTCGACTACAAAATCCTCAATAACTAAGTCCTCAACTACTAGTCTCTCAGCTGAGCCATCTCTTTGTCAAGACTCTTAAGTTCAGCAAGCAAAGTCATCTTCTTAGCAGTCTTAACATAAGGATTAAGCATGAGCATTAAGGTTCTTGTTCGGTGTAGCTCTCCTCACCTCTTATAGCAAGGATTCATTTAAATCCTTAATAGGCCTCAGAACGTACTGAATTTCATCAGGATTAATGATCTTCGACTAGCTAGAGATACCATCTTAGCCCTAGACAGAACATACCCTTTTTTTCTTTTTTATTTTTTTTCTAAAAGCTCATCTCATCAATCATGATTTACTTATGCTACCAACAATTTCTTTCTGGTTGCTTACTTAAGCAAAAAATGAGCTTTTAGGAGATATAGGAAGTTGAGTAAAAAAAGATGTAGGAAGAGTATAAGATACTACCTAGCCCATTGGCTTCTATTCTATGAGAATGTAGGGTAAATCTGCTAATATAAACTCGGTTGATTACTTACCTCAACAGTGGCTTTCTCGACTAGGGATTAAGCAATTTTTAGGTGTTAATAGTAACATTGATGCCCAATTCATTTGTTGATTCTGTAATTGAACAAAGTTGATATGTTAATCAAACAAACATTGCAACAAGACAAAAAGTCATATAACGCAACACCAAGATGAAAAACAACGCCACACTCAGACGACAAAATGTCAAAATCAAATAAAAACACCAAAAAAATTGAGATGCATGTGAAAACCATTTATTTAGATAGGCCCATGTGATTTTTCTGTCATTGATCATACTAATTTTATTTGGGTTTTTTCTTTTGGACCCCCACCCATTCCCATAACACCCCCACCCACCGTGTGAAAATACCAAAATACCCCTGACTCTTTACAAAATCACCATTTCTTCACACAATTGGTCATACCTACGTTTGACCACCTTCACTCGCATATACGCCCGACCGGCGTATATACGATCGATCGGTAAATCAACCAATCGTATATACCCCACCACGATACTATATCGGCGAGCAAAAATTTACTCACCGTATATACCCTATTGAGCGTATATACGATTAGCGTAAATTCATCCACTCGTAAATCACGCCCGTGGACCACTATATATACGACGAAGAAAAAGTAAGTATCGTATATACACTGTTTTTTGATGTAAATACGATGAGCAATTTTTTTTTTTTCTAATTTTTTCTTCGCTTGCGGTGTCAGGTAGGCATAGAGGAGGCGTGAGGTCTCTCCGATCGAGAGAGATAGGAGTCATCTCATTGCTCCGAGTACGAGGACTCGGAGGCATAATCACTCCATGCTTGGTAGCGGAGAGCGAGAGCGAGCACACCGATCCGGTGAGTATGAGCACGAGCGGTGAGTGTCGGCTGAGCGGTGAGTATCACCACTGGATTTCTATCTCGGGGATTACTGCGCAGACGCGCAGCAGAGGATTGGCATAGAGGAGGCCAATTTCTCGGTATCATTCACGACCTACCACCGATATCATCCACAGTATCCCCGAGACGATCCTCAACCTCTTCATTACCATCCCCACCTCCCGAGTATCGCAGCAGGCAGCCATTTCAGGTCGATGCTTATTACTCGAACGATCTATGTCCGAGTATCATGAGGTGCCTCAGCAAAGATATCGGGAGGAGCCTCGGCCTCTCTTTTCACCGACTTGGCGGATCATGTCTGCAGATTCTATACTACTCACGACCCGGTAAGTTTTGCATTTTTGCTTAAATAATTTATTTAAGTCACATAGTCTGCACTTTTTGCTTACATTATTTATTTATTTTTACTTGAGAGTATCGTGTAGTCAAAGTATGGGCTCATGGCAACAAAGTCCATACTAGACTCCATCTTCATTACCCCGACCTACTTCAGCGCACCCACGTGGTCGGGGACTCAGATTGGCCCCACTTCTCCGGACCGCCACGCCACGGTGAGACCATGAGTTCTTTGTCGGCTTTTATTGAGAGATGGCACTCGGACACCTCGTCATTTCACTTGCCATTTGGTGAGATGGCGATCACTCTGGATGGCGTCTCTTGTCTGCACGCACCTTCCCATCCGGGGAACTATGCCACACCTCCCGCCCTCACCGTTAGCTCGGAGTTTGCCACACACGACTTCTTTGAGACATATTTGGGTGTGTCACGGGTTGAGTTTGCTAACAACACCCGTGGGGGTCCATATTCTGACTTCAAATGGTGGAGCGGGTTTATGAGCGTAACTTGGAGGAGGGGGTGACATCACGATTCTTTGTCGGGCTTATCCGCCGCGCCGACCTACGATATCTTACTACGAAGACCGGAGACAGAGTGGTGAGGCTAAGTGGTTGATCTACTGGATGATCCGAGTCCAGAGGTTCTTGGAGGCTATGCATGGGGTGCAGTGCACTAGCCGCCATGTATGAGTCCTTGAACAACTGCGTCTTTGAGGACTACTTGCAGAGTGTGGAGGGTATGCCACCTATTTCGGTATATACATTTTAACTTCTTGTATTTTTGTTAAATCACATCGACTTTTGATAAATTTTTGTGAATTAAATATGTTGTTTATTCTCGCATTTCGGGCTTGGATTATGTGGTATTTCCCGGATGGTGGATAGGTTGGTTTGGTCATATCCCGGTGCGGAGCCACTTCTTTGGGCGCTAGGAAGAAGAAGTCGACCACAAGCTCGGCCACTACGGGAGGATGCTTGATGAGTGAGGCGAGAGGATGTCTGCTTGGCGACCATTTGAGGAGGGCAGGGTGGTAGACCGCTTTGAGCGAGATCTCCTACAGAGGCTTCATCGGTGGTGACTTGAGTTCCTTACATGCACGATAGGTGCTGCGGCGGTTTGGGTACACGCAGATCATCCCGCGTGACCTCTCGGTGGCCGTCCGAGTCATGCGACTGCGTGTTTGGGATCGTCCACTTCATGGCATCTGTGGAGGACATCTGCGCGACTACTCGGGTTCTTCGTGGCCCGGATCGGTATGCGGAGGTACTTACGGTGGTACGTCAGGGCTTCTATCCCCGGACTATTACTGGCTCCACCATCACCTAGAGCTCACCCTGGACACCTCCCCGAGATACGCTCACGACGATCATGACCGGATTAGGGAGCTTGTGAGGGCTTGTAGAGAGGGATTCGTGGCGGCGACATCGCGCATGGCGGTCGGCGTATCGGACAATCCATAGGGTGGTGGGGATGGCAAAGACCGGATGGCGTGGTGGGAGCTTAGGCGACGGGGCGAGGGCGAGGGGACGCCGTTAGGGATTTTTATTTGTTTTTGATGTATTTGATATTATTTTGGCACTTTATTATATTATTAACTTTTTTTGGATGTTTTATTTATTTTACGAGTTTCCATAAATTTTTGATTTCATTGATTCGATAAAACAAAGTTACACAAGCGATAAAACATAAACAACTTGAATAAAAATAGCAGATAAAATGAAAATACAATATAAACTCTTGAGTTGGTGGAGTTAATCGCGAAGGATCTCGTGACGGTCCTTACGGTTTTGACGCATGAGATGAATGTAACTCCTCCATTTAATTGTAATATGAATGGACATCATGTCTCGGACGTCATCCCATTGTTGACAACCATGGTAGACCAGTAAATACCTCCACTAGTCGTTCGGGTTTTAGATAAGCGATACGAATTATCTCATGTTCGCGTTCTCTGGTTGAACCATCCGCAGTAGTTTTTGCTTAAGAGCAGAAAATGATATATCGTGTTTTAACCTACACGAAACAACATCTCTCCCATCGAAACTTATACCATCATCTTTCAAGATGATACCCTGATGATCAACAAACCCCATATTAAAATGAACAAGAGTGAGGGAAGAAGGCTCGTAGTATGACATTAGCGAAGCCTGCATCATCTTCACTTGTGATGTGTGAGAGAAGGAGGAGTGAGTATTTGAATGTTTGGTGTGAAAATAGTGATGGTGGGAGTGAGTATTTATAGATGAGGTAAAAGATTATCAACCGTTGATTTTGGCGTGCAATCTACACCGTTGATCAACTTTGAACGTTAAATCATGAGCGTTAAATTTTTTTTTACAAATTTAAAAAAAAACAAAATTTAAGGCGCATCGTATATATGTCAATTGGGACATATATACGATGAGTAGTTTTAACTCATCGTATATATATGCCTGAAGAAATATATCGACCAATCGTATATACTTCTTCGGGGCATATATACGATGAGTTAAAACTACTCATCGTATATATGTCCCAATTGACATATATACGATGCGCCTTTTTTAAAAAAAAAAAAAAATAGATGACAAAGGGCATTTTGGGGATTGCGTGTTGGGTGGGGGTGTTAGAGGAATGGGTGGGGGTTTAAAAGAAAAAACCCATTTTATTTTTGTAACCGATTTTTTTTTTGACAAACATGATCACAATAAATATTTGTAAATAAAAAATCAGCTATTGATACATTGCCATTTTTTTTAAGTAATGCAGAAATATATGAAAATTATAAATAAAAAAAGAATTTTTTTTTGTATACTACATGTTCTCAACTATTCGCTTGGGTAGGATTTAGCAAGAACAAGATGAATAATCACGAATAAGGAGAAAGTATTGGCAGAATGAAAATCAAATCCTTCTTATTGGCCTCTAGGGCTTATATTTATATTACAGGGCGTAATTAATGCTCATAAGTATTATATATAAATGCAGCGAGATCTTAGGCGATGTTCCTAACTATTCCCTTGAGTAGGGTTTAGCAAGAACACAGAATATAGTGAGTGGAAAATAGAATGTTCATCCCCTTTCATTGGCCTCTAGGGCGTATATTTATATTACAGAATGTCATAAATGCTCATAATGGTACATGAATGTCCCGAGATCTCAGGCGAGATTCTCGGGCTTGCCTAATATATCTCTGGGGCTTCGCCGAGGCCGAGCCCTTTAGAGGCGTCGACCTACGATTGGGAGGTAGTCCATGCGTCGGCGCTTGATACGTTGCCGACGGAAACCGGTGATGAGGGTGCAAGGACTTGGCCTTCGTCTTACGAACCGGATGATCGGCTAGGAGGCGTGTCATATCCGAGCCTTCTGGGTGGTCGGTACCGGGAACACGATCCCTCGAGCGGCGAGCACTTTGTGCGGCGTTCTAAGTATCCTTGATTTGTCCTTGGTTCCGTAGTCCCTCATCTCATGTGCGGGCGGTTTAGCCTCGTTTGCCTTTTTGCGTCTTGGGTTACGGGTCTGTGTGGGTTTTGTGCTTGCTTTGACTCGGTCGATTTTGACTCAGTGGGTTTCAGATTACGCCATAATTATAACCACAGGAGTTTTCGCTCTTCCCTTGTATAAATAGGGGTTTCTTGTGGCTTTGGTACATTCATGGCTTGGCCATGCGTGCTCTTCTATGGCGAGATTTCGTCCCTCCTTTGAGTCTTTTGAACAACTCCATCCATCGCAGGTGCGTGGGGGTTGTCAAGAGGCTCAAAGCGGGGGTTATTGATCTTTGTGAACTCCGGCTCTTTTCTTTTTTTTGCAGGTGGCTTTTCCTCTGAATGCTGGAGTTGTTCGGAAGACTCAAAGAGCGATCGTCCGGAGCATTCCGCCGACCGTTCATGGAAGGTGACACCTCACCGCTCGGCGGGATCTCGTCGTAATTGGCGTGCAACCTCGAGTGGGCGCTGGTGTTGTCTTTAGTGCGAGGGGGTCGCCTCGTCGTCTTCGCTTCTGGGCGATTTGAACATTGGATGTAGCAAGTAGGCCAGGAAGCTCGTCAGGAGATACTTCAAAGTTTGGTGGTACCTGCAAGAGGGGCGTCGCCGCCCAGTGCGTATTAGTAGTTTATTTCCTTGTAGCACTAATGTAACGCTGCTTAATAAGTGTAATGTAATTTTGCGTATCAAATGTAATGCAATGTCGTTTTGAACATGAACAGATTTAATTAATACGGAAACCTTCCCTTTTATTGTTGTTCTCTGGTCGTCCGGCTTCTCTTTTTGTCTGCGACCGATCACATCTCTCTGTCCTCCGAACCCATTCTTAGCCGATGGCATCGCGGTTCTTCCACTTTTTCTTTGACCGACGGCCCTGTGGCCGATACCTGTTGATTGACGCGATGTGACGCGGTACTTGATTGATTTGATTTTTGGCGGGAGGTGTCATTATGACGTCCTTGGGAACTGTCGCGTCTTCTGAGTGCTCCATTGGGGGCAGGGCACGTGTCGCCTGGGATTTGAACCGTTCCAAACCTCCACCGTTGATTTTATTGGTGGGTTTTTTAGCCGTTGGATCGTCCTCGTTCCGAAAGGGGGTCTTACACTTCGCGTCTCTTCGTCTAACTTCTCTTCTGTTCATTTCCTCTTCGTTTCTGTTATTGCTTTTGCGCCTCTCTTCCCCAGTGCTTCTCTCGCGCCTTTCTCTCCCTCTGGTGGTGTTAGTGGTTACTCCGATTTTCTTCCTTAAGGTACGTGGCTCCTTGCATTATCTCCTTGCTTTGTGGCTTTTCTTGTTTGTGGCTTTTCTTATTTTTCTTTCCTGCTCCTCTTGGGTTGTATTCGCTGTGTTTGTTTCCTGCGTTTGTTTCCTGCAAAATAGGGATGGTTTCGATAGTTGAAATAAGTAGTGATAGTGAGAGTGAGGTGACCTCTCGAGTATAGGTGTCTTAATCCCGATCGTGTGCGCTTCCCTCAAATGTGGGTATTGTTCATTCTTGCTTGATGTTCGTAGAGTGGTAAAGGAAATAGGCGACCTTTATAATGATGGTTCCCCTTACGATTCCACGGGAGCGGTGATTTATCCGTCATGGCGGAGGCGAGAGTCCTAGGCGAACGATCCGGGAATGAGGGGACTTCTTGGGTAGATCAAGAGGTGCTTGACTCGTACTCGGAGCTTGAACCGAGGCCTCCCCTGGCGGTGTCCGGAGCAGATCTTTGTGTCACCAGTGTGGACGAGGAGCGACCCTGGGCTAGTCTGTTGCCTTGGAGGAGGCACATTTTGGATGAGTGTGTCCACAGGAATGATGTGTACACTTACGCTTACGCACTGGTTTGAGCACTTGGGGTTCTGCCCGCTTCTCCCCTTTTCTTGTCAGTCTTGAAGATGCTTCATGTGGCTCGACGCGTTGCATCCCAACGGGTGGGCCCATATGAGGGCCTTCGAGATCCTTTGCGAGTGCCTTGGGAGGAGGTCTCGGCACGCAAGTTTTTGTACTTCTTTCGCTCGTCGGTGAAGGACCGTGGAGTGGGTGTCCTTATGCAATCATCGCGGCCGTCCTTTCATGGCTTTGTACAAAAGTAGTTATAAGCATTTTAAGCATTCTTGGTTTCGTTTGTCTCCGGTAGAAGTCTCCCTTATTGGCGATTAGCGAGGTTGGTGACGAACGGTTTCCCTTGAGTTGGACGAAGCATCCTAAGGATAAGTTTTCTCGTTGAGAGGAGGTCTTGAGCTCGGTTGAAAAAGCGGAAGTGGATCATTGGGCCAGGTGGGTTAAGTCCTCGGGCATCTTTGAAATCTTCTCTGTTGTTGGGGTTAGTGGATGACATTTGAATCGTTGATTGACTATTTAAGTAATTCTCTCGGGCATACTCCGTTTTTTTTTTTTTTTTTTTTTTTTTGACAAGCGCTTCTCCTTTCGGGTGACTTTGGGATGTCTACCCTCGAGCGTTCTTTGAACGCAAGAAATCTGGGGAGAGGAAGAAGAAGAAGCAGAGGGCGCTCTGAGCCTCTCCTCATTTAGTTTCGAGCCAAGTCCTCTTACAGTCGAGGCTCTCCTGTTACTAAGAGTCCGTGAAGGTTTTGCAATCGCTCTGCAGTGCCGGAAGGTGCAATGGTAGGTCAAGGTACAAGTTGTTCTCGTCCTCCTCCTCTTGGATAATCCTTACGCGAAGAGGCATCGAATTAGTCTTCTTTGTTGAGATTGGTTTTTGCTTGGCGTGGGGAGGGGTTATTGACACTTCTTGGAAGGGTGTGTTAAAATCTTGGGAAGAGGCCGACGGACTGTAGATGAACCTATTCGGTCAACTTTTGACTCAAGGTATCCTTTGAACTCGTTCTCAATCTTGCTGGCAGTGCGGTGGCGTGGAGAAGGTAGCCACTCTGGGAATTCGGCAAACACGGTGGCGGTGAAGACTTACTGACCATTATGCCTCGGTGCTTGCTCACTAGCGAGGGATGCCTTTAACAAAAATCTTTGCCGATCATGGTCGAAGGGAGGCGGCTTGGAAGAAGTCCGAGGAGGAGTTGGAGGTCCGCAAGGGTGACAAGGTCCCGTCTGGAACAAGATCGGCTAAGTGGGACTGGAGAAACGCGTCGGCTTGAGGAGGCGGTGTCTAAGTTGGGCTGGTAGAAGAAGAATTTGGGGAGTCCTTGGAGAAAGTGGGCAAAGAGTTGGAGGTGCATGTAAGCCGAAGCTTTGGCGACAACGGGGTGCTCAAAGGAATTTGGGATTTGTTCCCCCAACTTGCTGTAGGCGGGGACTTGGTTCCGCATTATTGTGAAGTGAAGGCCTCGTTCTTGAGAGTTTTTAGCCGGTGGTTTTAGCGGTATTTGGATCAGTGAAGGCCATTTTTCCGAGGTTGATGTCGGGCGGCTTGATCGACAAAATTGTGGTAAATGGCGAGCTTGTTGGTGAGGAAGTTGCTGAGGGAGTTGTTGGCGAGGTGGCCGATGGTGCCTTGCTTGATTTTGGGAAAGTTGATGCACTGCTATCTGATGCCGAAGTGGGGCGGGTTTTGGCCGACGGCGAGGACCATGGCGAAGATCGTCGTCCTGCTCCCTAGCTTTTCCTGTCAGACAAAAACAAAGTCTTGTAGTAATATTTTGTAATGGATTTGGGTTACCTTTGTTTCTTTTTATCATAGTCTTTTGGACATCGCCCGTCGGGCCGTTGTGTAACTCCTTTGATTTGTTGTTTTGCTTAGTTTGCCTAACTGTTTTAGCACTTTTCTGACTGCGACTGCTTACTGGTTGTTTCATATTACCTCGGTTTATTTTACCGGTTGTTGCGCTTATTGATTGGAGCGTCTTGTTTTACGCCGGTTTCGTTTTTGCGGTTGGTGCGCTTTTTAATCGGAGCGTCTTGTTTTACCTCGGTGTTAATTTACCGGTTTTGTTTGCGGCCTTGTTGGTGCCCAAGGGCTGTATATCGGCTCTAAGGCCAGTCTACACCTGTCGGGTCTTGGGTTTAATGGGCTCTTCTCTGATGCCGGACACGTTGGTCCCGTCGGCGAGCGCGCTAGCATCGCATCGCCGCATCTTTGGAAACTCTACACCGCACCGAGCGCGTGTTGGCGTCGTCGGCAGTACTTTAGCCTATGCGATGTAAGCTCCATTTCGGTTTCTGGTGAGGCGATTGCCTACGTCGAACCGAACCGGTGTGCCAAGGGTGGGACATGGCTCGTCGGCCCGCCTCACTGTCGAGACTTTAGTCTTCATTGCCCGAGCGGCGACATCGAGACGCATTTGCTCGGTCCCGCTTTATCGGGACTTCTTTATTTTGGCCGTATTATTGTTTTTTGACTCGCAATTAGATTTGTTGCGTTATTTTATTTGGAGAAGATAAGCGTTGCTTTTTGGAAATGCTTTGAAAATCGGTTCTCTTTATTCATGATGAAGATGGATTACATTTGGCTTTTTTATCGCCACATACAAATGTTACATGAAGTGAATGACGGGTGATGGTGAGAACAGATGACTAGTAGCTTGATTTCAAGCGTAGTAGAAGCCGGAGGTTGGGCTGCGTTCGAGGACCTCGGGACTTTGCCTCCATCTAACTTTTCCGGCTTGAACGCTCCTTGGCCGATGACTTCTTTTACTCTGAACGGACCCTCCCAGTTTGCTGATAGTTTACCTGTGGCGCCGACACGGCTTGATCTTCTAAGCACTAAGTCTCCGGCTCTGAAAGTTCTTGGCGATACTCTTTGCGTTGTATTTTCTCGCACTCATTTGTTTCTTTGCTCGCTCCTTTACCTTTGCGCTCTCTCTTACTTCTTCTACCAAGTCTAAGTTTGCTCGAGGAGGCTTCATCCTGGGACTGTTTGGTGAAAGTTCGCGCAGGCTAGGCTCCAACACCTCTATGGGGATGAGGCGCGCTGCCAGTATACCGGTAGAAAGGGGGCCTCCTAAGTGGACGACTGCGGAGTGGTGTTGTAGGACCACATCACAAGTGGTAACTCTTCAGCCCATCCTCCTTTGGAGTCGTCGAGTTTCTTCTTGAGTCCGTTCAATATGACTTTGTTTGCGGCCTCGGCTGCGCCGTTGGTGCAGGGGTGCTCGACCGAGGTGAAGGCTTGATAGGCGTTCCACTTTCTCGCAGAGCTCGGCCATCGAGTCCGAGGCGACCCGAGTGCGGTTGTGCATCACTATTGTAGGTTTGGAATACCGAAGCGGCGGATGAGTCTTTGCCGATGGGAATTTCTTCACCCTGTCTTTGAGATGGTGGTTATGGGCTCGCCTATCCATTTGGAGAAGTAGTCGATGGCTACGAGCAGTATCTCGACTGGCCCCATCGATGGGGTGAATGGACCGAGAATATCAACTCCCATACGCGACGGCCATGGGAGACCATTACTGAAGGTTGGTTGGTGGAGCTCTTGGGGGGCGGCATGGCGTTGGCACTTGTCACATTTTTTCACATATTCTAAGGCGTCCTTTTTGAGACTCGGCGAATAATGGCGGCCTCAGGGTTTTTTTTGCGAGGGCTGTCCACCTATGTGGCTGCTGCATACTCCTCGTGGATTTCCTTGAGGACTTTTTGACTTTCTCACCGCCGGGCATTTGAGGAGCGGCACCGAGAATCCCTCTTGAATAGCTCGTCCTCAATGAGGATGTATTTAGCGACCATCTTTCTAATTTCTTCACCTCCTTTTCTTGCAAGCTGCGGTTTGTTCACCCTGCAAATAAGCAGCAATTATATTGGTCATCCGACTTTTTGGTTCCTCCTCAATTGAGAGGAGGACTGTGTTTTAGCTAATTTGGGTTCGAGAGTGACTCTTGTATCACCGAGTGATTGTTGCCGTGTTTTTTAGTGCTTGGCTAGTTTGGCCAAGATATCGCCCTTCCATTTTGTTCCACGGGACATGGGTTAGTTCAAAAGACGTGAATTTAGATTTAAGTTCTTGTACCTTGGCTGCGATGTTCTTTGAGTAGTTCATCTTTGGCGCTGAAGGCGTTGGTAACTGTCCAGGTCACTGGGGAGGAGTCGCTCCGCACTCTCGTGTGTTGTGACGCCGAGGTCGGTTGCAAGTAGTGGTCATACTGGGCGATTAGTGCCTCGTATTCGCACTTTGGTTGTTGGTGGCTTTGAAGTTGAAACTGAGAGATTGCTCGATGAGGATACCATCTGGACCTTCTAAAGTTATTAGGCACCACTTCCTCTTGTGTTGGAGGAGCCGCCCACGCAAAGTGTCCAAAAGGGGTGGTGTTGGGGCGGCCTCATTCTCTCGCTTCCACTAACTCGCCACGAAATCGCCGGTGCTTGTGCTTTGATGGGGCCTGCGGGCACATACTTTATGTCGAACTCGATAATTCAATAGACCACGCTACCATTCTCAGGCTAGATCCGGCTTTGCTAGGACTTGGCGAATTGGTAGATCGATTTTCACCACCACCAGAGTAGCTTTGGAAATCTTGCTCGAGCTTTCTTCTTTGCAAGAACGATTGCATAGGCGCTCTCTCAATTTTTTGATATCGCCCCCTCCACATTCTGGTTGATGTAGTATATCGCAAGCGGGCTCGTCTTGTTCTGTGCATCAGAGATTTCGCATGCAAGCGTCTTTGGAAACGACTAGGTATAGTAGTAGGGGTATACCTTGCTTTAGTCTTTGTGAGAATTGGAGGTGATGCAGTCTTGTCTCGAGTTGTTGGAGTGCGTGCTCACATTCTTCCGACCAATTTGAAACTTGAATTTTTCTGAGTAAGCTGGAAAAATGGCTTTACTCGCCCGCCGAGCGCCCAAGGAATCGAAAGCGCTCCTATTTGGCTGCTAGGACTCGCACCTCTTTGGCCGTGGATGGGCTTACGGCATTGATTATTGCTCGGCATTGGGAGGGGTTGGCTTCAATACCTCGGTGGGAGAGGATGTAGCCTAGGAATTCTCCCTGCTGGACACCGAACGAGCACTTCTGCAGGTTGAGTAGAAGATCATATTTTTCTAGTAGCTTGAATATCTTGGCGGATTGGTCACATGATCGTGGAGTGCATTGCGATTTTACCACCATGTCATCGGCGTAGACTTCAATGGTCTTGCCGATCTCTTCTTCAAAAATTCGGTCCATCAAATCGATAGGTTGCGCCAAAGATTTTTCAAACCGAGCGGCATCACCTGATAGCAATAGTTGGAGCGGCTGTCATGAAGGCGATCTTTTCTTCATCGGTGTGGCTCATCCCGATCCGGTTGTAACGCAGTACGCATCCATGAAGGTGAGTAGTTTGAAGCCGGACGCCCGTCGGCGAGGCGCGTCAATGCTCGGCGAGGATACGCGTCTTTTAGGCGAGCCTTGTTGAGGTCCGTGTAGTCGATGCACATCCTCCACTTGCCATTGGACTTCTCGACAAGCACGTGGTTCGCCACCATGTTGGGTACTTCACTTCCGGATGAATTCGGTAGAGAGCAACTTTTTCATTTACGCGCTTTATGGCCTCTGTTTTCTCTTGACCCTGTTTTCTTTTCCTTTGGGACACAGGTTGAACAGAAGGGTTCAGTGATAATCTATGGCAGATAAAATTTGGGTCGATACCTGGCATGTCCTGGGGAGACCATGCGAATATGTGGACGTTGCCTGCAAGGAGCTTTAGGAGCTGGTCTTCAACCTCCGCCGAGAGTCTCGTCCCTATCTTTGTCTTCTGGTGTTGCATTGGGCCTATCAAAACCTCTTTTAGATCACCTGCTGGACGTGGCCTCTTTCCTTCTTTCGCTGGATCATACATTCTGGGGTCCAGGTCGAGGAAGCTACAATGGTTGTTTTTCTCGCTCTCGCCGCCTTCCGAAGCCGCTTTGATCTTTGGCGCTTTCTGCGTAACATTTGCGTGCCATCGCCTGGTCTCCTTTCACTGTTCCTACTTCCCCGTTGGGTAGGGGGTATTTGAGGCAGAGATGAGGATAAGAGATTGCAGCCATTAGAGCGTTGAGGTGGGCACGCCAACGATTATGTTGTAAGAAGATTTTGCATTCACCACCATGTACCTTAGCACCACTTGTTTTGTGGATTTCGCCTCGCCGAAGGTTGTTCTCAGTCGGGTAGCCTCGGACCTCCACTGTTCACTGCAAACCGCAAGTGTACACGGGTAATTTTTCAATGACTCCTCTGGTAGCTTGAGCTCTTTGAAGCATTTCCAATACATTACGTTGGCGGAGCTCCTCCATCTACAAGCACTCGGGTTACTTTGTATCCATTGGTGGTGACACATATCACGATTGGGTCATCGGAATGGGGTGGACTCCATTGAAATCTGTGATGTCAAAAGAGATCGACAGGTAGGCCGGGTGGATCTTGGCGGTGCTCATTGAGGCCGAGCATGATGGACGGGCGTATTTCTTCTGGCCGAGGATGAGGGCCTCCCCCAGAAAATCCGCCCGAGATGGTGTTGACTACTCCCGATCGGCTACTTCATGGCCGTCTTTCATTTGCGACTCCTTCCGCCCCCCTCGGGGGGTTGTCTTCCACGTGGGCTTTCCGCGCGCCTCTTCTTTTGTTCCTCGAGAGTACGAACTTCTTCAAGGATCCTCATTTGGATGAGCTGCTCGATCTGTTGCTTCAAAGTCCAGCAGTCGTCGGTGGTGTGGCCCTCTGTCCTGTGGAACCTGCAATAAGCTTCAGGATGCTTACCCATGGTGCCGACGAAAGGAGCCGGCCTGGTGATGGTTCCGTCGGCGAGACCATCGTTTAGAATGGCAGAGAGGTCGGGCCGAGCGGAGTGTAAGTGCTTTCCGGATTGGGGCGGGACTTCACATTGCGAGCTCTTCCTCCCGGTCTCGGCGGCCGAGGGCGAGAAGCGGTTCGGCGGCTCTCTTTCGGTGGCGATCGTGGCCTTACGGGTCCTCTAGCATCTCTGGCGTCCTTGGAAGCAGCAGTGTCCTCCGCTTCGATGTGCTTATGCGCCTCGCCTCGACCTCGTCCATGTTCACGGGAGTGGTGATAGACGATTGCTTCACTAAAGGTCCGTTTGGAGGCCTTTCATGAAAGTATCGCCACAAAAACTTCGTCCGGTCTTCAACATGCATTGTGATTTTGTTAAAGCGCTCCAAGTACTTCTTCACGGCTCGCTCGGTCCTCGCACGAGATCGAACAAATCTCGGGTGGATGAGCTTCTTCTTGTTGGCGGAGAATTGTTGGGACGAAACGGCGGTGGCAAGGTCTTCAAAGCCATTGATGGATCGAGCGGCTAACCCCTCGAACCACTCGAGAGCGGCGGCGTCGGTCAGTACTGCGAACATCTTGCGGCGGATGGCGTCATTACCCCACCGATCATCATGCGGGTGCGAAAGCGTCAACATGACTGCGGGGATCTCCGTCCCATCGTAAGTTCCAATGGCGGAGCTCTCGAAACACGGGGATGGGCACCGCCTCGATCTCTCCTATAAATGGTGAACGCATACTCGGCGATCGGACGACTCTCGCTCTGTTGTTCTAGAGGCGACTAGCCGCTCGTGGAGCCGAGCTTGCTGTTTTCGGTGCTTGGGCACGGCGGTCCGCTCGCCGTTCTCCGTGCTTGTTCGACGATTCTCGCGCTCTGAAGCGCTCTTACTCGCTTCCATCAACTCGAGGATCACGGGATCCGTGGTGCTATTGAGGCTCCACCGTTAGCTCTGGTTCCTACCATGGTGAAGTAGGGTTTCTTTGTTCGACGTGGGGTGGGAAGTTTCACAGGGCCCCACGGTGGCGCCAATGTTCCTAACTATTCCTCGAGTAGGGTTTAGCAAGAACACGAGAATATAGTGAGTGGAAAATAGAATGTTCATCCCTTTCATCGCCTCTGTAGGCGTATATTTATATTACAGAATGTCATAAATGCTCATAATGGTACATGAATGTCCCGAGATCTCGGCGAGATTCGGGCTTGCCTAATATATCTACTGGGGCTTACCGAGGCCGAGCCCTTTAGAGGCGTCGACCTACGATTGGGAGGTAGTCCATGCGTCGGCCGCGACACGTTGCCGACGGAAACCGGTGATGAGGTGCAAGGACTTGACGCCGTCTTACGAACCCAGATGATCGGCTAGGAGGCGTGTCATATCCGAGCCTTCCTGGGTGGTCGGCTGGGAACAGGCGAGATTCTCGGGCTTTTCTAATATATCTTGCTGGATTCTCACTCATGGCTGAGCCTAAGGGAGGCGTCGGCTCTTTGGGCGAGGGGGGAGTCCCTCACCTTGTGCGGCCGACAAGTCCCTCGACTCTTAAGGCGAGATGTGGTCTTCGTGAGCTAGTCTTCGTCTTCTAGGCCCAATCGAATCGGTTAGGAAATAATCTGCATCCGAGCCTTCTTGGGTGGTCGGCTAGGAACACTACACTTACAAAAAGAAGGAGAGATTCAGATTATTTAGCATAAAAGTCAGAAACTTTACAAAATGTGGAAAAAAATTACTATAAAAAATAAACAAATTATGTATTGATATTTTTATTTTTATTTTTCACGACATTTGTGTTTGTGTAAGTGTGTGTATTTTTTTTGGTAAGGTTTTTGCACTTCACCGTGGATTAGGGAGTGGGTCAGTTGTCACCTACTCACGGGGGTCACGGCGTGTCTATTTAGGGAACAAAAAACAAAAACGATAAATAGAGTAGACGCAACGCAAAGTATAAATGATCCCATGGATAACAGCTTTCACCAATCCCCGGGCACCGTATACCCCTAATTTTAATTTTAATTTTATCATTAACACAAAAAAAGTGATTAAAAGCTAATCTCCGTGACCCCCGATCACTATTTCTCTCATTTCTTTCGCTTTTGCCTCAACATTATCAACACCAAAAATAAATAACAAATCAAACAAATTCCCAAACGGCATTTTCACGTTCCAGCTTAGCCGTCACCATATCGTAACTCAAGCCGGTAACGCGCTTCCCCCTTTCCCATCCCTACCTTATAATATTCGTATATCTAATATATTTACTAATTTCTAAATGTTTTCATATGCTACAACAATTTATTTTTAAATTTAAAATAAAGATAAATCTGTTATTATTATTTTTTAAATATTTTTTGAAAGATTTGGGATTTCCTTCCGATAGTAGTTGTAGCGGTCAAGCCGAGCCGAATCCGATGACGCGAGCCAATCACACACTGGGGGTTCCCCCAACAACACGCGCCCCTTCCCGGCGACCGTACCGTATTATCCCACTCTTTCGCCTTTGTTTTCCTTCCGCCGTTTCTCTTTCTCTTTCTATCTTTCTCTTTCTATTTCTTTTCATCTTTCTCTCTCATCATCATCCAACCCTAATTCCCTTTTCTTCCGATGCCGGACTTCCACGATTCACTCACGCCGCCGTCGCGCACCGTCCCCGTTCGTGAGGATTGCTGGTCAGAGGAAGCCTCGTCCACTCTTGTGGACGCTTGGGGCCGTCGTTATCTTGAACTCAATCGTGGGAATCTCCGCCAGAAAGATTGGCAGGATGTCGCTGATGCCGTTAACGCTCTCCATGGCCATACTAAGAAGACTCATCGCACCGATGTTCAGTGTAAGAATCGCATCGATACAATCAAGAAGAAGTATAAGGTTGAGAAGGCTAGGGTTTCGTCTTCCAACGGTACCGTTTCTTCTTCATGGCCTTTCTTTGAACGATTAGATGCTCTGATTGGCCCTAATTTCAATGTGAAGAAGTCTACCTCTTCGCCATCGCCGTCACCGCCTATTGCTCTCCCTTTGTTGCCGCATCGTAAAACCTCTTTCTCTTCCCATGCGATTGCTGTACACCCGACGGCCGTGGCGCTGCCGCAGAAGCGGTCAGCAGCGACGGCTTTGGATGATGGTTACTTTAGGAGGAATTATTCTGCTATGGCTGCCGCGGCTGCTGCTGCTGAGGCTGATGAAGATGAGGAAGAAGATGAGGAAGAGGAAGTGGAGGAGGAGGAAGAGGTAGAGGTAGAGGAAGAGAGGGTAAGCGAAGTGGAGGAAGGGGAGAAGGATAGGGAAGGGATGAAGAGATTGGCGAAGGCGATAGAGAGGTTTGGTGAAATGTATGAAAGAGTGGAGGCACAGAAACTTAGGCAGATGGTGGATTTGGAGAAACAGAGGATGCAATTTGCTAAAGATCTTGAAGTGCAGAGGATGCAGATGTTTATGGACACACAAGTTAAGCTTGAGAGAGTTAAGCGTGGCAAACGATCTGGTTCTAATGGTGAGATAGTAAAAAATTTCAGCTTTTTAATTGCTTTTCCCCTTTTGGCTTGATTTGATTACTTATCGTACTTTTTAGTGTTTGGTGTTATGCATGATAAGGCTTTTGGACTAGGGGGATATGAGATGCTTCAATTCAATCAGTTAGCTTCTGGTTTAGGAAAATTAAAATAGTTCGTGTTGATTTTGGGTCTAGGAGTGCAATGAATGCTATGAATTGATTGTTTCTTATGGTTCTCAAATTAGCTAGCAAGTTGTGCGCTAGTACTTTGTTTTGGAGGGTACTTCACAGTTTATGATGAGACATTACTCTATGAGCTCTTTTTATATTAAAAATTAAAAACAAGTTGAGCTAGTCCTCTAATCTTTAGGGATGTCTGTGATGCTTACTGAAAAACAGCATAAACTGGATTGCAAGAAAAAAAGAGTTATAACACAGCTTTTTGTTCCTTATGCTGTAATATGCATGGTAGTAAACGCCTAACAAAAGCAGATCGTGTAGTAAAGTGGTTGTGCTATATGCGAGCAAAAATTTGGCTTGCTGGTTTGTCGACTGGCATTGATGGTGCATGTGATAGAAGACGTTTTCTCAATTTTATTGATTATAGCAAATGTTTAGACTCTTTCTGTGTGCTTTAATATGTTTGTATTGTTGTGTCCCATAACCATTTTCATTTTAAATAAGGCAAATTCTGGCTAATATCCCAAGAGCAGTTGTTAAGGAAACAAAAATAGATTTTTTATCATTGGATAGTGCAGCTTTTGAAACTAATAATTCATTAATGCCATGATTATCAATAAAATTTTCCCAAGTCTTGATTCCTCAACAAGTGTTCATAGCAATACCTTTAAAATATTATACTCAAACTTAGAAAAAATATTTTTGTTTTGTTGAATCTTCCGGCTTTAGTAAATAAATCAAGCACACATTAAATCTTCAATGCGGTTCTGTCTTCTGCAGGTGGTTTCATATTGTGACGGTAGTTTTAATTTTAAAATTTGGTCTCATAAAGTGAAGGGCTATTTTTTTGGGTTTAAATTTATTTGACATCTATTGATTGTAAATGTTTACAATTGACTGGTTATTTCATGTGTTTTTCTTACAACATCATATTGTTTCTGAGGCTCCACTTTAGTTGTTGAGTTTGGTGTTATGTTTTTTTTGCCTATGTGGATTGAATTTATTTGTTGATTTGTTATTATTTTATGCATGGATTTCTAGTTTGAAATGTGGTTGTGATTTTAATATATTATTATGAAATCAAGGCTGAATTGGTGTTTGGTGGTCTAAAATGATGTTTGGAACTTATAAATATATTAGTTTCACGGTAAATTCTGCGTACAAATGGTCAATGGTGAATTTTATTAGGTTGTTTATGGTTGTAGACTGCTAGAAGTTCCTCCTTTCAGAGCTCCGTCTTTTAGTTATGCATTCAGTTGCTGTTGTTGATTTCACTTTTTTTTAAAAATCTTTTTGAAATAGAGCTATCCATGGTAAACTGGGGCTATATTTCTGCTTTTATAAATGTAGTGCAGAAGCGTTTGTGGTGCATTTGTGCTGTGTTTTGACTTCCATAAATGTGGTACTGTTTGAAGTAGTTTTTGTAGGGTAATGTTGGAAGAAGGTAAAAGAAGGAAGCAATTTGATTCTTGAACTTTTGAGAACTGTAGGCACACGAATATGGATTTAGGTGAACTCAGTCACAACAAATTTAACATGTAATTACACAGGTCCAATACTGTCCATGATGTAGTTCAGGTTCAGAGGAGAACCTTAAAGAGTGTTCTCCAACTACTTGTGCATGTGTTCTGCCATCACCGTGGATTAGCAGAGACAGTGGCAATGGTAGAATCTGGTATAAAGCTGTATCTATCATCTGTGCTAGGAAAGTAAAGGAGCCACAAACCAATGTTAGCACTGTGTTGATGTCTCAGACATTCTAGGGAGGTTGGGATTTGCAAAGGGATGGGTTTGTGACACTGATACGAAGTTTTATAGGTTGATACTTGGATATTCAATACATATTCTGGTTAATTATCATCCCGTACATCCAGTTCAATAAGCATTATCATAAGCAATTGGAATATGTTGTATTTAGTTATTCAGTTGGGTAGGAGTGAGGTATGCAAGTCAAAGAAACTACCATTGCTGCCTTCTGTTTTTCCTCTTGATTATGGATAAATAGTTGGAAGGCTTGAAAATTTAGGAGACAATTTTGGATAAGTAGGCTTATATGTACAAATTTAAAATCAGCTAGATGAGTTTGCCTTGTCCTGAAATAGTGATGACCTGGAACTTTAGGATGGTTCCTCGTGGAGAAGATGAAAGTGTGGATGGGAACTTGATGGTAGCTATGGTTTATTGAGGGTGGTGTTTATCCCCTTCTGTTGGATTGAATTCTTGTCTTTCCTTGATTATGTTTGATCCTCTTGAGTTATGACTATTCCTTTATCCTTATTAAATGTATTGCATTTATAGTTAGGTAAAATCTTCCATCTTGGAGCTCTTTGGTCTCTTAAATTAAAATATTATGGTTTTCATGGATGTGATCCATGCTTGTCTTTTTTTTTTTTATGGCTTCTATGGTGTTTTATGTATGTTTTCCAACTTTTCCCTGTTTTATGTTGGGCGTATCATGATATCTTCTAGTTGCTGAATCTAGGGGATCCTTCAGTTTCTTTAAATGCTCATGGAGGTTGAATTTAGTTTTGTTATATCTTTTTATATCAAAAATGAGGAAAAAAGGTTAATTAGTTGAGACATATTTTGCTTTATGAACAAGGCGAATGATGAGTTACTGGTTTAAAATGTCTTTGGCACAATCCTTATCGACTGAATTGAATGCTGTTCGCTTGATACATTAGCTCTGGAGAGATATTCTTTGCAAACGATTGCATGTATAGCTGTATCCAGCTATGCAGTTGCTTGAGTGGAGTACTGCCTCCTCTCCTTTCACATACAGTATTTTTATCATTGTAGAAAATATAAAACTGTCGAAGTTTCTTTTTTCTATTGGAAAGCATTAACTATCAAAGTAATACAACAGAGCCACTATGAATTGTCCTTTCAATATTGAAAGGATTTATTTTTTGGTTGATGAATTGATGGTTCCTAATAGAACTCACTCAATTTACATGTCTTCCGTTACCGGTGAACTAATTTGACAAACTTGTTCTTTGCTGCAGATATGTATAGCTAGCCAAGCGGGTGATGGTTCAATGCTGGTTCTCGGAAGCTATCTTGCTCTGGGCTCACAATCATGGAAAAGTACATATCTTAAGCTGATTCTGTCTCGAGGGAATCTCCAATAGAAATTTGTCCAGGAGTAATTTTGGATTCTTTTAGTTAGCTTTTAATTTTGTTATTAGCCCTTATTATAAATTAATTCAGCAACTGTACTAGGCCTAATTCGGGCTCCCATATAGAATTTGCTCTAATGTACAACTCTTTTACATATCTCGTTCTTCCCCTTCTCTTTTATACCACCTCACTTTGTCTGTCAATGTTTACGGTTCACTTTAAATGGGTCAAGTAATTTACTATTATAAATATGGGTGCACTTAACAAGACCTCAAAAGCAAAAGTCCATATGTCGATTTCAAGTTGTACTACTATTTATGTTGACGTGTTTTTAAGGGAGACATGTAATATGGACTAGGTCATTTTTTTTTTCAATCATGCAATATTTTGTTGATATCGGGTAAGGTCATAGAAACATTACATAGAGTGTGAACTAGTTGCTTACACAAGAAGCAGTCTTAGGTCCTCTAACGGACAAACCACATCAAGTCTAAGCTAAGCTCTAAAGGTTACATTAGACACATGAGTAGTACCTGAACAACTGAGATCTTAATGAACTAATCAAACAACTCTATACGAGCTAATACAAATCAAAACTAAATAGAAAACAAATCCTAAAAAACCCCAAGACAACATCATAATTAAATTTTCCAACAAACCCTTCGTCGCAGGTCTTAGTCACGCCCACCGAACTACCACCATTCAACCAACACCACCAGTGAGCAGAGGAGAGCTCCACAACATCAAATCACTAGACCCACGAAGTTGGTACATGAGGTAAGACGGAAAGTCCAGACTTACCCCGTATTTGAAGGCCAACTGGCCCTAAGGCCTACCGATCAGATTCTGAGAGCTGTAAAGGATTAGGAGGGACCAATTTAAAGGCTTGAGCTTCAAACAGGCACAAAACAACACCCACATTGAAGGCAACAGTTAGGATGCAACTAAGAGAAATAGGTTAACATTAGAGACCAACTAGGAGAAAAGATCGGGTCGATCTCCAAGAAGAGGCGCGTCAAGAGGTTCTGGAGGTGGCCGATCTTTCTCGTCGTCAGCAGGAGGAGGAGTGGAGGAGTCCGACGGATGAGGTGGAGGACGGGTAGCCGTGGAATGGTTCAGTTACAGAGGAAGAGAAGCAGACGACCTGAGAGGAAGGGGAAGCATCGTGGAGAAGGCAGTTGAACCGTGAAAAACTACAATCTAATAAACTAGGAGCAAGAGGCGCCGCTAGGGAGCCAATAAAACCCTAACAAAGCGCACTCTCTAGGAACAGATATTATAGCTACCATCAAATATGGACTAGGTCTAAAGGTGAACCTTATTATAGATTGCCAACCCAAAACTAGAATTCGATTAACTTTGATGGAATAAATAAAATATTTGTTGAGTTGATATAGAGCTTAGAAGGGTTTACCTTTGGACCCTTTTTTTATAGGATCCCTAGTAGATTGATGCGCATGTGTCCCATTAAAAATAGTAGATAATATTAATATTATATTAAAAATCCTATATATATAATCCTAAATCTACTTTAATGGCCACTTTTGGTGGGAAAAAATTTTCCCCACCATTTACCAATATACCCCTCATTTTGTACCTCATTATTTACCAATATATCTCCACTCTATATTTTTGGAGCGACATACCCATGACAAATTTTTTTTCCAACACTTTTTTTTAATAATCAAAATGTACCCCTCATTTTGTACCCCACTGTTTACCAATATACCCCCACTCTATATTTTTGGACCGACATACCCCTGACAATCCCACTGTTTACAAATATACCTCCACTCTATATTTTTGGACCGACATACTTCCACTCTATATTTTGTGCCCCACTATTTACCAATATACCCCTCATTTTGTACCTCACTGTTTACCAATATACCCCCACTCTATATTTTTGGACCGACATACCCCTGCCAATTTTTTTTTGTCCAACACTTTTTTTTATCCACTTTTGGTGGGAAAATTTTATTCCCACCATTTACCAATATACCTCTCATTTTGTACCCCACTCCAATATACCCCCACTCTATATTTTTGGACTGACATACCCCTGACAAATTTTTTTTGTCCAACACTCTTTTTTTTATCCACTTTTGGTGGGAAAATTTTATTCCCACCATTTACCAATATACCCCTCATTTGTACCCCATTGTTTACCATCTATAATCCTATATCGACTTTAATAGCCACTTTTGGTGGGAAAAAATTTATCCCACCATTTACCAATATATCCCCACTCTATATTTTTGGACCGACATACCCCTTACAATTTTTTTTTGTCCAACACTTTTTTTTAATTATCAAAATGTACCCCTCATTTTGTACCCCACTGTTTACCAATATACCCCCACTCTATATTTTTGGACCGACATACCCCTGACAATTTTTTTTTTGTCCAATACTCTTTTTTTTAACTGTTTACCAATATACCCCCACTCTATATTTTTGGACCGACATACTCTTGACAAAAATTGAACCAATCTGATTTATGTTTGTAATAGGTAAATACAATTTATATTTTTTCAAATCGTATTTACCTATATACGTTTTCACTGACGAAAACCAAATAAATTTTAAAAAAAAAGAATCCTATTTATCTCAGAATATGGTAAATACGATGCGATTTTTTATGGAAAATCGAATTTATGTTTTATGAAGATAAATACGACTTACTATTTTTTGAAGTTTATGGGAGGAAATCGTATCTAGATAAATACGATGCGAAATGTGCTGAAAATCGTATCTATCTCCTAGAAAGTAAATACGATGAGCTTTAAAATATTTCTGGTCAAATCATATGTAAGTGAGAAATGGTCAATATTTCGTAAAGGGTTTAGGATCAATGACTAAATTAAAATACTTTTGAAAAAGTCATTGACTAAATTGATATATTGTAAACGCTTTTAACAACAATAATACACAGTTATTTTTTAGTGAATTATCTTTATCATATTATTTTTAGGCCATAGCTTGTATCAAATAACATTCTAGGCCTACACATTTTGGAAAACTTAGATAAGAGGGCAAAATATACTACGTAGATCAGAGTAATAAATTACTAATCTGTATGACTAACAAATTATTCTTGTCGCCCCGTGTATATATCTTGGGAGAAAATAATTGTTCTGATTTAATATAATCGTAAGTGCGTAGGCACGGGTTTGTGTCCTAGTAGCAAAGAAAAGCTCATTTGAGTGATATTATTTCTTTTTGACATGTACAAGTATAATAGATGTATTGTGGGGGTGTTCCCCCTTTTCTCAATTTTTTTTGAACCATTCTCAAAAAAAAAAATTAGATGTATTGGTATTTTGACTCTTTTTGTTGACAAATATACTCTTGATTCTCTAATATATAGTATATATATTTTTTTTGTCAAGTATCTATATAGTATATAACTATATATGGATCAGCGTGATACACTGGAAATTCAATGTGGAAAGTTTTATTGTTTTTGATATTTTAATAATTTTCTAAGAATGATAAAGTTAATTTGAAGCCCAAAATATGAAATTGCTAGATTTTATTTATGCACCATTCGATTTATATCTAGCATATATTTTTAGTGATACTTCTTTTCATGATCGAATTCTGCCTACTACGAGGTTAGAGATAGCGCCGTCTCAAACAATTTAGAGACATTATCAAAATCTTAAAAATTGGGTCCTTAATTACATTTTTATCAAACGCATCACTAAAATGTCAAATTACTTTACCGAAAATCTTTTCTGGAAGCAAGGATGGTTTCTATAACGATATATACTAATTTTTTTAGGGACATATAATTAAATGTATTATAATAATTAATGTTATGACCCACTATAGATTTTGTATTTATTTCTCTCGAAAAGGAACCATCCATTTCTTTTGAGAAATGGGGAGGATCCTAATCCATATAGGGAATGTATATTACGAGATAAGTTTTATAACGAGAGGTTGAGAGTATCATGATCATAGATCAAATCTTGAGCAATTGAGATTAATTTAAAAAGTCAACGTGATAACTACGTACCCATCTTTTATTCACAACCACCCATGTATTGTTATACGGTCCGCATTTAATCGTCCCACCCTCTCATATTAAATTTTCTCATTTGATACACTTCCCTATATATATATATATATATATATATATATATATATATATATATATATATATATATATATATATATATATATATATATATATATATATATATTGGTGAATATACAATATACATCACAGTCAATTACCATCATTGCCTCACTTTAGTTTAAACAACGGGTTAAATATGCTTTTAGTCGTTAGAAAATTTAAGTTATTTACTTTTAGTCCCTCATGACTTTTAATAGCGCTTCAAGATATTTAATAGCGCTTATAAAAGGTAAAAAATGCTATTAAAAGTCATGGAGCGTTATTAAAAGTCATGAGAGCCTAAAAGAAAAAATCCCAAATTTTATAGGGACTACAAATTGGGGAATTTTTTTTGAGGGACTAGAAACAAAAACACAAATTTTATAGTGCAAAAAACATATTTAACCCTAAATATGATCTCAAAGGCTAACTCTGATGGTCTAATCCAAGGGATTTCTCTGGCTAGAAATGCTCATACACTAACTCACTTATTTTTGCAGATGATTCCATTCTATTTGGTCAGGCTTCTAAGGAGGAGATGTACCAAGTGGTTAAGATTCTAAATGAGTTCACTACAGCTTCGGGTCAAAGAATAAATCTTCAAAAATCAAGCTTGGGGGTTGGGAAAGGCACTACTCTGGAAGCTCAAGCAGAGCTCTCAGCTACCTTAATATCCCCATTTGGGACTCCCCAGACAAATACCTAGGAGTCCCTACAGAGTGGGGCAAAATATTCTAAAAACCAAGCTCTTCAATAGATCAAGGAAATGGTGTTTTCTAAATTGCAAGGGTGGAAAGAACAGTATCTTTCCCAAGCAGGAAAGGAAGTTCTAATTAAATCTGTTAATCAAGTTATTCCATCCTATGTAATGTCTATTGTGAGACTACCTAAGAATTTTTTCTAGTCTCTTTGCTTTGCTATAGCAAAGATTTCTATTATTAATTAAAAAACAAATTTTCATTTTCAGTCTTTAATACATTTTCCCCCAGTTTTTGGTCTCCACTTATATTTTTCTTTCTATTTGCACTTGTGTTCTTTACTTACATCTTTGTTTGCACTTTTAGTTAACCGACTACGACATATGCACCTGTCACATCAAACTTTAATGACTAGGATGTCAAATGATTCAACATGATAGGTGATTTGAGATATAAATCACTGAAAAGTGTGACAAGACTGTTATTCCAATGTGGTAAACCTGATGTCTACAATTAGGGTCTCTAGTTATTTAATCCTTTGTAATACCTTTTGTACTTTTTTAGTTTTCTGTTTTAAAGTTTATGAGGAGCTGTTAGGGATTTGTTTGCTTGTAATTGCTCTTAGCTAGTCATGAATATATAAGACTAATATACAATAGCGGTTAAAACAACGGATCAATACCATAACAGAGGGGGAAAAAAGAGAGATTGGGGTTTTTCCTCTAGCACTGAATTCGAGATTAACACTATGTTTGGTTCACGGGAAAGAAAGGGGATGGAAAGAAAGGAAAAGGAATATTTTATTTTTCATTATTTGGTTTGCTTTTGAAAAAGAAAGGAAATAAACTTTTTGGGTAGGACCGACACAAAAAAGACATCATGAAAAAAGGGCACTTTTGTATGATTTGACTAAATACCCTTACACAATTCTAGTACTATCAAATTTTATTTAATTATTAGGGACATTAAAATCTTTTTATAAAGAGGCTTCTTTCTTTTCTCTCACTTTCAATTCCACTTTCTCTCATACCAAACAATTAAAGTAATCCTCTCACTTTCTAAACCTAATTTAAAACCCGTGGCTTAATAGATTCAATAAAACTGGTCTAAAGAATTTACTTAGAACCCCTTATATACACACCTGTTGGATGTGGAATTGGGTGATCAAGATTTGAGTTTGAGCAATTTTTCCTTTTACTGTTATCATTCTTACGCTTGATTTTGCAATTAGTGAAGGCCCAGGTCCTCGCACCTTGTTCTCGTTGCAAAGCTCGTAGCATCGTACCTTCTTGCTCTTGTCCTCTGGCTTTCATCTTCGCGAACACGAAGGTTGTCTTTTCTGCTAGAGTATGCATGGAAGACATTTTAGGAAATTTGGTCTTTTAATTTTCTTTCTCTAACGCTGACGGTTTTTACTGAAAATTGTTTTCTGTGTTTTTCTTTTATTTCTTTTATTGAAACACAACGTTTTTGACGTCACATGATCACTTAATTAAGTGACTCACGTGGAACCAATAATGACAATTGCCTCTATTGCATTCCGTTCAACACAATATAATATGCCTAAAATGCAGCAACATTTTTACTTCTTTATGATCTCAATGAAAATAAACATCACAGATTATTGTGAACTTACAAGGCTGTTGTACATATATATATTTAAGACTTACTCAGACCAAACTTGCTCCAAAGGGATTATTCTGAATTACAAAGTGGGATATCAATATTTTCCTGATGAAGTACAGATGATGATACTTCTAGCTAGGACATGCTCGTTCTCTTTGGCAAATTAAATTCCCAATAATCCAAGTAAGTTGTTCGTCTGCCCCTGATCAATGCAAACAAATATTAAACAAAATTGACTTGTTAAACCTAAAAATCAAATCCTTTTATAGTACTATAACATATATAATCTTAGTGAGAGGTCACTAAATGTTAAAATTGGTTTCGATAATTTTAGCATTTCTAGTGGCTTTGTTACAATTGTTGCAAACATGCAAATAACCATTTTACAACACCAATTAACCAAGTATTTTAGGAAAAAAAGCTTAGCCTTCATAGACCTCTTTCCACATGCAAGAGGTACTCTCATCCACCAATAACCCCAACCGTTACTTTCTCAGAAAACTAAGATTAAATAACCTAAAAATTATAGTCAAATACAGCCAAATAACCATTTTACAACACCAATTAATCAAGTATTTTAGGTCATTTACCAAGTAACCAAATAAACCAAGTTTTTAGTCAATAACCTAGAAAACTGTAAAATGCAGGTTGGTTAATGACCTAAAAATTTTGGTTAATTGGTGTTATAAATTGGTTTTTTTTGGCTATTTTTGAGTAAAGGTTCTTGGCTAAATAACATTACTCATCAATAACGTACTTTCATCGAGGGAGATTTGAGTCCTTCTAGGAAAAAATTTAGAGAATCCACCACACTAAAGACTCACAGGGTATGGAGCCACATATCATTCATAGAAGAGGCAATATTGACCTAATTTTGTCAAGGCCAAAAAGCCACTTCGATGAATATAGTTTAAGTACAAAAAGGGTTATACTGATATAGTGTTTTATTAGAGCTAGAAGATAATATCTCATTTCCAATCTCCCAAATATTCCACCAAATCACCAGTTAAACAACAATTAAACCCTTCATGTGGTGACCCTTGCCTCCTTAATAAACTTTTATTTTAGACAAACCTATTTTGGAGTGGTGCGTGGTATATCAGAGTTGGATGTCATTGTCTCTATCCTTTGTGGTTACACACTAGAGGTTGAGCGACACTTATTCCCATGTGACTTCTTTCTCCAACCTATGTTCTCTATTTTCATAGTGGTGAGTTCCCAACTCGGAATAGAAGGCAGTGATCATGGTTTAACATGCAGTGCTCAAGGGCAATTTAGGAAATCAGGAATGAGAGACAATCTTCTTCAATAAAATCCTAGACCTCAGAGACCCTTTTTGTAGGTAATTTAGTTACTCGCCTGAAAATCACTCATAGGTAAGACTAAGTTGAGTCATAACTTTTTTTCTATCAATGATGTGTGGACTTCTTGAAGTGTATCTCAAATCTAGGAGTTTAAGTGTGGTGTTGAGTTATATGATACATTTTAGGTGTATAAGTCCTCTTGGATGAACTAATTAGTATTTGTCTTTCTAATGGTTTAAGTACATTCTTACTCAAATATAAATAAAAACATTAAAATTAAGGTTTCCTTTTAAAAAAAGAAAGACACATTCGTCAATCTAAATGTGAAACTGAAATATATGTCCACCCACAAGAACTACAATAAGCTGAGGAGATTGATCATTGATTTTTTTTTCTTCTGTCAACAACGTGCTTCTATTTTTTTCCCTATAGACAAAATTCCCCATTTAACTTTGATTGAATTTTCATCCTTATATTATGGAGGTTTTTTTAAGCGACAAAATATATATATTCATAATTATTGTTGAGAAAAAAGGTATTCAAAACCTGCTTACATAAGCCCATAATGTAGAAATAATAATAGAGGTATACGCCTCCCAGCCCCTAGGTAGAAATTAGTCAATCCACAAAACTATAACTATATCTACGAGATACAATCTCATGGGTCTACAAATCAATCATGGACTATATTTTCACTTAGACTTTGTTAGGATTTTTCGTATGTATAAGGGTTGAGTACTCATTGTACTCGACTTTTATTATATATGTTTGCCTTAAAAAAAACTTAGCCTTAGTTAGGAATCATTTCCATGAAAAAGCCTAATTGCAAAAACAGTCTCAAACAAGTCTAGGATTTATTTCAAAAGATTTTCATCTATGATTTTTCAAATTGCCGAAAGTATGGAATGTCTCATTATCAACCCTTTTGGGTAGGGAAGTTTTTTTATTTGATCAAGCAAAAGTATTTTATATTAATTATAGTTAAAAGGGGTACTCATATCTCATCCATAAGAGTATCACAACGGCCAAATAGGCCAGTACAAAAGATTACCAATAGTACATATCGCACCAAAGTCACGGGGGAGCACGAGCCACCCCTGGGTAGGAAGAGAAGTATTGCAATACAAATGACTGATATTTTCTGGGAAAACACTCCAACGGTACCATAAAAAATGGAGAATAGAGAAGAGAGATCATACAGAAGAACCAACATCATACCAAGCCACCTAAACCCTGAATACTATAATTGGATAGCAAAATCAGAACTTATTGTAATTTGTTAGTTAATTTTGTGTGTGTGTGGATTGGATTGTATTGGCTGTATATGATCAGGTAAATTGTAACTATAAAAAGAAAAATACACAAAACAGAAAAAAAAAAATAGACAATGGACAACGCTTTTAATGAAGTGCTGCCTATATGAGGACAGAGTTGGGCAATATGCAGCGCTTTCAAGGGAGTGTTGTGTATCTGAGAAAATGTTTGGGCAATTGGTAGCGCTTTTTAAGAAGTGTTGCCTATCTGAGGACGCGTTTGGCAATGGGTGACACTTTTTAGGGAACGCTGCCCATTGTTGAAGTGGAATCAAAGCGCACGCTCGCAGTATTTCAAAAACAGCTGCACATGGGTGAAAAAAAAGCGCTGTCTATCTACTAGATCTGTTATAGTGTCTTCTGATTATTTTTTACAAGGACACTTTGTCTCCTTTTTTTTAGATAAGTCAAAATTAAATTTAGGAGGCACAATGGTGCTCCAAGCCTTTTACATTTAGCTCAAACAAGCAATCGGACTATTACACCCCCTCCTTGAAATCCAAATTTTCACCACCTCCACTCCTATATGCTACCCATCCCCAAGAGATACTTTTGACTTGTTGTAGCATATATTCAACATTAATTGTGCCTCCTCTAACGATTACATTATTCCGGTGTATCTAAATTATCCAAATACAAACAATCCAAATCACATATCTCCATTTCTTCTTGCTTTTCCCCTTTATATTCAGACCGTGCCTTCTCCAAAATCCCCCACAAAGAACACACATAGAGACTTCCTCCTCTTCAGAAATATCCTCCTCCTAAATAGATAATAATCTATTCAAGAGAGCCCACTATATATACAAAAACTACAATCTTGGCTGGGCAAGACCCTTTTTATACTTATGAGGGTGTTATATTATTTGGATAATATTTTGCTTATAAAAAAATTTATTTGGATAATGTTTTCAAAGATAGACAATATTGACAATCTAATGATCAACAGACAAATAAAAAGTGAAGTGTCCAATGTCACCTTTATGTAATCTTTCTTCACACACATTAATGGCTATATATATTAACCATTCTAAAAGTATGGCCAGAAATGAAATACACCTAAACAAGACGTTTGTGCGGATACCGGGGACAAGCAGATAAAACAACTATCTTTTCCACATTGTGTATATAGTGTGACAATATTTTTTTGGAGCATACCATATCTAGGTACAGTTTGTTAAACATTATGCGTCACTATCATATTTCTACTTCTGGAAAAAATTAAGATATATATTTATTCATTTTATTAAAAAAAATGACAGAATTCAAAGTACGTTTTTGGTTGTACGTAAATTTATATGTAAAGACATGCAACGTACGTATGCCATATATTATATGAAGGTCACATGGCCATGGGGAGCAAAGGAAATCTTGCACAATCAGAAAGAGGCCCAAAATTGGCATAAAGTTAGCACCTGAGAAGTATTTAAATAGGAAACTGCAATAATAGTGTCACTCTTGAATGATATGAGAGAGAGTGGGACATAGAGTAGACGGAGAGAGAAGGTATCCTTTTCTAGTTTAATTATTATTCTTACAGCTCTTTATTCTTCAACCAGTAAATTATTCTCTAAAGTCTAAGCCAACAAAATTTCTCAATCAAAACCAAAATTTAGGGTTCTTATTCTGCTAGCTTCTAGGGTTTTGTATACTCTTATCTTTATCTTCACTATTAGTACTAAATACTAATCTTTCTACCCTCTCTCAACTCAAATAATGGCTTTAAAATTCTCAATTAAATTCAAGCAGAGTAATTCATAGACAGATGAGATGATATATATATAATTATTATTAAATTAAAATTTTACCTTGAATCGATCTCAAGATGCTAATTGCTTGAAGGAGTTGTTATGAGTTCCTTTAATTTGAGTCCTCTTATTCTTCTTTTTCTTTGTATATGGAATTCCTCTTGCCTTAGACTGACGCTCCTTAACTTCACGAAGATAAACACGAATAGCTCCGGTACCAAAGGGGTTAGTCTCCGGTGAGCCACCGTGTTCCTCATAAGCAGCTCTAAGCCTTCCGATGAGTGCATCAAGGCTTCCCCAAGCTTGTCTCAGTGGACAAGTGCACGGTGCCGGCGGTTCGGGTTGTCCGAAGAAGATGCAACCGTGTAAATGAACCTTAGTCTTTCCAAATTGATCGAGGTATCGAAGAAACTCTAGCACGTGGTTGAAGTTACACTCAGACATCGAAATTGGAGGTGTTAAGTTCTTCAAGTATTGTCCAAACGTGTTCCAGTCACGCCGTTTTTGTGACTCGTAACGGCTTAGAGGAGCTGCTGTTGGCTGTTGATCGGCTCCGCCAGCTCGCGACGAGGATGATGATCCTTGAACGACGTCGTTTTGCATTTCGTTGGACATGGTAATTAGTAATTAGGGTGGTGTGGGAATGAGAATTAATAGGTAGCTAGTTGTGTGTAAACGAATGTGCGAGTGTGAGAGTGCAGTGGAGAAAGATGAAAATGAATCACATCGAGGACGACATGTCATGGGCCCCTATTTGTTCCCCCCTTTACTTCTCTTTCTCATTCTTTTTATTTATTTCCACTTTTTACCTATAATTACACTAACTTATAATGGATACTAGATATTGTTGTTGTTTTATATATGTTTTTGGTTTGTTTTCCAGGTTTTAAAAAGAAAATTTATTTATATTGTGTCGCATCAATATAAGAGTCATCATTTTCTTAACAACAATGTTATTTGGACAAAAAAAATTTAGACAAAAATAGACAAAAACTAACTTACAATATCAGTTAACCAAATTTTTTAGGTCATTAACCAAGTGATCTATTAACCAAGTTTTAATCAACGTCTCGAAAACTGTGAAAAAACAGGTTGGCTAATTGTCTAAAAAACTTGGTTAATTGGTATTGTAAATTGATTTTTTGATCTATTTTTGACTGAAATTTTTGGCTAAATTAGAACATCCACAATAAAGTACTCTCTATTTGAATCCTTAAATGGACTCCATATGTACACATCACTATTTTATAAATTTTTAATATTAATACCTAATGCAACATCATCAAAAAAATTCTTAAATGGGTCCCACAAATAACTACGCATCATCAGTTTATCAACAAATAACTCACAAATTTTTAATTGGGACCCACTTAAGGTAATAGAGAGAAAGTCCTTTGTAGAGAGACTTTTCTCTATAAAGAACAAAAACTTTTTTTGCATGATAGTATTCCTTATTAAGGATGATCCTTAATAAGGAAAAAACACTATAAGGAACACCATTGTAATTGTAGATGCTCTTACAATATTTATGAAGTGTTAGTTTTCAGCTTTTGAAGACCTCCTATTTTCACTCTTTTGATGTCTTCTAGCTCACCAACGAAGCTACTACTTGAGACTATTAAACCAAGGAGATTGACAAATTATTTTATGGGTATTATAGGATATGCCAATATTCCTTTCTTTATTTTTCTTTTCTTATGTAATTAACAATTAATATATATATATATATATATATATATATATATATATATATATATATATATATATATATATATATATTTCTTTTATTTTCCCATATCACATATGAAGATGTTTCTGTTGTGCGTGTTAAACGTGCATCCAAAAAATGTTTTTGAAATTAGAGGGCATTCGTAATGACTAAATAGATAAATCAGGAGTGATCACTAGTAATAGCCCGTTTGACAATTATATGTGCTTACATTAATGACAAAATAGGTTAAACCAGGGTTGGTCATCACTAACAATCTAAGTTTGAATATAGACTTGATTCTTTTGGAAATATTAGATTATGGCGTGGTTTCAAAAATTAATTAGAACTAAGTAAAAACATGAGTTAGTTTGGTTTGTAGCTAGGTTAGTAAAACTGGAAAATAAGTTGATCAAAGTCCCAAAAGTTTTAATTTTTTTTACTAGGCTTAGCTCTCTCTCTCTCTCTCTCTCTCTCACCTCACTCTTGATCTCGCTTATCACTCTAGCTTGGCCCTCACTCTCTATTACCCTCATTTTCAATCTTGTTTTATCTGTCTGGCTCCCGCTCATCATCTTTATTGCTCTTGCTGATCATTACTCATTGTCGCTCTTTCACACTCTCAGTCTCGCTCTCGCTCCTTGCACTCAAGTGGTGATTATGACTCTCCCTCATGCTCTTGCTATCAACTGATTCATGTCGTTAATCTCATCAGCAGACTCTCACTCGTTTTGGAGGTTAAGCTTCATCATTAGTAGATTCTGGTGAGAATCTTGATCGTCTATGGTTTCTCTTTTGGGTGTGAAGGTTGTAACGCCCAAAATAATTTAATTATTTATTTAATTAAGTTATTTAAGGCTTGCAACATTTAATTTAGTTGGGTTTATTTTATCAAAAAGGAGTCTAATTTATTGAGTGAAATAATTATGTTAGAGTTTATCTCATTTTCAGGGGGTGTCTAAATAAGTAGAAAGGGTGGTGCTAATAAAGGGCCCAAGTCAATTAGTGACCTAAGCCCAATTGCCTAAAACCCCTAAAACCCTAAGGAAGGGTCCCATTACCCATATTTTGAAAGAAAGGAACGAAAGAATAGAGAGGAGAAGAGGGAGAAGCCAGAAGCGGTACTAAGGGGGGGAAGGAAGGGTTGTTCTCTTGAGTTTTGGCTTGGTAAGTGAGTCTTTGGTCTCAATCTTCCTCATTTCCTTTCCTTATTCCATTTCTATGAATTCTATGGTCTCATTCTTGTCCATTTTGAATTTCATTTTCACCCCAAGGGAAGGAATTTTTCGGTTCAGCTGGAAAAGTGGTTGGGGGTGCTTCATTTGGTTGATTTTTGGTGTTTGGTTGAAACTCTAGCTCATTCAAGGTTAGGGGATTCTCATTCATATCTATAATAACTTGTATGATATGTGTTGTGTGTGGAATAGCCCTAGGAGGGTTTGTTTTGTGTAAATTTTATGTTAATCTTATATGTGTGTGGTATTTGATGTTTAAATTGATGTCACTATGATGCTTGATGTATGGAATAAATGTGTTGTAGAATATGCATGCCATGTGTTTGTTTAAATGCTTCAATGTGAAGAATTATGAGAATGTGTGAATTAAATGATGTTGATTAATTTCCTAGATGAGTGTTATTAAATTGAGAATTGAATTGTTGGATGAAAATGTGGTTGGGTTGTTTTGGTTAGGTGTGTTCAGGGGCGCCAAATTCACATGAAATGGCGCACTGGTTACGTAATGTGCACGGTTGAAATTTTATTCTTTGAAAGGGGCGCCATTTGCTAGGCAAAATGGCGCCAGTGTGTCTTGTGTTTGGGTGGCGAGTGCGGGCGCGATTCGGCTGGGAACTTAGCGCCCGGTGTGCGTGGTCTTTGAATGTGCGTGAGTGAGAGGGCACAGCGCCAAATGTGGCGCCATTGTGCGCGCTATGCTGCGCGTGCGATGTCTTGTGCGTGCGCGTGCGTGGTGGGAATGGGCGCGGTGTGGGCGCCAAAATGGCTAGTTGTGCCTAATGGAGTCTAAGTGATGTTTTAGTCCCTAAGTATTAAATTAATCCTTGGTGTGACAAAATAGTCCCTAAGTATTAAGTTAATCCTTGGTGTGACAAAATAGTCCCTTAGTGTCTAATTAATCCTAAATGTCAAAATAATTTCCTAAGTACCCAATTAATCATAATGTGTCAAATAATTCCTTAGGTACTAAATTAATTTTGGGTGTATTAAAATGGTCCTTAGGTGTTGAAAGGGTCCTTAAGAGGTGATTTGGTCCTTAGGTGAGATTTAATTTAATAAATGAGGTGTGGGGTGTTGTGGTGATGAGTAAACGACGGGTAGGCTTCGGCCAAAGCGACGAGTTGTGTTGAGGTGATGAGCAAGCGACGGGTAGGCTTCGGCAAAGCGGCGAGTTGTGTTGTGGAGATGATTAAGTGGTGAATTAATGATTGTTGTGATAAATTTATTGTGTTGTGATGCATTGTCATGGTGTCACATAAATCATGCATACAAAGCGACGATGTGGGCCGGCCAAAGTGGCGAGGGCTTCGCCAAAGCGATGATGATGGATCCACATGCATATTGCATACATGCATATCCTCATGCTTTCTTAGGTAAATCTTGGTGATGCTTAATTGATCCATTACTATTATTTCTTGGTGTTGCAAGTAAATGATAAATGCCTTAATTGTTGTGGATTGGTGTTGTTAGTTGCTTTCCTAATATAATGCTTATCCTACTTGTTATTGTTTATGTAAAGAGACTCGCCCTAGTGCTTTTATGTTGCTGCTCTCGTGGCGACGTGCGGTGATCTTGAGTGAAGGTGTCGGGCCTTCTTGGGTTATTGTGTCACTACGATTAGTAACACCGGGGGACGGGGTTGTAGTATTGTCATTCTATTTTATGTATTAGACTGATTTGGATTATGTATTGAGTATGTTAAGCTTAGTTTTATTTCCATTTGTCTTTGTGAAACTATTTTACGGATTGTTGTAAACTTTAAGCAGTTTTGAGGTTTAACCCACTTGGCTATGACACATATATCACGCACTAGATGCGTTTGAGTTTTAAATGTTATTTTGTGATGTTTCGATGAAATGTAGCACTCTCTTTGAGGTGCGTGGAAAAGTTTTTGAAAACTCTGATTTTTATTTATTAAAATAGTATAAAGTAGAAGGGGGTGTTACAAAGGTTGAACAAAACAATACCTGTAAAGTGAGCACTTCTCTTCCCTCTCTAAGTATGTAAGTACCGGTGAACTTGAATCTCTCTAGCTTTAACATCGTTTAATGAAAGAGAGCTCTAATTAGAAAAATATACTTGAAGTTGCTTCCATAATATGGTAGGGGTTATGAGTTCAAATCATAGAATTAACCTATATAATTAATAAACTTTATGATAAGGCTTATGAATTAGGATTGCTATTCTCCCTATAATAGAATTTAATAAAGATTAGGCCAAATTATACTTTTACTCTCTTATTTTTAAAATTCAGACATTCAGTCCCCCTATTTTTAAACTCGGACATTTGATCCGCCTATTTTCAAAAACTTAGACATTTAGTCCAACTGGGGATTTTGCTTATGTTTTAACTGATGCGAAGTTCATTAATTGATGTGGCACCTTATGTAGGCATCACATGTGGTTGCACGTCAATCAATGAGACACATAAGATTGACATGTCATTTATTTATTTAATAAAATATTCAAAATAAAAATTAAAACCTAGTAAAAGAACCCTAATTACTTTTTCTTCTCGCCCTCTTCTTCCTCCATCTTTTTCTCATTTCTTCAAAACATTAACCACATTCTTAGGTACACAAACATTATCATTATCTCCCATCACAAAATACCTCACATATTCCATTTGGATTTTATACTTGAACTTTGATGTATCTACAGAGTTCAATGGGGGCAAAAGGGGGTCTCATCATCTAACTCTGTTTTCACCTTTTGTTCTAGCCAAACAATGCCACACATTTTATTTGGTTTCCACCATAACTTGATTGACTCCTTTCTCTTCTTCCATAGCTTTGCATCCGTCATTATAGAGAGTTGTTTTTTGTGTTATTAAAAAATTGTCTCTTTCCAAACAAGTCTTAGCTTCTTCCCATGATCAATATCAAATGTCGACAACTATCCATTCCACAATGGATGTATTCCACATTAGATGTATTCAACGTCTTTGCTAATATTCTTTTTTAAATTTTATAATCTTCTTGTTTAATTTATTTATAATTTAATTTTTATTTGAAGTTATTTGACTATATATTTTACAAACCAAGTCCATTAGTCCACAGGCATAAACTACCCTGGGACACTGGGTGGACTCAGGGCTCCCGAGTTCGATTCCCACTTTGGACAAGCTTTGTACAATTTAGAAAAGAAACCGAGTGTGAATATGTTTACAAGGAAGTTTTCTAATATATAAATGCATAAAAAATTTATTACTCATTTACACGAAGTAATTTAGCCAACCCCGTGCATCGCACATGTTATGGGGCTAGTAACATATATCAACTACATAAAGTTCTGAGAATATACTTTATATCATATAAATATAAACAATATATAGAAAGAGAGGGGATGGGGAGAGGGAGACACTACAACATAATTAGTATATAGGCAGCGTTTTTTTTCATCCATGGGTAGCGCTTTTGAGCGCTGCTGAATGTGGCGCTGGGTATTCCACTCCAACAATGGGCAGCGCTTCCTAAAAAGCGCCACCCATTGCCCAAACACGTCCTCAAATAGGCAGCGCTTCCTAAAAAGCGCTGCCCATTGCCCAAACGTCCTCAAATAGGCAGCGCTTCCTAAAAAGCGCGCCCATTGCCCAAACACGTTTCAAATAGGCAGCGCTTCCTAAAAACGCGCCTATTACCCAAACACGTCCTCAGATAGGCAGCGCTTCCTAAAAAGCGCTGCCCATTGCCCAAACACCTCCCCCTATAGGCAGCACTTCCTTAAAAGCGCTGCCCATTGTTTAATTTTTTTAATTTTTTTGGTTGTTGTGTATTTTCCTTTTTATATTTGCAACAAAAAAATTAAATCATACATCAAAATATTTTTAATAGTGATATCTATGAATTTGTTGTATTTAAACTTGAATTAAATCATACATCATAAAAAAATTAAATCATACATCCAAAATACATCCAAAAAATTAAATCATACATCCAAAATAACAAAACATGAATTTGCCAAATTTAACCTAGCCTTGTAATGAGCATCAGAGTAACATGGTGGGAGGTTTTCCCTACAGTGGTGGGGTTCCATTTCGACAGAATATTATTCATGGCCGGCATAGCAACTCCTATTAATGACCAAAATATGTAAGCTTCACATACAAAATAATTATCATCAAGTTGTATCAACACAAACTAACTAACTCAAGAGGAATGCTACATATCACATGCAAAAATCATCCCAAATTCATAAAATCACGTGTAAAATTTTTAGAAATGTTAGCAAAATTGTTATTCATTGTTATGCGGAAACTAACAGCAAGTTGACCAATAAAAAATGTTCATAATGTATCACGAAGAAACAAAAAAACATTTCATTTTATCCTTTACTAGATAATTTAATTTGCCAACAAAATTAACAGCTGTAAGCTTATTTTTAGTAGTAGAATGCAGGAAAGCATGTTGTTTAAGAAAAATTTAACAGAACATACTTCACCGATTCCCATGAAATGGGCAACTAGCGGGAAAGGCAACCCAAGTTTGCGCAAACTACAAGAGTGAGGATTGTCGCAATGGACCACCAAACCACGGCGAATCCCAATACCTGCTTTCCTCCCACGGCGAATCCTAAAACAACTAACAAAACTAAGTTGTACTTACAGCTCCAATAACATAATTATAAACCAATAGGATTCAAGTGAATACAATAAGTGAAAAAGGGAACTAAATCCCATCAATATATTTATGATAACAATATTATCAAACAAATCCCACTAATGATTTAACACCTGCCAAGCTTGGGTACTATAATGATTTATCTCATCTTTACTTATTTACTTGAGCTCATGCCAGACTTCCAGAATAGCTGCTTCATACAGAATGGTACATCCTTCACAAGTGGATTTCCCTTAGAATGCACCTGACAGAGAATAAGTGTTAGACCAATTTATACACAAGATGGTACATTACATACTCAATTTAGAAACCCTCAATTTAGAGACAGTAGAGGCATACAATTTTCTTAAAATCAGCAGAATAGAAGCCTCCTCCGCAGTCCCTCATAAACTTGCCTAGCAAGATGTCCTGTAATAAGTACAGCTGACAAACAAAGCAAAATGAAAGCGCGAACTTTCCTCTAAATAATGCTTTGCCGACTTTCCTAAGATCTCACTTCTTGGGTATCTAGTTACGCCATTTGACCATTTCGAAGAAACACCTTTGTTTTACCAATGCATGCGAATAACCAATAAATTTAGAAAAACATAATATACACTGTAAAGTCCAATCTGCAATCATCTAAAGCACAAATGAGAATTAATAGCAATTTAGGTTTGTAGTGCACTTGTGAGACATGAAATTTTGATATTCCTAGACAGAAAGCACAATTTCAAAATCGACTGCCAGTAAAATAGTAGTGAATCTGAAGCACACAAGGAAATTAGAAAAGGAAAGGTTCTAGGTTCTCTCCAAATTCTAATGAATTAAAGGTTCAACCACATAGTAATAGTTACTGATAACCTTAAAGTCCAATACAAATGGGCATTTGAAAGCATATCTGTTTGTAAGCTTATTTCTAGTAGTAGAATGCAGGAAAGCATGTTGTTTAAGAAAAATTTAACAGAACATACTTCACCGATTCCCATGAATGCACGGGCAACTAGCGGAAATCAAGTAAATGCATAAGCTATGAGACAAAAGCTTCTTGTTGTCTCTTAGATAAATGATATTTTTCAAGCAAAGATAGCAAAACTTTAATTACCTTTGAATGATGGTATTGAAATCTTCGAGATCCACATTGGACATTTGAAATTGACAGAACCACAATTGCCCATGCAAGAATGCTACAGAACAAAGATTTTAAGTCTACACAAAGAAAAAAGCGAAAAAATATCAGGAACCATATTCTCCTTTGTTGATATGGTATTCAATCATTGTTCTTTCATACCCTAACAAGTAAATCCTCAAGGAAAAAACACACGTCTTCTGCAAAGCAATTAAACAAGCGGATAAAGAGAATTAGATTTTTTTCATAATATTTATTACATAAATGATTTATCACTAATTCCCATCTCGGTTTGATTTCTCTAATCACTTTCCGTTCCACCTTAGATTATAAACATCCAAAAGGAAAGTAAATTATCAAACATCACTCAGCATATTAGTACTGAAATTCCATGGGGGCCTATTACATAACTTTGACATACTAGTTACTATAGCTCATTAATGGTGTCAATGTGGGATTTCACCAAATAATAGTGTGGGAGGAGGGGGTCAAGCAATGTATCGAGAACCATAAGAAAATCTGGGCTATCCTTCACACATTTGCACCTATCCCAGAGTTTTCCTTCACACATCTGCTGCCCTTATTTCCATTAATACATAGAAATTACTACTTTGATCTCATTCCACATCCTTGGGTACAAAACATTAACTAACCAATCCATTCTTCATTACAAGTATGACATGACCAATAGTCATAAACATATACCTGAAGATGTTGATTGATGAAAAGAGAAACATCTTGACCATAGAGAAGAAAGTTAAAAGAAACATAAAGTTCCCAAATAATACATCGATCAGAACCTGTCAATGCAAAGCATAAAACATTAATCAGAGTTGGCATAAAAATCCAAACCAAGTAATCTGAGGAGAATTATCATTTTAATATTCATAGATATTTGAAACTTGCAACATATTGACACTAACGAGGAAAAACTCATTGATGAATCCAATTTGCCCTTCACTTTGCTCTCTAAGACCAACACTTGTCTTCAACAAACTGTAAAGCCCTCATATATGGTTTTGAAAAGCAAAATATGGAATTATATACTGTATGCTCCTAATCCTAAAGCATTCAGCAGAATAATATCCGCATAAGAAAGGATACAGGCATCAAAAAGAAGAAAAATGACAGCCAATTTCCAAAGTAATCCCTGCAATCGAAAGTATGAGCCAGCCATTAGTATTGAAAAGGGTATAGTGAAACCACTATGAAGTACAAGTAAAATTCAAGCAGATGAATTGGTTCCCATTTTAGCAAGCCATGTGCTATTGAAATCATTTTATGTGAATACTTAACCAGAAAATGTATTTTCTACAACGAAACGTTTAAGAAACAACAAATACACATTTATAATTTGTATCTTTCTTGTATTATTCAAACAATTATCAATAACAATATGCTTTCTTTGTTTGATTCGATAATTCTCTAAGACTTTTGGGAAGAACAAGAATACTCTGCTCATTCCTAAAAAGTTTTCATGATCAACTACACTTTTAATCTTCACTAACCTATCAAAACCCTAAAACCTTAGAGAACCTTAAAACCCTAAAACCACCTAAAAGAGGGAAAGATTCATGAAAATCCAAAACCTAAACTTTCAAAACCTTAAAACCTAAACCTAAAACCCATAAACCGAAAGGGCAAGAACCAAACCTATTATCAAGAACAAAAAGAGAGAGCAATGAGATGAATGAGTAGAACTCGTTGAGAGAAGAGAGATGAATGAGTAGAACGGCGTGGTGGAGACGAAAACGGCGTGCGTGGTGGAGACGACGGCGGCGCGGAAAGGAGGCGAGCTGGTTGAGAGATTCTGAAACGTCGGTGTTTGTGCGTCCTGAGAGTGGTTTTGTGAGTGAGAGTGAGAGTGAGAGTGAGAGCGAGGAAGAGGAACGTGAGAGTGCGGTGAGAGGAGAGTTAATTTAGTACAGGTGTTAGGTAGAAAAATTTAAGGCAATGGGTGGCGTTTTTAATAAAACGCTGGGTATATGTTAGAACGCCTAGGAAATGGGTGGCGTTTTTAATAAAACATTTGGGTATATGTTAGAACGCCTAGGAAATGGGTGGCGTTTTTAATAAAACATTTGGGTATATGTTAACGCCTAGGAAATGGGCGGCGTTTTTAAAAACGCTGGTTATTTGGTAGAACATGCAACACAATGGGTGGCGTTTTATGGGAAGCTATTTGCTCATTAGTTACCTATTTTTATAAAGCGTGGCTTTTTTAAGAAAGTCAGCTGCCGTACAGTGCGCTTTTTAAACAAATCTGGCGTAGTGAGAAAGAGAGGAGAGGGTGAGAGAGAAAGAGAGAGGAAACAGAGAGAAAGAGATTGAGGAGATCGAGGGAGAGAGAGGAAACGGGGAGAGAGAGATAGAGAGAGGAGGGGGAGAGAGGGAGGAAGAGAGAGTCTTGAGAAGTTTCACATCAGATGGTGAGAATCTTTATTCCTAAACATAGACTAGAAAGTCCAACAAAATCCATTATATAACACAAAGTCTTGATTGAATACCATAAAAGTTAGATTTCTATTTAAAATTTTTTAAAAGTCTTAAAAGAATTCTGAAAGTCTTAATCTAAATAGATAAATCCGTTTTTTTTTTGACAAAGACGGATTTACCAAATGGGATCAAAGAAATTCGGAAGCTCAACGTAGATCCGTAAGCTCCCCCCACTAAATCCGTAAGTATAAAATATTTTTGCTTAAATCCGTTGTAAGGAGTGTTCATACGGATTCATTGACAATTATCCCGAGGGTTTAAATTTTCGTACCCCCCTCATTGGCCTCCAACCCCCATAAACTAATTTAATACCAAAATACCCCTCTAATTTTCACTTTTTCAAGAAAACTATATATTTAGTCAATTTTTGACTACGGATTTATCTCTTAATGATAAATCAATAATAATTTTGACTGACTCGATTTATCCTCAAGAGATAAATCAGTAATAATTTTAACTCGGATTTATCATCAAGAGATAAATCAGTAGTCAATTTTTAACTCCGATTTATCTTGAGAGATAAACCGTAATCAATTCCACGACTCCTCGATTTATCTCGGAGGATGTTTGGAAAAAACAAAAATAAGTAACGTTGTTTGTTTTTAGTAAGAGGACAAAATTGGAAGTTTGGATCAAAAGAGGGGTATAGGGTCCAAGGAGGAGTTACATAAATTAAAACCCTTATCCTGATGTAAAAAATTTGGTTAAATCCGTAGTAAGCTTCCTTGTTTCACTCATATAAATTTTTTTAGATTACGGATTTATCACTCATAATGATATAGTATCTGGTAGCGAAAAAAAATGTACTACGATTATCTATTTAGTAGATAAACTGGTAGTTAAAAAATGAATTATGGATATATCTATTAAATAGATAAATTTTAGTGTATTTTTCAACTACAGATTAATCTATTAAGTAGATTAATCTACTAACTCCGGAGTTTATCTAGTTAGTAGATTAATCTGTAGTTGAAAAATACACTACAAATTTATCTATTTAATAGATCTAGACAAAGTGACTGCATTAATGGAGCATCTTGAATTTACTATATGTGTTATTTTTTGGTGGGGATCCTCTCTATTTCTAAAAAAAATGGATGGTACATATTACCTAAGTTTTAAAGGTATAAAATATACTCCAATATCTTCTATTGTAGGAATGTGTGTATTAATACATTCAAAACTTAGGTAATATTAGACTTCTCCATTTCTTTTGAGAAATTGAAAGGATCTCAAATTGTTATTCTCACCGCCTCCATCGCCTAAGAATGACAAGTAATGAAGTTGTTGATGATAGTGATGAGTTTAAAGATCACATCGAGTAGGATATTTTTTGGTTCGGACCATTGTTGTTGCATTAATTTAACCATAGAGAGTGTCTCAACGCTTTCAACGATGAGTAATCTCCATTCAGTCTTAAGATCAAATTTCGCGATTAGCCAAAACAGAGTTTGTCACCGTGAAAATCGAACAAAGCGAGTATAAAGTCGACCCTCGTGTCCTAGGATGAATTAAGCCACTGCTAGGCAAGGGTGTTGATTACATCAAATAGATATGCAATTGGGTTGTAATTAAATATGATCTATTTGACATTTTATATTTTATTTTGTGTACTAAATACTGATTTGATTATCATGATGTTTGTTTTACTTTATGATACTTTTGCTACTTTTATAATAAAAAAATCCTCCATAAGATTTTTTTAAAGCAAAAATTTCAGAAATTTAATTTTATATGCTAGATGTATTATCATATTTCATATATCAACTTCAAATAATAATAATAATAATAATAATAATAATAATAATAATAATAAAAAAGCTATAATTTATGATATTGTTTTATAATTTATAATGAAATTATTTTCGATTAGAAAATGTTTGCATCAAAATTAGATGTGAAATTTTACTGTGAATTTTGCTGCAAAATTACTTGAGAATTTTACTAAAAAATTTACTTACAAATTTTACTGTGAATTTTACCAAAGAAATTATTAACGACAAATGTTTTTCATTAGAGCCAAAAAAATCGCAAAAAAAAACCAATTTTTCGAATGAAATTAATTTTCTTCAAGAAATAAATAACAAAAAATATTCCAGTAGTGCATGTCCCGAATAACGTAACATTCGAAAGCAATAGAAACCAACATCAGAATCTTTTAATCAAATCTTTAATTGATCTCTAGTAGCTAGATTAGGTTGCTTTTAATTTATTTAAAGGCAAACTAGCACTGTCTAGAGTAGTCATCTCTATATATTAAGGCAAAATGGTTGACTTTAGCAATTTTGGTGGGAAATTTTTTTTCACCATTTACCAATATACCCCTCATTTTATACCCCACTATTTACTAATATACCCCCATTCTATATTTTTGGACCGACATACCCCCACTCTATATTTTATACCTCACCATTTACCAATATACCACTCATTTTAGACTCCACTTTGCTTACTAATATACCCCCACTATATATTTTGGATCGACATATCCTCAGCAAATTTTTATTTGTCCAACACTCTTTTTTATTATCTCTCTTAATTAATACACAATCGTTGACTTCCCACTTTTGGTAGGAAAATTTTATTCCCACCATTTACCAATATACCCCTCTCATTTTGTACCCCAATTGTTTACCAATATACCCCTACTCTATATTTTTGGACCGACATACCCTACTCTATATTTTGTATCCCACCATTTACCAATATACCCCTCATTTCAGACTCACTTGTTTACCAATATACCCTCACTCTATATTTTTGGGACCGACATACCCTTGACAAATTTTTTTATTTGTCCAACACTCTTTTTTATCCACTTTTGGTGGGAAAATTTTATTCCCACCATTTACCAATATACCCTCATTTTGTACCCCACTTCAATATACCCTCACTCTATATTTTGGACCGACATACCCCTAACAATTTTTTTGTCCAACACTCTTGTTTTTTTATCCACTTTTTGTGGGAAAATTTTATTCCCACCATTTACAAATACACCATCAGACCCTCACTGTTTACCAATATACCCCCACTCTATATTTTGGACCGACATACCTCCTCACTCTATATTTTGTACCCCACCATTTACCAATATACCCTCATTTTGTACCTCACTATTTACCAATATACCCCACTCTATATTTTTGGAACGACATACCCTCGATAAATTTTTTTTTGTCCAACACTTTTTTTATTATCAAAATGCACCCTCATTTTGTACTCCCTTTGCTTACCAATATACCCCCACTCTATATTTTTGGGACCGACATTGTTGTCTCATCCCACCGAAATTTATTGTTGCATCTTAAATCTTATATATATGTGTTGCGTATTTTTATACCCCCTTATAAAATGTTGATGTTTTTGAAAGCTAACTACATCCAGAGCTTATTATCACTCTCTCTCGCATCGCACCGAAATAATCGTCCTAGTTAAAAGAAAGGTTAGCTTATGTGTTATGCATTGAATATTAATGGTTGCTTTATGATTTGATATTCTCAAAAAAAAAGGTAATGCTAATGAAAAACCTTCAATCTCTATCAAAATGCTTTGAAGTCTTGTAACATCAAAGAAAGAATAGCAAAACCACGTGAATTGGCCCCCACTTCCTTCTTAATTGTCTCCAATCAATTGCTGAACTTTTATATATGCGGAGTATTTTATTACTCATCCTAAGCAGCCAACTTTCCAATAATTATGTCACTCTTATTTCAAGTTTTACTTCCTTCTATTTTGATTTTTGATGATGTTAGAACTGTACCTAATGTCACGAGGACACACTACCAAGAAAATCTAGTTTCAATACAAGTGTTTTTTTTTTCCAAAACGATAAGCAAAAGAATTATCTAATATCTATCTATTTATAGAAACAAACAACTTACAAAATTACAATTTTAGACATCTTACTTTTTTGACACATCACCACTTTTGTTTTATTTATCATTTTTTAATTCTAATTTCTCTTCATTTCTCACTCACTCTCTTTCAATCTCACATTTCCCGATATTTCTTACTTCTTACACATCTATTAGTAGTGGCCCCCACACCCTCTATTTAAAATATTTCTTTTCCCAATTTTTTTAATCCACTATATAATCTAATATAATTAAATTAATATTAAATAATCTACAACTTACTCCTATTTACTATCTAACCTAATATCTATTTATACAAACAAAATACACTATTTATACAAACAAACCACATTTAAATTACTCAAACAAGCTTCCATATTTACTTGATAATTCATCTAATTAACTAAGGACAACATTGTAATTTACTATCATACTTTTATCAAATTTCTTCTCTCAATGCATTTTCTTCTCACTCCCACTTTTTTCCTACTTTCTCTTACTTTCTTTTTCAAAATTCAAAATTCAAATCAAACTCACCAACTTTCTTTACCCACTATCTACTAATCTAATCTAATATCTATTTATATAAACAAATCATACTTAAATAACTCAAACAAGTTTCCCTATTTATTTGACAACTCATCTAACTAAGAGCAACATTGTAATTTACTATCACATTCTTTTTCAAATTTTTTCTCCCAATGCAGTTTTTTCTCGCTCCCATTTTTTTAACTTTCCCCTCTTTTTTTCTTTTCAAATTTCGAAATTCAAATCAAATCAAATCTACTAATAAACTAAAATAATTAATCTAAACTACGAGATGACTGCACTACTATATAAAAACACGAGATAACTTCACTGATATATAAAAAAAAACACGATATTAATATATCAAAAAAAAGGGAAAACTTAATGACTATTTTAACTACTGATTAATATTTAAAACACGGGATAACTATACTGATATATAAAAAAACACGGGATAACTGCACTGATATAAAAACATGGGATAACTATACTAATATCTAAAAAACACACGAGATAACTGCAATGATATGTATAAAAACACAGGATAACTGCATTGATATATAAAAAACACTTCACTGAAATATTTGATAATCTACTATCTATCCGTTACTGTAAACTATAATCTATTAATCAACTAAAATAATCAATTGAAACTATAAAAAACACGTGATAACTTTATTGAAATATAAAAAAAAAAACACGGGATAATTGCAATGATGTATGTAAAAACACGAGATAGTTGCACTGATATATAAAAAAACACGGGATAACAACACTGACACTAATACATAAAAGAACACGGAATAAATGCACAGATTGTTTTTAAATGATACTTTTACATTTTTAGATTTTAATATTCATCTAATTTTTTATTTGAGACTCATTTTTTAACTACTTTAAATTTGTCTTTTTTTCACGAAGTGCAGTCCAGACTATTTAAATTATGTCTAAATTCGTTCATGAAAAGAATATGGCAGCACACGTGCGTATACACGGGTATCCTACTAGTTTAATACTAAAGTATAAGGGATATTCCAACCTGAATAATTACAAGCCGAGTTCATAGGTTGAAGGAGAGCCAACCCAAAGCTCGCAATATTGTGTAAGGTCTAAAATAATCTATTTGGTATAAAAAAATTAATAGACATTTTTATTTTATGTTAGGAAGTTTTAAGTTGGGTTTTTAATCGGCATACATGACATTTTTAATAGTCTTACCCTTAGGCGGTGCTAGGTGTAAAGACCAATGTTTTACACTCGGAAAATACATTCTTAGAGAGGAACAAGGAGTTTTAAGTGTGGCTAAGCCTCGACCGTGAATTAATCTCATATAGTCGGCTCAAAGCAGGGAAGCTTATAAGGCTGCCTTGGGTGCCTGGGTCCACCCAACCTCTTGAGGTATAAAGCAAATTTGTTGCGAAAGCATAAATAATGGTAATAAAAGAGGTATATTACCAATAAATAAGTTATAATAGCGAGACTTCAAAACTTCCTTTATTAGTTAAATGGAATAGCTCAATTGGCGAGCTAAGGAACATGAAAGAGTTTGAAGAAGGAGATCCAAGATTCAAATATCGTAAACTAATTTATCCCCTCCCTTTAACTAATTAGTAATCGCTAACACCTATAAAAAAATAATAAAAAAATCTCTAACAAAAGTATATATTTATATTTGAGATCTGTTTGGTCTTATTAATTTTGGGCGTAATTTATATACTTTTTCTACTTTGTAGGTCAACACTTGTTTCAAAAATACCCCTTCACTAAAACCCTTCCTCTCACACTCTCCCTCCCTCACAAATTAAAATCACACACCCCCACCTCCTTTCTCACTCTCGCTCTCTCTTCTCACCCTAACCCCTCCATTCGCCTCTCTCTCACACACACACATGCACACACACAAACCCTCTATCACTTTCACTCCCATTCGTTCTCTCTCTCTCTCTCTCTCACTCGCACTCTAAGGTACTCTCTCACTCTATCACTTACGCTATGTTTTCCTTTATCTTTTTTTTTTTTTTTTTTTTGGCGTGGTTCAGTACATAGTTGCCAAACCTGATAAAAATATTTGAAAAACAACATCCGGTTCGTTGGCATACTATCGTACATTCATTTTTGAAATTTGCTGAGAAAACATGGTTTGGCCGATAAGTACCGAACTCGTCCGGTTGGTTAGTGCCGAACGAGTGTGATTTTTCTAATGTTGAAAATGCTGATGTTTGCTGGTTTTAACGTGGTTTTTTTGCCTCGTTTAGGTATGCGAAGACCAGAGGTGGGTATTATCGGCCCAACAGATCCCGACTTGACGCTCCACGATGAGCCTTCCACACCGCCTACACCTACATACTGTACATGCATGCCCGGAGGGGCGGGTTGGTATTGGCGACTTATGGGTCACACTTTGCTAAAACACTATGAGATGGCTTGGTAAATTACTTCTCATAAGTTTTTCATTATGTATTGTTATGTTTTATTTGAATGTTTGAGTGACAAACCATTTGCCAATACAGGATCGTAAGCCGCTGAAAATAATTTCACACGGGTAGAGTAACCTTAAGTTGGACCTCCACCAAGCATTAGTAGAGTTTATGTGTAGCCATCTAGGCTATATCCTCTTAGGGAATTAGGGTATGCCCAGATCTTTACAGGAGTTTTAAATGCCTTTATTGAGCAGTGGCAGCCATGAAGCTTCCACCTTTCGATAGGTGAGATAACAGTCACACTTGATGCGCCTCGGCGTTGCTGCACATCCCCTTTGTCGGCAAATTTTACGACATGGTGGACAACACTAAGTTTCAAGGACAATGACTTCTGATTGACTATTAAGGACCAGACCGCAAAGATTCATATGACCGGACTGCAGTCACAGGGTTGTACATGGAGCTGAGATGGTTGAAGGAGGTGTTATATCCTTGGGCCCTCCACAAGCAGCGATTACTCGTGCATATCGTCTATATCTTTTGGGCACCACCATCTTCAACAACAAGTCAGGGAACAATATGAAGGTGGCTTATCTTGGGATGCTCATTGACCCGGAGCAGACTGACAGCTACACATGGGGGATGTCCCTTGCCCATCTTATGTTAAGTACAGATCTGAATATTTGAGCATTCCGAATGTGACAACTTCGGTAATAAGTGGTGTTTAACTCTGATTATGTTGAGGCGCAACCACTTGCCATGCAGTGGTAGACTATGAAAGGCGACAGGGCTAATAAAGCCTTTGGATTAGCACTGGATCGACTTTCTCTAGAGGAGGTCACATGGGAGCCATACGCAGCTCACAGACATTTCATGGCCTTCGACTCGCTGCCCCTATTCATAGGGTTTATACATCATCATGGGTGCACGGTGTCGTACATGACCGTATCGTCAGGCAATTTGGCTACGTACAAGGGATCCCAAATGGCCCCAAACCTTCTACTCGGCTGACCGTGACTTAGAGTATGTTGATTGCATGTGGGTGAAGTTCCACTAGCATGTTATACAATATGGTCAGTAGATCACGCCGGGTACCCTAGCCACCATCGATCGATGGGTACTTTGCATGGTTTAGGAGGAGCTCACACTCATACCTACTTTCGGAAAGTTACCCGATACTGGATGAGTCTGATGCTAGACATGTATGTGTTTTACATGTTTTGTTTTACTATTTTATTAAACATGATTTCTTTTTAATAATTCCTTTTTGTTTCACAGGTAATGCTCGAGATACTGAGATAGGTGGAGGAGTTGGAAGGTCTGTTGCATCGAAATGTTCCCTCGTGGGACGTGTGGTTGGGCATACTCGACCGACTGAAAGGTTTGGCGATGTCGTTAAATTGATTTACCGGGTGTGTCTACTAGAGGAGACATAGGTGAGGCGGGCGGGTTCCAAACAAAGTAGTCTTTTATTTTGAATTCAAAATTTCTGTGGAATATTATTTTGAAAGAATTATTTGTAACTTATACGAATTACTTTATACTTCTAGTTAATTATCATATTTTGACTTCTAGTTAATTATCGCAAAGGAAAATAATTTATCTCGTCCAAACATACAAACTTGTTGTTAAAAATCTGCAGTAGTGTAGAACTTTTAACAGGTAGGATACCATGATACCGTATATGTGAATTCCAGGATTGACAATGCTCGGCTGTATAGAATCGTACACACGTTCGGCAACATGAAGGTGGACCAGTTGAAATTTCAACTAGTGGGGGTGTGTCACAAGACATATGAAATGACACCATGCAATCGTACCTGGTTCGGCACATTGGAACATTTGGGTTTTTTTGTTGGTCGAAGAACATATTGGTTAAAAATTAAAGGGACGCGCATGGAACATTTGTCTTCATTAAAGGTATTTTGGATATTTCGCAGAGTTTGGGGGTGTGGTGAGTAGGGAGGATTGGAATAAGCATGAGCCTTTTAGTTTCCTCTAACTTTTGTCTACTTGACTTCGGTATGGAATTTCTGCCCATCCCTGCCCAAACAAAATGGGTGTTGCTTTTCCCACACCCCCTCCTACTCTTTCACACCCCTTAACTCCAAATATTCCAAAAATACCCTTTAGTGGAGTGCGTGTTTTCACCTATCGGGGATGGTCAATCGAATCTATTCGGTTGAGGTCAACCGAATGTAAAAAGGTGAATGTGGTGTGAGAGTCCATTTTTGTAATAAAATAGGGTGTTCGAACACCTCATGCGAAACTGTTCGAATGACCTCGTTCGAACAGTGAAATTACGCACAAGAGGGTGTGAAGTCAAGATTTAACACACACGAACGATGTCATTCGAAACTCGTTCGAAGGCCCGTGTTCGAACAGTGAAATTTCGTGAAAAAAGAGGTTTTGGCTGGTCTTTTGGTCTTTTCACACCCTTATGGGGTGTGTTTGGAGTAGGAGGGGGTGTGGGAAAAGCAAGAGCCAACAAAATTCCACGTTGAAGCCCAAAAGGATGGTAGTAAGTTGGTGTGGGTTTTGTTAAGACACCTCCAGTATTAAGTTTCCCACCTTGCAAAACAGCTGATTATATTATTGAATATTTGATATCATGTTATACTTAAATAATTTAAAATTGTTTATCTTCAATGCTTGATTGTTTAAATTTTTTTATCGAACATATGATTATATATATTATCAATGCCTGAAGCCTGATTAATTAATTGTTTATCTCTTTTTTTAATACAGAAGAAAAAAAGATAAACAATTGATTAATTGTTTATCTTCAATACTGAAAAGAATATAGAATTAACATATTTTTTTTAGCCGCTATTTGGAATTAACATATTTTCTCACACCTTATCTGTAAAGCTTTTTATATTTTCGAATGAGATCTGTATCTTTTGGCCCACTCCTCTAAAAACCTCCCTGTTCCAATTTTTAAGTTCTATACCTACTAGGGATGGCAAAACGGGCCGGCCCGGCTCAACCCGGTCCGTTTTGCCTTCGGCCCGCTAAAAATGGGGCAGGGCGAGTTGGTCCGCCAAAAACGGTGAGTTCAAAAACTTGGCTACCCGCTAAGTGATGGGTGGCGGGTTGGCTGGTCCCACTCACTGAATATTTTTTTTTCAAAGTTTTTGAACAAAAAACTTATATATTTTTAACATTTCAATTTCAATAAGATTTTTCACTTGCTTTTTAAAATAGATTTTTTATAAAGCATTTTTAACAAATTTTTACTTTAAAAACTCTTGATATATTCAAAATAAAAGTATCAAACAATAATAGCATTGGAATTACTAGGATTAACTATATAGCAACTAAAAGTATAAAACAATAATAGCATTGGAATTACTTGGATTAACCATTAAGAAATGTCACCTAGAAGAGAGGGAGAATCGAGATGAGGGAAGGTTGGTGTTGGTCACTGGTGGTGAGAAATGAGAGTGAAACTGTGAAACCCTAAAGGAATTTGTTTTTTGGTCAAATAAATGAACTTTTTTGGGAGTGGGTGGAATAGATAGTGGTCAGTGGACTCACGAGTGAGTGGGCATTTGAAATGGAATGAATTTTGTTGAATTTTTTAAATAAAAATGATTGATCCGAATGATCAATGAAGGAATTTTTTTAGAAAAAGCGGGTTGTGGCCGACCCTACCCATCTTTTTTTATTTCGCGTTTTTTTGGTGAGGCTCAATGGATCCAATATCCCCTCGCCCGCCTTTTTAGGCGGAGTCGATGGGCGGGCAGTGGACTAAACCCGTTTTGTCATCCCTAATACCTACAATGGATGATGAGGATGAATAAAAAAAAATTGTATAAAATGAGAGATAAAAAAAAAAAAATGTTATTTGGGACATAACATTTTTGACAAAAATAGACAAAAACCAACTTATAACACCAATTAACCAATTTTTTTAGACTATTTAGTCAACCTGCTTTTTCACAGTTTTCGAGGCGTTGTTTAAAAACTTGGTTAATTGATCACTTAGCTAATAGTCTAAAAAACTTGATTAATTGGTGTTGTAAGTTGATTTTTATCTATTTTTGTAAAAAAATTTATGTCCAAATAACATAATCGGATAAAAAAAGAGATTAAAAGCTCAATTTTGTGCCTGACAATTTCTTCAAAGACACTTCTTTAGTCTTTGACAAATTTTTAGAGACAATTCAGTCCCTAAAACTTTCAAATAGAGACAAGTCCATCTACCCAATGTTAAAATTCACAGTTTACGTTGTTTATGTGGCACATTATGTTACCCACGTTCACGTTAAGTGAAACGTAATTTTTTTTTGTCAAATGCCTAATTTAGTCCCATATTAAATTTGTTCTGGAATTTTTAAAAATGAGATATAGGTGCATTTTTGGGATTGATTAGTCCATGTTCTCATCCTTCACAATAGCCGATTTTTCTAAACATCCAACAACAATTAAAAATACTGTTCTGTATTTGAGTTTACGTTTTTAATATGATAAATTTATTTATTTTGAATGAAGTTATTTATTCTTAAAGAAAAAAAAATCATATCTTACTAACATTGATCGGATCAAATAGGGTCAAGTATATGGGATTTATTTTTCTCACCCCCCTCGACATCAATCTCACCCCCATAAATACCCAAACGGACAAAAATACCCCTGCAAAATTACAAAAATTACATGGTTTGTTAAAAAAAAAATTAAAAATTTCGGAATTACCTCTAAAAAAGGTAATTCGGTTCAAAAATAATGGAATTTGGATTTACCTGTAATCCGAAAAATTTGAATTACTCAGAAATGAGGTAATTCCTGTTCACATATTGTGAACCAGGAATTACCTATTTCGAGGTAATTCAAAATTAATATTTTTTTCAATTATTAATATTTTTATTTGAACGAATAATTTAGGCTAAAAATCGGTTTTTGGACAACATACTACGATCGTAATGAAACCACAGCCATTAGAAGCTTAAAAATCAAGAATCAAGACTCTTAAAAGGACTTTTACGGGACTACGGCCTCAAAATCCCAAATTCCATCGTTTACTATTTTTTCGATTTTTTTAATTTTTCATAGTCTCCAAAAAATCTAAAAAAATTTGTATAGCCTTATTTTGGTTTTGTTAGATTTTTAGTGGTGTTTTTATATTTTTTAGAGTAGTTTTGACTATTTTTAGTAGCCTTTTTAGTAATAAAAATTAAAACAAATCGTATATATACGCACTGCCCGTCTTGGATTGGCCCGGGATGCCCTAGATATCGCTCGTTCACCTACTTCACGTGCTTATTTTCCGTCATTTTTAGACATTTTGGACCCATAGTTGTATTTGTCTTTCTATTTTATGTTGGTCATTTTATATATTTTGACGTATTGTTATTAAATCGTAAATCGTTCAGTATCATATTTCCAATAAAGCAGCGTTTAAATCTTAAGACCAAAATATAAACTTTTAAAAAAATTTAAGAATTTCGGAATTACCTTTTTAGAGTAATTTCAAATTTTTTATTTTATGAACCGAATTACCTTTTTATAGGTAATTAGAAAGTTTAATTTTTTGAACCGAATTACCTTATTTTGATGTAATTCCGAAAAATTTAATTTTTTTTTTTTTAAAACGCAGGGGTATTCTTGGCATTTTTTGAAATATGGGGGTGAGATAGGGAAGGAGGGGGTGAGAAAAATAAAACCCCAATATTTGACCTAGGTAAGTTCACGTTTTTCAAGGACTTCAGTTTAGAGTGTGACATTTTTAAAATCACAAACACAAGTCCAACTAATAAGGTAAAGATTTTAAAAATAAATAAAAATAATGTAGTAAAAAAATTGTCTCGATTGAAAGGTACACTAAGGGGTAAGAACACGTGTAGTGTCTGTTTGTTTTTATGGTGGGAGCCTTCCACTAACCTCCAAGCCGTTGATAAAAAAAAAAAAACACCCAAGCCAAACACTACTGTTAGTAGCTTCAAAGGAATCACAGGTCCATTTAGAGAACATATTTATCTTTTGTTTCTTAGCCTTTCACCTCTATCAAATAACCAAAAAAATCATTTCACTTTTTACTTTTTCACTCCCGTATCTTTTATAAGTAAAAAAACATAGTTATATTTTTGATCTTTTTTATAAGTAAAAGTTAACTACTTTTATTATAATTAATGTTATTATTCCATCTATACCCTTCATCTAATTGAGTGGTTGATAATAAAGTCAAACAAATGGTTCTTTTCATTAAATATTAGAAAGGTTAATCTAATAAATTTGGTTAACTTTTTGTATAAAAACTAGACAATTAATTGCACTTAATTAATTTCTTAATTACTATAAAATTAGTTAATTTTGATTATAAAAGAGACCAGATAGAGTATTTTCATTTCTTTTCGCTTCCTTTCCTTTATTTTCTCTTCTTTTCTTTTATTTCTCTTTCCTGAGTCAAACATAGACTTAATGTTTAACGCAGAAACAAACAACCTAGTAATTGTCGCATAAATACTCATAAACTCAAGTTCGAACTTCACTTCTCTCTCCCCTATCCACTTGTACTAAACTAGTAGCAGTAATAAAAATTGAAAGGTTAGATTTACTACTTCTACTATTAATTTGGGAATACTAACTAGTTGGAGGGAGAGTACTTTCTTTTCTAGTGTTTTTTTTCCCTAAGAAGAGTTTTACTTCAGAAGATTTTAACGAAACTCCATATCCATTTCTTTTGGTTAAAAAAAATTGGGAATACTAATTAGATTGGGAATACTACTAACTAGTGGATACTCATTTCTACGGGTTGAGATCCTCTCCATTTCTCCATTTGGAGAGAGATAGACACAACATTCATGGTGAACCATAGCATTAAATTTATAATAATAATTAATGTTATGATCCACTATGAATTTTGTGTCTATCTCTCTCTAACTGGAGTCCTCCATTTCTTTTGAGAAATGGAGAGGATCCTAATCCCCCTTTCTACTCATTTATAAGCAAAAAACATTTAAATTCACACAGATTAAGAAAATTGGTTATAATCATTTAATATTATTGATTGCATAAAAAAATAGATGGAACTTACAAAAATATACTCTCATTTTCTTGGGAATATACAAAACTAATAAGAGTAATAAAAGTAAAAAAAAAAACATTAAATGAAGTTGAATTAGTTGAACATTTTGTTACACATGAGTCCAAAATTTTTGATACTTTTTTACTTATAAATGAGCCAGAAGTATCTACTAACTTATCCCTTATCCGTTAGTTTTTGCCAAACAAAGTCTAGGTGGTGTTACCCATCCTCTGTCAATTTATTTGCTATTCGCTACTTTTTGTCGAACAAAGTCAATAGTGTGACGGGTGTAACAATTGTTTTGTCCTGTCTAAAGCTTCGATTGCAGCGTAGTTAACAGATTATGACCAGTTTCCGATACACAGTTTACTCCTTTTTTTAATGTTACCATTATTGCTACTTTAAGACAAGTTGAGGCCTCTATCAGAAACAGCCAAGCCATGGAGTCAGAGGTAACAGAGTTTTTCAAATGCAAATTTACATCAAAAAAAATCCCCATAGGCGTTTTCCTCTTCCCAGTCACAGTTTTCCTCATCGTGTTACTCCTTCCTCTCATCATAAACCTAAATCAATCATCTTCAAACTTATATTCAACCAGCGTCGAAACAACAACAACAATAACAAAGAGATGCAACTTATTTTCTGGAAAATGGATTCCTTATCTTAAAGGGCCTTACTACGACAACGAAACCTGTCCTTTCATTGCAGCGAAGCAGAACTGCTTCTTGCATGGAAGACCAGATAGAGATTTCCTTAACTGGAGATGGAAACCTGATGATTGTGAACTTCCTCTGTTTGATGCAAAACAGTTTTTGAAGATTGTTCGAGGAAAGTCAATGGCTTTTGTTGGAGATTCAATTGGAAGAAATCAAATGGAATCGTTGCTCTGCCTCTTAAATAGTGTAAGTTACTATTCATCATCATCAATTCAATTCTCTCTTTGCTATCTTTCATTTTGATTTCAAACATAATCGGATTTAACATATGATTATGTCTTCCTTAATTATTGGTGTTCTCTGTAACATCGATTGAAAGTATGTTCGGTGTCCGATACGTATTGTGTTAGACACAAACATTAATATAAATACTTCAATTAATTGTATTTTTCAAATTAAAATCTGTTTATCAATGTCTACTGTATTGATGCTTCATAGGTTGGGTTTGAAATACTTTGGTCTGTAACTCTTCACAATGGTAGTAGGTAATGATAATAGTTTAACAAAAAAAAATTATTTTATGACGGTGGTACTAACTCCGTTTTAAATTGTGAATATTTAATTAATAGATTATTAAACTTTAATTAATTACTAGAAAAGAACAAGAAGAAGAAGATTCAAATCTGTGAGATGTGATATGAAGCAATGGCCACATTATATCAATAGTTTAAATTATTTAAATTGTAATTTTACTGTTTTACCTAGTGTAACAATGACAGTTACTGTTAGTTGAAATAGTTAGTTACACAGTTAGTAGTTTAGTTGGATATTCTGTAACAGATCTAGTTAGTTAGGAACTAGTAGTTACTATATGTAATAGATAGATGGTCTCTGGAAACTCAGTTGAACAATATGGAATGAAACTTTTATTCATTTTCTTTCGTTCATTCCTTTTCCCTGTTCTTGTTCAATCTCTTCTTCCCACTCCAATTCAATGGAGTTGTGGTAAATCAACATGGTATCAGTCGCAACACATCACTTCCGCTTCATCTCCATTGCTTCGATTGCATTACCGATCGTTCTCTGATCTTCTTTTATTCCTTGATTCCTCGTATCCATTTAAATCCATCTTCGAGTTTTATTCTTCGATTCTTCTTGATCCATTTCGTCACGAGCGAGTTTTTCCTTCTCTCAAGCCTCTTCTTCAATCATGGCGGATCCTTCTTCAACATCAAGTCCCTACTACATTCACCCATCCGACAATCCAGTGCGGTTCTTTGTTTCAAATCTTTTGGCCAGGTCTGGAACTAACTATGGTTCTTGGTGCAGAGCTATATGACAATCGCTCACAGGTGCCAAGAACAAGTTAGGTTCGTTGGCGGTTCCATTCCGCGCCAACCAACCACCGGCCGTCACTGCCACTGCTGCGTGGGATCGAGCAACCACATGACAACTTCATGGATCACGAATTCTATCTCCGAGGAGCTTCACCAGGGCGTCTTTGTATTCCGATTCGGCCGCGCGATCCGGAAAGAGCTCAAGAATCGATTTGAGCAAAGCAATGGGCCTCGCATCTTCCAATTAAACCGAGAAGTTCTAAATTGCTCTCAAGGGAACCTCTCGGTGAGTGCGTACTATAGCAAATTCAAGGGATTATGGGACAGTTTGGCTGAGCATAACCCCAAGAACACATGCCATTGTGGTGGTTCAGATGCTCTTGTTACCTATTTGAATCGCCAGCACGTCTATGTGTTCCTTATGGGTCTAAATGAATCCTTCAACAACGTTCGTGGACAAATTCTCCTTATGGAACCCCTTACGACATTAGCAAAGTCTTTTCCCTCGTCGTAAGAGATGAGAAGCGAGAGAGAAGTTGGGCAATCCTCTACTGAGGCTACCACGCAGGTCGCCTTTGCTGTTACCTCCAAGAATGGCAAGAAGGAACGTCCTCAGTGCTCTCACTGTGGTCTCTCGGGGCACATCAAAGACAAGTGCTTCAAATTGCATGGCTTCCCACCGGTACAAGAAAAAAAAAGTCACTTTGCATCCCGAACGTGAATCAAGTTTCTGCGAGTAATGGAGCATCTCCCGAGTCCAATCTTGATGCTCAGCAGTACCAACGATTAATCCAGTTCCTCCAAGCCCAAATGGCATCTCACAAATCGATTCCACCGAGAACAAAGGTGAAGTATTGATCCATTTCACTTGTTCTTTAAGTTTACATCAATTGGTGTTTGCTTGTTTGTACCTTGATGCTTGGATTTATGACTCGAGACTCTGCTTTCGTATTTGCATATCCCTTAAATCCTACACTTCATACACCAAATTGCATAATATGTATGTCACTCTTCCAAATAAACAAAGGGTTTTAGTCATTGCCCGCACGCGTACAATTGTCACCTAATTTGATCCTTCATAATGTTTTGTGCATACCAAGTTTTCATATCAATATCATTTACGTAGGTTCCTTGAACCAAGATCCCGATTATCATGTTTCATTCAGCGATAATGTGTTCTATAGTAGGATGCCCACCATGCCTAGCATTAGTGATCGAGGAGTGCAAACTACCATGATGGCTTATATTTTCCACAAGTTACCTTCTTTAAAGCAAATTGATCGTGTAATGGAAATAGTACATTGCTTTGTCTAAACCTCATTGTGCACTTTAGCATTGAATTACGTAATATGATAAGTTGCAAACATTTGGCACTCTACACACACAACAACACATTGGATGATCGATTCACATTCTTCAAAACAATGTGTACAAAGTTACCTTCTTTAAAGCAAATTCGCTTTTGCCCATTCACTCTGCAACCAAGCATACATCAACTTCTTCAAAGAAAACTTCGGTTTGGCATGCCCTCACAATGCAAAGGCCTAGCTACCGTGAACAGAACTCCGTAGAACTCCGTGAAAGAAAAAGCATCAACACCTCCTCAATGTGGCAAGATCCATCTATTTCCAATCAAATGTGCCGTTGGACTATCGGGGAGAGTGTGTTTCACCGCAACTCACTCACGATCAATAGGACTCACCTGCTCACGCATTAAAGGTAAATCCTCTTATAATCTTTATACTCATCGCCGAACCTCGACTATTCTATGTTATGTTGTTTGGGTGTTTAGCCTTTGCTTTCCACCATACCATCCTTGAGACACAAGTTTTCCCTGTGGCCACCCCCACGCGTGTTCTTGTGCTACTCCTGCATCTGAACTAAGTGGGATACGATTGGCTCGATCCTACCACTAAAAATTCATCATATCTGTGAGACGTGAACCTTCGCGATAACACCGCCATGCCTCCTTCCCTGCCTTCTATTTCCTACATCTATCTTACCTGGCACGCTCACCACCCACAATGACCTCCTGCTCAACCAGATCATCGAGAACGTATATCGTTATATCGTAAAAATCCTAATGTACAAGATGCGCTTATCTTACCACAGAACCTTCTACCACACATGAAGATCCACACTTAAGGTCCACTAGGCCTCACAAAGCCCCATCTCACCTTAATGATCGAGTGCAACATCAATCACCTATCCTATCCATTCTCACCACTTACAAGAACCTCGCTTCCTTCCTTTAAGACCTTTATTCACAATGTCTCCACCATAATAGAACCTCAATACTATCATCAAGCCATCCAAGCACTCGTAATGGCAAAAGTGCCATGAAGGATTTAGTTGATGCCCTAGTGCCAAACCATACTTGGACAATTGTTCCTAAACCGCTGGATAAGAAACCCGTAGGATGCAAGCTGTGTATAAGGCAAGCACAACGTCGACGGGTCTCTAGATAGATGTAAGGCCTGCTTTGGTTGCACAAGGTCACTAGTTTTACAACAAGCTTCGGTGATAGACTTCCTCGACACCTTTTCCCATTGGCAAGCTAAGTTCGCAGAAGAATCCTTCTCTCTTTACCGTTCTCAATTTGATTGGCATCTCCTACAATTAGACATCAATAATGCCTTTTGAACGGGATTTGGAAGAAGAAGTATATATGAATCTTCCACTTGCTATGCTGCTGTGGGGAGAAACAAGGTATGCAAATTAAATAAGTCAATCTACGGGCTTGTGCAAGCTTCAAGACAATGGTTTGCCAAGCTCAAGACTACTATTTACTACCGGGTTTCAAAAAGTCTTCGCAGATCATTCATTGTTCACTAAAGGTGCAGTAAAATTTCATAAGACTACTAGTCTATGTTGATGACATATAGTAGTTGCGGGTCCTAACAAAGTTTTGATCAATGAAGTCCGGATCATTCATTGTTCACTTTAAAGGTGCGAGAAAAAAATTTCATATGCACTTACTAGTCTATGTTGATGACATAGTAGTTCTTTGGTCTAACAAAGTTTTGATCGATGAAGTCCGAATCTTTTAGCCAAACATTTTAAGCTCGAGGTTATTGGAGACTTGAGATACTTCCATACGTATACACTTATGCCAAAGAAAGTACACCTTACAACTTCTGCTTGATACTGGATTCACCTCTTGCAAGCCTGCCAATGTCCCCATGGAACCTAACTTGAAGCTAAATGAGTGTGATGGCACACCTCACAGAAGATGATGCTCGATCTGAGATGAAGGCTTGTAGGAAGATTAATCTACCTCACCATCAGCAGACCAGATATTACTTACGCAGTAAACAAGCTCAGTCAGTTCATGTCCAAGCCTCGGACACCTCATCTTCAAGCAAAGACATTATCTCATTGCGATTACCTAAAAGGAACCGCAGGACAATGAATTGTTTTCCACGCCCAAACCATGCTTGCAACTCACTGCGTATGTTGATGCCGGTTGGGGTTCATGTGAGGTAAGTAGAAAATCCACCTCTGGTTTACGTGATCTACCTTGGGCAATCTTTGGTTGCTTGGAAGTCTAAGAAACAAGTCAACGTGGCTAGATCTTCTGTGAGCGAGAATCTGAGCCATAGCCCGGTAACTAGTGAATTCTTTGTGGATACAACAATTGCTTCGGGAATTTAATGTCCAAATTAGCTCAACCATGGTGCTGTGTGATAGCAAATCTGCTATACAATTGGCAGAAAATCCAACAACTCATGAACGATCAAAACACATAGACATAGATTGTCACTTCATACGTGAATATGTGCAGAATGGATTCCTCAAGCTCATACATGTGAAGACTGATCTGCAGCTCGCAGACTTGCTCACAAAGGCTCTTCACAAAAGAAAGTTTCAGCAGCTGTTGGCCAAGTTGGGAATGGCAGACATATACTTCCCAACTTGAGGGGGAGTATCAATAGTTTAAATTATTTAAATTGTAATTTTACTGTTTTACCTAGTGTAACAATGACAGTTACTGTTAGTTGAAATAGTTAGTTACACAGTTAGTAGTTTAGTTGGATATTCTGTAACAGATCTAGTTAGTTAGGAACTAGTAGTTACTATATGTAATAGATAGATGGTCTCTGGAAACTCAGTTGAACAATATGGAATGAAACTTTTATTCATTTTCTTTCGTTCATTCCTTTTCCCTGTTCTTGTTCAATCTCTTCTTCCCACTCCAATTCAATGGAGTTGTGGTAAATCAACACATTAACACCAAACATATGTTGACTTTTTTTAATACTTGCTCACACGATGAATAAAGTCAATAAACTAGAAAAGTGTAGGACCCACCTACTCATAATTTGAATTTGCTGCTACAAAAACTCAGGTAGTCACATGCAGTTTAATGATCTTGATTCTATTGAGATTGGACTTGGACAGTTCACGTTTATTTTTGAAGTTTGTTGTTTTGTTATCATTTCAATGTCCTTTGAAGTGTTGCACCGTTTTGTGATCCATTATTACTTACTGGTGCGTCGTTTTCTCTAATCTGTGTCGTTTTGGATGTTAGTATAACCCAATTCTGTAATCCAATGGCATCGTTTTTCCTTTGGTTGGTTAGAACAACTTGTTTTAGTTTCTTCTTTGTAGCACCCAAACAAAGAATTTAATCCTACTCAAAGGGGAAAACTACTTCACATTCTTTAGAAAATTAGCTAGTTTCACATGATTGTCTTAAACTAACCAATTTTTTTTTTCATACCACAAATTGTCCTTCACTTATAAATAAAAGAGTTATTGAAAATCTTCGTAGATTCGTAGGATATAGTTAAGTTATTTCAAAAAACTTTCATAAAATCCCAAATTGATTGTAGGATATAGTTAAGTTATGAGAACATTCCATAAAATTGATCGTAGGATGAGAACATTTCATAATTAAATTCCCAAATTATGAGAACATTTCATAAAATAGAGTTAAGTTATTTCAAATTTGCTTATATTTTAAGGGTACTTTTAGGGTGAGAGAAAAACTAAGTCTCTTATCGATGAACTACTAAAATTGACCGTAGGATATAGTATAAAACTTCATCAATGGTTGAGATTTAATACTAGTTGATTCACTCCAATTTACGTATAGCATTTTACACAATATATTGCGATCAATTTTAGTGGTTTATCGGAGATGGACTTAATTGATCCTTCATTCTAAAAGTCACCATATTTTAAAGTACAAAACAACATTTTTTTTGTTTGGTTATATTTGAGAGCGAAGAGAGTAATAGTTAGGAAAAAAAGATTTTTCCAAAAAACTTTTATTAGTCCCGTGTTTCAAAATGAGTGTCACTTTAATAGAAAAATTGTTTCAAAATGAATGCTATTTTTTTTTATTTCCAATGCAATATTTGTTAGTACTTTGCTTTGGTGAGTGAAAAAGACACCAATAACGGATAATGATGATTTGGTAAAATATCTACTATTTATATTTCCATAATTGCATTTTTTAATATGTGTGCAAAAGTCTTAAAGGACATTCATTTTAAAATCATGAAAATCATTTAATACTTGTATTTACTTACAACATTTAATAAGATGTATTAAATTATAGTAAGATCTAATTTCAAAATCAATACTCCCTCCGGTCCTATTATAAGAAGATTTTTGGAGTCAATTTTGATTCCAAATATAATGAACTATTCCAGTTTTTAGTGTATATTTATTACTTAAATATAAATATTGTCCTCATTGAATATTTTGTCCTTTCAGTTTTTAAAGTGAGTGAGAGTAGTGCACATAAATTTGATTTGAGTGGAGTTAGTTTACATGTAAAGTTAAGTGAAGGGTATTTTGGAGACTTTACTCAAAAAAGACAATAATTAAATGAACTACTTAATAGTGGTGATTTTTGTATTTTCTTCTTATAAAAGGGACTGCAGGGAGTAATTATTATGCATATTTATTACTGTATTTATGATAGTATTAAATACTACTACATAAAACTTTTTTTGTCAACGGACGGAGTGACAAGCACCACCCGTAAACTCACACACACTAAGTGGAGTTCTCGAGTTTGAACTTGGGTAATCATTGAAAATGTTCAGTCTAACAACGTCAACTATTCCAGCTGTGGAAGATGTTACTAACATATAAGACCCTTTTTTTGGTTTTGACCATTGATGGCTATGCTTAGATAGTACCAACGCTTTCAACAAAAGACTAATCTTCGCACATGCTTAGGAGCAAATTTCGTAGTGGCCAACACCAGGTTTCCCAAGGTAGCTTATGCTACTGAGACAACAGTGTTGGTTAGACCCTTTAGACCAATGTAAAAGACTTAATAAATTATTATTATTGTTTTTGACCCTCCGATTCTCAAGGTAAAGAGGCCTTGATTAATATGGTGTTTGGTCGAATAAGGAAAGACTGGCCAAGGATAGTTTCAGCTAAGAATTAAACTTGGGTTCTCTTGAATGATTCGTCAAGCGCCCACCTGCACCCAATCGCTAGTTAAAATTAAGAAAATTAGTTAATTCAACTAATCACATTAACATCGGTAACAATCTACTTTGTTTTCTAGAATTATTACTCTTCAATTTCCGCATTGGACACAAGGGTAAGGGTCGACTCAGTGTTCCTGGATTTGATTCCTGCATTTGACAAACTCGGTGTTGGTCTGTGCGAAATTTGATCCTAAACACAAGTGGAGATTAGTCTTTTATTGAAAATGTTTGAGCACTCTGTGATTAGCTAGTAAATGGTTCGAACAAAAAAAATCCTCATAACTAATTAGTGATTTTTAATGTTTGACAGAAAACTAGTGAGCTTCTAAACAATTAAGGATACTTTTGCATAAAATATTTAATGTACAGTAATTTAGAGAGAAGGGACAGAGATTTTTCCTGAAAGGTCTTACATAAAGGAATGAAGATAGAATAACTTTTGTACGGATCTGAATCCTTACTGCGCGTTGTACGTGTTGCGCTAGAATGGATCGTCTGATTTAGAGAGAGAAGTGTTCTCTCTAGATCAGACAATCTACACTTGGCATAATATGTGTTGCGCACAACAGAGTATCCAAATCCCCTTTGTACCAAATATAAGCTATACTTATCGTAGAACACTTTTTCTTTTTACAAACTTAACGATCTTTCTAGAAACTTAATTTGTGCATACTCTTTCAGGTCGCTCATCCAGATGACATTACAGCAAGATACAATATATCAAAGGAAAACTTGCAATATTTCAAATGGTGGTACTATGCTGATTATAATTTTACTATGACAATATTATGGTCCCCCTATCTAGTGAAGTCCTCTAAAACTTATCTCCACAATAGTTCTTTCCTCAACGCTGAGAATCTTTACCTAGATGAGCCGGATACAACATGGAGTAGTCAAATTAAATTTTTTGACTACGTAATTATCTCGGGGGGACAATGGTTTTTCCGACCATTTACATTCTATGAAAATGGCCAAGTCATAGGTTGTCAAAAATGCAGCAACAACACAGAGCTAGACTTCTCAGGATACAAGAAAGCATATAGAACAACTTTGAAAACTATTGTAAATATTGAGGAGTTCAAAGGGTTAACACTTTTGGTGACACACTCTCCAAATCACTTTGAGGATGGAGCATGGAATGAAGGTGGTGGTTGTAATAGAACACAACCCTTTAGTAATGAAGAAAAAATGAAAGTACATCCTTATGGTATAGAAACGTTACATCAAATACAAATGGATGAATTTACAGCAGCAGAAAAGGAAGCGAAGGAGAAAGGTTTGCGTTTTGGTTTGATTGATATAACAGACACAATGTTGATGAGGCCTGATGGACATCCTAATAAATATGGGCATGATTTAGATTTAAATGTCAGTGTTAAGGATTGTGTTCATTGGTGTATGCCAGGTCCTGTTGATACTTGGAATGAGATTTTGCTCTATATGTTGAAAATGAAATGGTGATGATTCTTGTGATTTTAATTTGAAAAATAAATATCAAATCATATATTAATTTTCATTTTATAGCTTCCTTTTACAATTTTTGTCTTCCTCAAACAATGTTTTGAAACATGTGCTACTGTTTTTAACAAAGAATTGGTATTTGGAAATGATAGCTACGCAAGTTTGAATTTTGAAGGAATACAAGAAAGTGTGTGGTTGGATTTTTTTAAAAGAGAATCAGATATACAAACAACAATTAAGTGGTTATAAGATGAAAGGTATTCGAACGTCTTTATAGAGACAGACTGCAACAACAAATGAGTTTGGTCTTTTGTTAACTAGATGTCATCACCATCTTAATACCTTACCCATTGTTGGGGTGGGTTTTTTAGGAGGAAAAACCAACCAAGTTGTTCATTGTCTAGGAAAAGCATTAAGATCCTATGCTAGTTTCAAATTTTTTAATTATATTCCGACATGTATTATGACTACTATTTTGAATGGAATGATATGGGTAATTTTTTGCTTAAAAAAACAATTATGTCTAATTTATATAAACAAAATCAATCTTTCTTCTAATTTTAATTATGAGCATCTTAGCTACATCTGTTTCTAGCGAACTTCCATTTCCTCATCACCATTAATTAATTTCCTTTTGGACTTTTGTGCTAACTATGTGCTCGTTGAATAAATTTAAGGAAACTAATCGGAAAGAGAAAAGTAATACGTATTAGAACTTTTGAGAATAGAAAACAAGAAGCATTTCACTAGAATAAGCTTCTTCTTTCTTTAACTAATTATATCATTATATTATGCAAAGTACATGCATTCCCTTTCCACTAACTTTTGACACTTTGCATTTCTAAGCCACCTATCTGGATTGGCCCCACATCGAAGACAATTGAGCAAGCGCATGATGATGACGTAGATTAAAGTCATGTTTGGATAAACTTTTTTTTAGGATTATTTACTAGCAGCATACTCACTGTGTTTTCATAAAATTTTTAGGATAGTTTCTGAAAGTAACTTATAATTTTTTTTCTAAATTAAGAAATAAAAAGTCATCGAAATCTTATTAAAAAGAGAAAAATAAACATGTAACAAAATTATGTTGGAACAAATACGAAAACTCGTGCAAAAAATAAAATTAAGTGAAAAAATATAAATCAAGTATATTTAGGCACTATTTGGCGCGTACCATGAAACTAGTGGATGAAGAGTACGTGTGTTTGGTAAGCACTAGCATTTAGTGTTTTTCGAGTAGCGTTTAACGTTTTTTCAGACGCTACTTCATGTAGTGTTTTTTGAAACGCTAGCGAATAGCGGACAGCGTTTCACTTATTTTTGACATTTTTACCCTTTTATTTTTCTTAAATTACTTCTCTTTCCTCATTCAGCATTATGTCATCATTAATAATTTAATCATTTATTAAATATCATTTTATGTCAATTTACAATTATCATCTATTTTAATCGCTATTTTTACCAAATACATCATTTGCTATCAGCTGACTTATCCGCTATCCGCTACTTTTTACCAAATAGAGGTGTTAAGGTTGTGTTTTCTATTTTATGCAAATTATACTTCTAAACTTTAGATATGACCACTGTGAATCAGATTCAACTTTATTAGTATTATCCACGATTTCTAAAATATTTTTTCTATCCAAATTTTTTGTAAAATTCATAAGTCAAATTTCATAATATATATCGGAAAAAGTTGCATTACTTAAATATTTTTGAAAATAACTTTTTTCATTCCGGTAGAAAATAACTTATAATTTATGTAAAAATAAATTTATTTTGTTTTATTTTTTACTATACAGATTATACATTAACACTTTTTTTTGACGCAGATTATACATTAACACTTATATCATAAACATTTGTATTATAAACGCTTAATTAAACTCTTTATTGTATTAGAGTCTGAATGCGATTGGACACAAAAACAAGAAAAAAAAATACTCATCCAAAGTTTTCTATTGTAGAGTATTTCAACCTCTTTCCACTTTTCTCCTTTTCATATTTTGACAAGGCACTTTATACTCCACCTACGTTAGTTTTTGTCGCGTACCACGTTGATTTTATACCATGGAATGGATTATGATTGAGCTAACTAATAAGCACTTTTTGCTTTATCACCCTATGCATATACTATATAAAAGCCCTTCTATGATATTTCCTCCTCAACGCCAACCAAAACCTTCTCCAGTAAGTGAATAAATTCCCCCACTCTCTCTCTCTCGCTCTCTTCTATGAAATGGGTGAAGTGAGAAGTGAGAAGAATCAAGGGATTAAGCTATTTGGGGCAACAATAAAATTGCATGGTGAGGACGTAAAAGAAGGAAAAAAAGGAAAGGAAGATCAGACGGTGGAGAATAGTTCAGAGAAGATCATACCGTGTCCAAGATGCAAGAGCATGGAAACCAAATTCTGTTATTTCAACAACTACAACGTTAATCAACCAAGGCATTTTTGCAAGAGCTGCCAGAGGTACTGGACTGCTGGTGGGGCCCTCCGCAACGTTCCTATCGGAGCAGGCCGCCGGAAGGCCAAGTCGCCGTGTTCTGAGGCCGGTGCTTCTCCAGAGAGTTGCCTTTATGAAAACTCCGAGGATAACCACGTGTTTGGGTTAGAGCAGGGGTTGGTTTTGGATAAGTGGCACGATGTTACACCTCAAAGAGATTTCCGGCAAGTTCTTCCCGGCAAGCGGCGGAGGACGACCTCAGGCGGTTACTGTTTAGCCTTGTGATTTTATATATTTGTTGTATGCATGGACAAAAAAAAAAAAAGAAATCCATTTTGCCCTGTGATTTTTGTTTTACGTAATAATGATTACATGAATAGAAACTCATTTTACCCGGTGATTTTTCTTTTACGTAATAATTTAGAATTTAGATTTGGCAAAGAAGAAATTTGGTGACAGTATTATGCAAATTTTGTGACAGTATTCAGTAAATTTAGAGAGAAAAATAAAGTAACGAATAGCTATTACTGATTTTGTTAATTAAAATATACACACGTCTTTTTGCTTGTTTTTTTTTTATTTTAAAACCGTGCTTGCTATTAAGTAAATTTTTAATGTCATGACAGTATTAAGACTTCAGTTTTTATTAAGTAAATTAATTGTTTGCCTAATGGGATTTCTTCAATTGTTGTAATGTTGTTACGAGTTGGAGTAGCCATTGTACGATTGAATTTTAAAAACTAGTAACTAAATATATTAAAAATGATAAAATGGTGGTATTATTTTTAAAAATTGTAGCAACAAAATATACTAATGATATAATGGAGACAACATGCAAATTAAAGTGAATATTGTGTTTATTATTGGGCTTTTTTATGGCCCAAATTATCTTAAAAGAATTGTTTGTTTCTGCAGCTCAGCATGAGAGTCGTCAATAAACCACTTATTATCATCTATGAAAACACAAAATTTGGAATTATACATCGACATGAGAAGAGCGGTTTCAACAAACAACGGACCAAAACACGTCCTATGATGTTCAAGATCAACCATGAAGAAACGTGACGGTTCCGTTTATTTCTTTTCATACGGTGATAGTCAAATCCATAGATTCAAATTCAAGTGGATTACTCTGATTGCACATTAGCTGTGATATGATTGTGATCCACGAAAGCTATACCAAGTGATGAATATTGGATATAGATGAACTTGTCAATGTACAAAGAGAGATAATAATTAATAATTAATAATAATAAGATTATAAAAAAGTACACACCAATAACACGATGATTGTAGTTGAAGCAGCTTGTTACTTAGTTAATTATTCATTTTCAATTTCTTTGGCATGGCGTCATTTTAAAGGGCAGGCCGGCTAATATTGAATTATAAGGAATCAATAATAAATAAATAATTTCAAATTGAGCTAGTAGAACCAAAATTGAGGAAAAAACAAGATATCCGCAACAAGTTAAGATGACTTGGGCAGTACACGCAAATTGCCAATGGAAGAAGAAATATTCTTTGGGCATATCCAATGGAAAGACTTGATGAAATTTCCGAATAATGTTTACTTGATTAGATTATTAAATATACTTTTATAAAATTAGAGCCGTCATTTTCAAATATGTTTTTTCTTGTTTGTTCCAGAAATCAAATTCTTTTTTGTCAAATAAGGACAAAAGACATTATTAATATGGTACACTGTTTGAAGTTGAATATATGATGTGTAGGTTCACTCAACATATTATTTCAACGTATCATTTTTTTGCCACATCGTATGTACCATGAGATCCATAAGACAAATGCTAACTAATTAAGATTCTTCCTAGAAAAAACACTAATTAAGCTTCAAACTACTATATGGTGAAGGTTGATACAGAATTGAAAGCTGTTCATTGAAAAGTTTTGCATATTATTTTTGTTTACATTTTTTTTTTCGATAAACAATTTCATTAAAAAAAGAAGACATGAGAGTGCCAACTCTTACAACTGATGAGAGAAAAAAAGAAGGGAGGCTCTCAAAACCTCCCCGAGCCCAAAATCCATTGGGAAAAAGACTCGGGAAGGAAAAAGAGTGCACTGTGAGTGTACTTCTGATTGGGAAAGCCTAACCACTGCTTTCTCCCCTACTACCAAACAAAATGATTAATCTGATAGTAGCGTTATTCCACCAAGAATCTAAAACATGCTTAGGAATGACACCCCACCCCATAAATAAACCACAACCAAGACATAGTTTTAATATGATAAACAATCGAGTCTAACTCCAGGTTATTCCCCTTGAAAATAAGATTATTTCTAGTCAACCAAATACTCCAACACGAGAAGTAACCAAATAAGGTGTCTAATCTTCTTAGATTTCTTGCCGATAAACACTTTTGTGAAGGAATTGAAATGCTCCATCAAAGATTCCTCAACGATATGGTCCACACCAAGTCATAACTCCACCTTTTTCCACACCATCCTAGCCAAATCACACCCCACGAAAAGATGGTCCAAATTTTCAAAATCATTCTGACAAAAAGCACACACCGCCTTCTCCATAGACTGAATAACGTTACGATGAAGCAAAGAAGAGCGAAGAGGTAGAGCCGAGAATGTTGAAAAGTTATGGATATGTTTTATTGTGGAAATTTTGGCTTTCTTTTTAGACAACATGCAACTTGACTTTTTTTTTGCCAATAACATGCAATTTTAGTAACTTTATTTTCATACTTTTTCTTTTTGTTTTTACACATTTTTAAAATAAAAATTTACATTATATCAAATATGGCTAGTTGCTTTAATTCTCTAAAAATGTAGTGAGATCATATTCAAGGGATGGCAAAAAGGGTCAGCTCGCGCCGTCCCGTCTTGAGCACGCCAAAAATTAGGCGGGGTAGGGAGGACCAAACATAGGATATTGGGTTGAAGCGATTGAGTCTCGCTTCGCCTCTTGGCGGGTTGCATTAAAATTAACAAATAAAAATGTATTTAAACATACATTTTAGGCTTAAAATAAGCGGGTTAGTCCACCCAAGCCCGCTAAAAACAAAGTAAAAATGACATATTTGTGGGCCGGCCCACTACAACCCGCCAAAAAAATATATTGAAATAGTTAAACGTAAGGGAAAATAAGAAAAAATAAACTTGGCGGACCGCTTTGCCCCACCCCGCTTGTTGCCCGCCGAACTGGCGAGTTTGACAGGGTGGGCTATAGTAGGTTGGCGGGTTGAAATCACCAACCCAACTCGCCATTGTTTGGCGGGCTAACGGGCCGATCCGGCATGCTATGCTCATTTTGCCATCCCTAATTTAAACAGTAAAATCAACAGATAATATTTTGCTTAAAAAAATATACATTTATAAAAATTAAGGATACTTATTAAGGAAAAATACAAAAATAGTATGCCAATAGCATACATTTTTTCTTCGTCCTAAAGGAAACTACGCATTTATTCAAAAATAAAGATATTTTTTTGGTGGAAAAATATAAAAATATTCATGAAAACAATAAATAAAAAATAATAATACCGACAATCGTAATAATGTTTTATCAATATTCAAAAGCAAAATTATTATTTATAAACAATAAAGACATTTATAAAAGAAAAATATAAAATATTTGGTAAAAAAAAAATTTAAAATATAAACATAATTATAACGACAACATCAGCGCTTTTTTATTAGAAGAATTAAAATATCATCAACTATAACTCACTTTTTAGGACAAATATGTCATTTCTAATTATTTTATTTCACTTTTATTTTTTTGTGGGTCTCACTTTATCACATCATCTCTTAACTTTTTAATCTCATATTTAAACCTCACTTTTCTCTCTCCTCTTCAACTATCAACTATGAACTATACTTTTAATCGATCTATAATCTTTTTAATCAACATACCCACTACTAATATCTCTATTTCTCTTTCTCCTATTTAACCTTAATAATCAATCAACTATCAACTATCAACAATTATATCTTTAAGTCCCAGGAAGGTAGCTCAGTTGGCGAGCTAAGGGACATGAATGAGTGCACCATATGAGTACAAGAAGGAGGTCCGGTCCTGGGTTCAAGTCCCGGAAACTAACATTTCTCCCACCCCCACTAACAATTGCTTATCTAAAAAAATATAAAAAAACAATTATATCTTTAATCAACTATATCTTTAATTAAAACAACCATCAATCAACTATCAATCAACTATAACTTTATACAAAACACCACAACCAAAATTACCAATCTACGCTTATTTGAAACTCAGTTTTTGAGGAAAAATATGTCATTTCTAATTATTCTATTTCACTTTTTATTTTTCGTGGGTCCCACTTTATCACATCATCTCTTAACTTTTTAATCTCATATTTAAACCTCACTTTTCTCTTTCCTCTCCAACTATCAACTATGAGCTATACTTTTAATCAATCTATAATATTTTTTAATTAAAATACCCACTACTAATATCTCTATTTTTCTTTCTCCTATTTAACCTTAATAATCAATCAACTATCAACAATTATATCTTTAATCAACTATATCTTTAATTAAAACAACCACTACCAAAAATACCAAATTATCTTGATCTCTAAAACCAATTTTTTGAGGACAAATATGTCAATTCCCAATTATTTAATCTCACTTTTTATATTTTGTGGGTCTCACTTTTTCCAATCATCTCTTAACTTTTTTATCTCACATTTAAAACACATTTTTCTATTTCTTCTCTCACTCTTATCTTTCTCAAAATTTTCTCTATCTCTATTCCCCCTCTCACTCTCTTTAAATTTTTAATTTTATTATTCTACTTTTGAGTTACAACGAGAAAATATTACATGTCGGTATAATTTTATTACTGATAAAATAAATTTCGTGTTATTCGCTATAGGGTTGCATTATTATTGCATGATTGGTAATTACCTAAAAATTTAAAATGTCAATTGAAGAAAATATTCTAAAGTTATGAAACTTTACAATACATCTACGGGAATATTACAATTCGGAAAATTTGTAACTTTAATAGAATTTTATTTTCTAATATCTATGGAAAGTACTATATATTGCTGGTAAATATTTACGGGGTAATGTTCGAACTAACTCAATTACTATTTGAAACTTTTTGTTTATCTACTTTAAATTAATCTTGATTTTTACGGGGTAATGTTCAGACTTATTAAATGTCTATTAATAAAATAACACGATAACAGCTGTGCGTATGCACGGGTATACTGCTAGTTCATTTGTAAAATCAAAGACATTTATAAAAAAAAGGCTAAATGTCACTTTTGATCATTTATTTTTACTCTACGTTTCATTTTGGTCATTTAACTTTCTTTTTTGGTTCGTTGTTGTCTCTCGTCTTTCATTTTCGTTTATTTTGGTCTCTACCGTTAGTTCCTGCTAACAGACGCCACACTGACAGTTAACTGCTGACGTGACGTCTTAATACTACAAGAAATTAGGGGATTAGCGGCGGACAAAATCCGCCGGTTAAAACGTCGTAGGTAATGGTTACCGGTAGAAAATCCGCCGGTAAATACACCTAAATCCGCCGGAAAATAATTGTTTTTTAAAAAAAATCTGCCGGTAAGATAAAAAAACCGCCGGTAATTTTATATTTTCTGTCGGTGATTTTATATTTTTTTAAATAAAAATACAAATCCACCGATAATTACATAATTTCCACCGGAAAATTAATTTTTTTTAAAAAGGAAAAAAATCCGCCGGTAATCCACAAAATCCGCCGGTAATTTTTTTTTAAAATTAAATTTGTTTAATTTAATAATTATAATATTTATTTTTAAATTAATTTTTAAAACTTATATTTCAATTAGTTTATTTTTAATTTAAAAAATTAAATTATTTTATTAATCTTTATTTCAACAAAAAACTATTTTCGAATTAGTTTTTTAATTTTATTATTTTTTTAAAATTATTCGAATTATTTATTTAATAAGAGGTAAAAAATGTAGTAGAATATGAACATAAATAATATAGGAGAGAGTGAGAATGAAGAAGTAAGAATGAATAAGAATGAAAGAGAGTAAGAAATTATATTGAAGAAAATAAGAATTGAGAATGAATAAGAATGAAGGGGAGTATGAGAAGTAAGAATATAGGAGAGAATGAGAATGAAGATGAAGAAGTGTAAAAGAAATATGAATGAATGAGAAGGAAGAAGAAAGAGGAAATGTAGAAGAGAGATATGTAGGGAAATTTATGGAGATTGAAGAGTATGAGAAAGAAGAAGAAAGATAAGGTATAAATAATGTAGAAGAGAATGAGAAGGAAAGAAATGAGAGAATGAGAAGTGTAGAAGAAAGTTTTATTTATAGACATTTTTGAACAGTTCCGGCGGATTTGTAAATATTACCGGCGGATTTTAAAAAAAAAAAATCAAAATTACCGGTAATGTTCAAAAATCCGCCGGAAATATTACCGGCGGAAAAAAATCAGCGGGAAATACTATTTTTTTGGCCGAAAATTTACTGGTGGAAAAAATCCGCCGGAATGCACCAAATCCGCCAGAAATCTACCGACGGAAAAAATCCGCTGGTAATACGCGAATTTCTTATAGTGTAAGTGTCACTGCTAACTTGGAATTCTTTAATGATGTGGCATATAAGACACCAAAATGAAACTTAACAAAAACACGATGCATAGGCGATCGAGAGGAGAGTGAGAGAGAACGGCAATGGTGAGAGAGAACGACGATGTTGAGGATGAGAGAGAACGGCGATGCAAAGTTCCAGAACGATGTGGAAAGGGTTTCTACGCACTGGGAGGGGAAAGGGTTTATTAATCCTTTGATGGTTTCTAGGCTGGAAAGTTAAATGTGAGAATAAATTGGGAATAAAAAGATAGGCAAACAAAAAATACTACAGCTTACATTAGCTAATTTTTTTACATAAAGAAAATCATAAGAAAACCGTTTCAAACTGTTACTTAAAAGACTAAGTAAGAAACCGTTGCCATTGAGGTTTCGAGAACGGTTTTTACACGTTGCCTAAACTAAAAAAAATCAATTTAGCAACAGAAACAAAAAACCGTTGCCATTATCATCTAAGGCAACGATTTTTTAAGGGTTCCAAATTTAGGTGTTGTCATAGGGTCAAAATATTGTAGTGCTAGAAAATATTGTCTGAAGCCAACAAGGCAATTTTTATCGTTTCTGGAGTAGCGATCTCCTCTTGCAACTGACATTGTTGTCGCTCGATGTCTTTGGATGAGTTCACAACACAATGGAGATAGCTCTATGATAGCTTGTTTTATAATAAAAATAAGGACAAAACTTAAAAACAGTACTATACAACATATTAGTATTGTTGTCCAATAAAAATATAATAACACATCACATTACTAATAACACATCCTTCATAACCAGTTGAATATTACTTTTATTAAATATATATATATATACTAGTATGCGACCCGTGCGATGCACGGGAAGAAATGTTTGGATTATATTATATTATAAATAACAAAAAAGATTGAAACAATTGTGTGAAGAAAATTAGCATAATTAATAAATAAAAAGAAGACAAAAAGAACTAAATTTTGTAAAGTGCAATAATAACAAATCACGATTGTTTTTAATTTATTTGATTATATATTAATTTGATCATAAGTAGTACACCGGAAAAACCAATTGAAATATAATAATAATTAGATAGACAATCAATATTCAATATAAATAAATATAATAAAAATTATATACGATTGTAGTCTTGAAAAAGTTATATTTGGTTAAGATAAATCTTGCTAACAAAGTGAAAGGCTAAGGCTACAAATACTTGGTTACTTTTTGGTTAATGTGTTATTGGTGCGCAGTATTCATTGACCTTATCGGTGACTAATGTAAATTAGAAAATCTCGAAACCATGAATGAGATCTGAACTTAGTTACCGCTCAAATTGACCAATGAGATCTGAAGAAATTGTTATCAATTAAATGAAAATTTGGAACTTTCTTAACCTGATAAACACATATCAGTAAGGGATCTATATTTTTTTTTACATAAATAGATTTAGCTTTTGCTTTAAATATGACACGTGAGTTTTTCTTATGAATTTCATATATATTTTGTTTTGGCTAAATGATTATTGTGGTATGTTAATAACAGTTAAATTGATGAGGTGAAGTGTGAGGTCAAGACATTTTCCCAAGATATATTTTTGACTATAAAGTATGCAGAACTCGCGAGGTAAGCAAATGAGTTAATAAGATGTCAAAAATGGGGGAAAAAAGGAATCGTGAGGAAGAAGGAAATAAATACTTATAAAAATGAAATAAGGTTTACATGCTCAGTCATAACTTGGACTTGTGTGTACTGTAGAAATCATTGGTTGTATGGACGCTTGTGTTAAATATCTTAACTCTTGAGATGCTGGCCTTAAGGATATAATAGCGGATCTCTCAAAATTCCACTTAGCCTTTCCATCTAAAAATCTGCAATTCTGTACAAAATGTTTGGCATCAAGCACAGTGAATGAGTGTTTGTCATCAAACTAATAACTCAAAATGTCATCAAACTAATAACTCAAAATGACCAATATCAAAATCAAAATCATGATAAAAACAAACAACCTTGAACACAGACTGAAAGAAGCAAGCTATAAAATAAAGAATAAAGACAGAAATTATAAATAAAAATCAAGGACCGGATGATAATCTAAGAGGATGAGCGGAACCAAATACGAAAATGATCAATAATATATAGCTCTATAATCCCAATTATAGAAAACCTTTGTTATTGGTGTCAAAAAGAGAAAATGAAAGTGCGTAATATAGAGAAAAGATCCCTCCCAGTTAGAGAAAGTTCAAGACATGAAAGCAAATAACCGATCGAGAAAGAAACGGATAAGAGGAGACATTTGCGCTGGGATAGATCTTTTCCACGTCCACATCAATAGGGAAGCTTTAATTGTGGATTTCGAAATTCAAATGCCAATTTAAATGCACATGAGTGCTGCAAAGTAGAAATACACGGGCACTATTCAACAAATATGGGGCATTCATAAAAGGCTAAAAATGCACAGCTCTTGATGTTGGTTCAAGTCAAAGAAAATGAACAAAAGAATAAATTACATTCAGAAAGGAGTGTCATAAAAATGATAAAACAAAATAAAGCTAAATAAGAACCGAGTAATGGACTTTTTACCTCATGTTATTTGTCCTCTAGCACACACTTCCTGTAAAAATGTAAAACAATGTAAGACATAGCAGAAAAACTTAAAGCCGAATGGGAATTAAAATAAAAAAATAGCATAACTATTCAAATAATTAAAATAAGGGATAAGAATGAGAATGTTGTTTCAAAGGTTTAAGGGATCATGAAAGTTAACAATTCAAATCTTATTAAAAGGAAAACTCATAAGAAGGTTATAAAAAAGATGTACATAAAAATCCAATAAAACAAAAGATCTATTAAAAAACTGAAGGGAAAAAACTGAAGGGAATTAACCCAACCTAAAGAACACCAAATGAGTAAAATGGAAATGAAGAGTGAAGACAATAAGTCTAAGAAAGAAGGTAAAACGATGAAGAGGAAATAGAAACACAATGGAAGGAGCAGAGAAGATCAACAATCCAACTGTGCTTATAAAAAAACAATCCAACTGTGCTTGAATTAAAGTTGAACGTTAGGAATGGAATAATAGCTTAATAAATCATTTAATTGGGTCTGAATGAAAAACGTATAATGCATTCAAGTCATGTTTTTAATTTGAAATGAAATCAATTAGGTATCATACTATGTGAGCAAATCATGTGTGATTTGAAACCTATCAAGAATTGTTTAAGATTAAATGGAATGAATCTGGTAAAAAACGTATGTCATTCATTTGGTACATTTTTGAAACCTATATGATAACGTGTGGTCAACATTTTTGAAAGTTTATTATGCTCTAGAGGAAGAAATGTACTAATTTTCATTTACTGCAACAAAAAAAATTCCCAAAGAAAAAAAGCATGAGCTAGAGGCGACATGGATTAGTAGTACATCATATTTACGCAAAAATGCGGATTGAATATGATGTACTAACGTTAGCGGCATCATAAGGTTTTACACAAATTGAGCTTCAATTGGATTCTTGTGTGGTGGTGCAGCTTCTAAAAGGGGATTGCTCAGGTAGTTCCGGTCACCAGCTGGTGAGACGCATCCGGCAATTGCTGGATACCTTCTCAAATGTGCAGAACACTCATGTCTATCGTGAAGCAAATAAGGTCGTCGATGAACTTGCAAATATGGGTTGTACCTTACATGACGGTCTTGTTAGTTTTGATTCTCCCCCTCCTAATGTTCGTTTTATTAGTAGATGCCGATGTAATTGGAGTTCATACTCCTAGATTGATTCTCGTGTAATTCGTTTTGGGCGTCTAGTCCCGTTTAATCACAAAAAAAAAAGCGGACTAATGATGTGGAGCTTGTCTTTGTTTGACAACTCAGTTTTTTAGCATTGAGAAACCTATATCTTGTATTATTAATAGATCAATAGATTTTGATGTAAGGTGATATTTTGATCTAAGGTGATTGACTATTATTAATAGATTTTTCTGTAAGGTGATATTTTGATCTAAGGTGATTGACTATTATTAATAGATTTTGATGTAAGGTGATATTTTGATGTAAGGTGGATAATATGACCACATATAAGGCATATTCGTTTTATGACAAATGTGGGAATTTATATCTGTATTAAAGAATATGGTCAATCCACATAATAGGTTACAAAATTTGGAGATGATTTTAAATCTAGCATTAATGTGCTTTTATTTAAACGTTTCACGTAGGTGTTGATTGTAATTTATTGGGTGGAAGCTGACATGGAAAAAATATCTGCCATTTGTCCCTTAATTTGCGCCATGCTGAGTTGGATAGGCTAAGAGGTTGCCACATAAGTATTTTGGCCTTGAGGAACCTATATAAATGTATTATTAATATATATATATATATATATATATATATATATATATATATATATATATATATGCTATATACTATTTGGTACGAAGTAACCATTATGAAGAATAATATATAGAAAAATGGCTGGAGAGTAATACACACATTATTAATTTTGGATTTAAATAGAAGTAAATAATTCAAAACTTATATTTTATTCTAACATGCCATTTAGTGGGACGCATGACAGTTTTGGCTAATCAATGTACTCAAATATAACAAATTTGTTTGTCCCATATAAAGCTTCGATTGCAGCTTAGTCAACAAGATAATGAGTTGTTTCTGAAGCGTCGTTATTCAGAGGCAGCCAATGCCATGAAGTCAAAGGTAAAAGAAATTTTCAAAAGCAAGTTTACATCAAGAAAAATCCCCAATGGCGTTTTCCTCTTTCCAGTCACTGTCTTCCTCATCGTCCTACTCCTTTCACTCAACAAAAAACAAAACAAATCATCTTCAAACTTATATTCGAGCAGTGTGGAAACAACAACAACAACAACAACAACAACGAGATGCAATGTATCTTCTGGGAAATGGGTTCCTCATCTCAAAAGACCTTACTACTACAGCGGAAGCTGCCCTTTCATAACAGAGAAGCAGAACTGCTTCATGCGAGGGAGAAAAGATAGAGATTTCCTCAACTGGAGATGGAAACCTGATGATTGTGAGCTTCCGCTCTTTGATGCAACTCAGTTCTTAAAGCTTGTTCGAGGAAAGTCAATGGCTTTTGTTGGGGATTCAATTGGGAGAAATCAGATGGAATCATTGCTCTGCCTCTTAAACAATGTAAGTTACTATCGTCAATACAAATCTGTCTTTGGTTTCTTTTATTTGGACTTGCACAAAATGACAAACAAACGAGCACATTATCAACGGTCATTACCTACTCTAGAATTCGGCAGCGCACGTCTAGGGTGTTCACAGGTACGGTCTGTATGGATCAACCTGCGAACCAGCTCATCCAAACCAACCCAACCCAACCTGGTTTTTAACCCAATTCTATCAAGTTTAGATCCAACTCAAGAACCGACCTGTTTGGTGGTTGATTTAATCTTGATTGGACCGCATGTCTCTGGCCGAATCACCATTAACCAAGTTGAACTGTTTTAAACGGCTAAGAACCTAGTTGAACTATTTTAAACTACCAATTGGATCGGGTTGGATCGTTCAATTTTTTCTAGTCTTTATATTTACTTTTTCTCTAATATTAATACTTTTTATTTATTTATTTATTTATTATTTAGTAGTCATCTGGTACAACCATAGTTGAATCGAAGGAATCTGTTAAACTATGACTCGAATGTCTTGTCTGTTCGATATCCAATTTTATTTTAAAAATAATTGTTAGTGGGTTGTAGCTTGACCCATTTTGATAGGTAGGTTTCTAAAATAGCCTTGGTCTTACCTATGTAAAAAAGTCTAGTTTGACCTAAGCCTGACATAAGTGGGCCATAGACCCTTGTAACTAGACTCGGCCTTTTTTCCACCTCTAGCAAGATATAGTGAAAGGACCGATGGATTTCAGCAATTTAAGATTTTGGCACAAGACTTTGATTTTCAGTACTTTGAATATCCTAAATTAAAATTTTAATTATAATTTTTCGTAAGTGGTTTCACTTGCTTTTATCTTCAATTTTACTTGTACTTATTTTAGAATGCTTTTTTATGCACCAGAAGATCTTTCTATAAACTTAATTTGTGCATACTCTTTTAGGTTGCTCGTCCAGAAGACATTTCAGCTAGACACAATATATCACAAGAAGACATCTATTTCAAATGGTGGTACTTTGTTGATTATAATTTTACCATGACAATATTATGGTCCCCCTACCTAGTGAAATCCTCTGAAACTTATCTCCTTAGTAGTTCTTTCCTCAATACTGAAAATCTTTACCTAGATGAGGTAGATACAACATGGAGTAGTAAAATTAAAAAAATTGACTACGTGATCATCTCAGGGGGGCAATGGTTCTTTCGACCATTTACATACTACGAAAATGGCCGAGTCGTCGGTTGTCAAAAATGCATCAACAACACAGAGCTGGACTTCTATGGATACAAGAAAGCATTCAGAACAACTTTGAGAAGTATTGTAAATCTTAAAGGGTTCAAAGGAATGACATTTTTGGTGACACATTCTCCAAATCACTTTGAGAATGGAGCATGGAATGAAGGTGGTGGTTGTAATAGAACACAACCCTTTAGTAATGAAGAAAAAATGAAAGTACATCCTTATGGTATAGAAACGTTACATCAAATACAACTGGAGGAATTTGTGGCAGCAGAAAAGGAAGCAAAGGAGAAAGGTTTGCGATTTGGTTTGATTGATATAACAGACACAATGTTGATGAGGCCTGATGGACATCCTGATAAATATGGGTATGCATTGGATTCAAATGTCAGAATTAAGGACTGCGTTCACTGGTGTATGCCAGGTCCCGTTGATACTTGGAATGAGATTTTGCTCTATATGATGAAAATGAAATGGTGATAAATCTTGCTGTTTATTTAATTTGAAATTGAAAAAAAAACTTAATAGTGTTAAGAAATTAACCAAAACAAGAGCAGAGACTTAGAAGAATAAATAGGCAAAAGAAAAGAAGAAAATAAAAAAAAAAGATGAGAGCCTTTGTATTACACTCTTCAAGTTGTATTTTACAATGTTATTTCCTCCGTTCCTAAACTTTGGTCTTTTTACCTCTTTTTTTTTTTCAAAACTTTGGTCCTTTTGAGTACAATTTACTTAATTTTTCCAAGTTTACCATTTATCAATTTGAGCAACTTTATCGCAAGGCTCTAAACGGTATGAACAATTATAAGATCCAGCATTTAAAAGAAACTTGCGATATAGTAATCCAACGTGGCGGTGTTTATTAGAATTTTTTTAGTCATCGGCAACAAATTTGGCATCGGCAACAAATTGGCAGTTTGAATGTTATTTGATGGACCTGTCAACTTGTTTTATTTAGGTTTTTTTTTACCCCCACCCAATCCCCATATACTCCCACCAAATTTGAAAACCCCAAAATACCCTTTGTAATTTTTTTTTATTTAAAAAAGGCTCATAGTATATATGTCATTTGGGACATATATACGATGCGATCTTTTACCACATCCTATATATACCCTTAATCGTATATACCTCTTAAGGGTATATATACGATGTGGTAAAAGATCGCATCGTATATATGTCCCAAATGACATATATACGATGGGTTTGAAATTTGTATTTTTTTTGCAGTAAAAAAATTTTCAACGGTAATGATTTCACTTTCAAAGTTGATCAACGGTGTGGATTGCACGACAAAATCAACGGTTGATAATCTTTTACATCAACTATAAATACTCACTCCCACCATCACTATTTTCACACCAAAAATTCAATTTTCTTCTCTCACACAATACAAGTCAAGATGATGCAGGCTTCACTAATGTCATACTACGAGCCTTCTTCCCTCACTCTCATTCATTTTAATATGGGGTTTGCTGATCATCAGGGCATCGTCTTGCAAGATGATGGTATATGTTTCGATGGGAGAGATGTTTTATCGTGTAAGTTGAAACACTGCATATCATTTGCTGCTCTTAAGCAAAAACTACTGCGGATGGTTCAACCAGAGAACGACGAACATGAGATAATTTGTATCGTTTATCGGAAACCGGAATGGACTGATGGAGGTCTTTACTGGTCTGCCGTGGATGTCAACAACGAGGATGACCTCCGACAGATGATGTCCAATCATATTATGTTTAAATGGAAGAGTTACATTCATCTGTACGTCGAAACCAGGAGGACCGTCGCTGAGATCCTTCGTCGATTAACTCGACCAAATTTCGAAGAGTTTCTATTGTATTTTCTTTTTATCTGTCTATTTTTATTCTAGTTGTTTATGTTTTATCGCTTGTATAACTTTGTTTTATCGAATCAATGAAATCAAAAATTTATGGAAACTCGTAAAATAAAACACCCGAAAAAAGTAATAATAAAGTATAAAGTAGATTTTCTATAATGAAAATTTTATAAAAATTTACAATATTTTTTTGGAAAATACTATAGGATATTTTTTTTGTCCCCACTAGTAAAAATTTATGGACTCGTTCATTACATTTTATGGATCTAGGCAAATCATGAGAAAATGACTCCCTTAAAAACAAATTTATCAAGAGCTCCTTGTTGTGATTGTATTAGTTCTTCATTTAGTGTTTTTGTTTTTCACTACCAGATAAACGTTTTTTAGGCAACATCTTAAAATAAATCAGATACTCAAGTAAAAACCAAAATAAAATAAACCACTGAAGTATAGAACAATAGCGCCTGAAAAGTAGAATCGTAGACTTCGAATTGAACACTAGATTTCCACAATTGTAAGATTCCAAATAGTTGAAGAATTATCAAAATAACTGTCAAATTTTGTAGAATAGCTTGTTAATTATCAATCTCTTCCGAGATATTAAAAAAAGAATTATCAAAAGAGTTAACAAATTTACTCAATTTCTCAATAAAAGCTTCAATTAGGAATCAAATATAAAAATCCATTGGGGATTGGGGAATTGAAAGGGAATTGATTCTGCTAAGGTAGTTTTTTTTTTTTTTTTTACGGTTGCCCTGATAATCAATTTAAAGAAGAAGGTGGATAGGTGAAGGAAGAGGAGTAATGAAGAAGGGGAATATTTTTTGATGTGACTTGAACGATTTGAAGAATGAAGAGAAGACAACGAGTGTTTGACCGAAGAAGGAATATATACTTTTTTTTAACACTATCTAATATCTATTTATACAAACAAACCTCATATGAAATTACTAATTTGGATCTCTTATTAACATGACACATATATAATTTAAAGGTAAAAGTGTCATTACTCACTATTTCTCTCTTTTCTCCTTACACTCTATTTATTACTTTTTTTCTCTTTCTTCTTACACTCTCTTTCCTCCTTTTCACTTTTCTTTTACACTTTTTTTCTTCCTTTTTTCTCTTTCTTCTTACACTCTCTTTCCTCCTTTTCACTTTTCTCCTACACTCATTTTCTTCCTTTTTTCATTTTACTTTTCTCATAAACAATTATTTTCTTTCTCTTACTACTTCACAAAAAAAAAAAAATTATCATTGATAATTAAATTTTTTGAAGAATAGTACTGCTACTACAAACCCACTCTCTACAAAATATAAGAAGACTTAATGACTATTTAAATTATTAATTACTATTTAAAATAAATATTTCTTATTAATAATCAACTATCTAACTTTTACTATCTACTATAATCTACTAATCAACTAAAATAACCAAATGAAACTACGAGATAATCAGATCGATATATATATATATATATATATATATATATATATATATATATATATATATATATATATATATAAACATCTGGATAACTTCAAAGTGATATATAAAAACACGAGATTAATTTTTGTCATTTATAATTATAATTTTTGAAGACTACTATAAACCCACTATCTAAAAAAACAAAAAGACTTAATGACTATTTAAACCGATTCATATTTAAACGCACGTGACAAATATTTTTCACTAATACCTAAAAATGACAATTGTCACCGATATATAAAAAAACACGGATAAATATTTCTTATTGATAATTTACTATTCATCGTTTACTATATACTATAATCTACTAATCCAATAAAATAATCAATCGAAACTACGAGATAACTACAATGATATATCAAAAAACCCAGGCTAACTGCACTAATATATAAAAACACAGGATTAATATTTGTCATTAATAATTAAAATTTGTGAAGACTACTATAAACATTGCTACTATCTAAAAAACAATAATTTTTCACTAATAATTTAAACACGGGACAACTGGACTGATAATTTAAAACACATGTGACAAATATTTGTCACTAATACCTAAAAAATGACAAATAACTGTCACCGATATATAAAAAAACATAGGATAAATATTACTTATTGATAATCTAATATCTATCTTTTACTATCTACTATAATCTACTAATAAACTCAAATAGTCAATTGAGACTATGAGATAATTTCACTAATTCATAAAAAACACGGGATAACTTTACTGATATATAAAAAAATACGGAGATAACATCAATTATATATAAATATAAACACATGATAGCTGCACTGATATATAAAAAAGCACGGGATAACAACACTAATATATAAAAAGACATTGCACTGATATATCAGAAAACACGGGATAAATGCATAGATTGTTTTTAAATGATACTTTTACATTTTTAGATTTTAATATTTATCAATTTTTTATTTGAAACTCATTTTTTATCTACTTTAATTCTGTCTTTATTTTCACGGGGTAATGTTCAGACTATTTAAATACTATCTAAATTCATTCATAAAAAGAAGACGACAACAGCCCGCATGCGATATATCTGCAGTATCCTACTAGTATATTATAAAAAGCCAAGTACAAAACAATTAGGACCCCCACTATTATAACACTTTTTTTTGTTATATCACTAGTATAAATAAGGCTAAGTATACAAAATTGTTGGGCCCGCTACAAACCTAGGCCCTAGGCGGTTTCACCCCCAACCTAGGCCTAGGGCCGGCCCTGATAGCAAAATACCTACAATCAGAATAAAATATAATTTATTGAAATATCCATGTCTCCGGTTTTGGAACTTTGAAGCCTTAATCATTGATTAAATATGCAATTAAATCAAGTTTTGATTTGTCGATCTGAACCAAACGAACACCACAACAAGATAGAATGAAGATGAACAACAATAACACTGCACTTATACGACGAAATCAAGGAAAAATACGAAATTAAAGCTAGATCATATTGAGAGAACCACTTATTGAGATAAAAAAGAGAGAGAATATATCTCAAAGGTGATTCCATGTAAAAAAAAGACTCTTATATGGTGGGTGAGTAAGAAAAAAGTGATGTAGAGAGAAGGTTGAGAGAGACCGCTAGAATTTAAGATTTGAAATTGTCTATTAGTACAATACTATATTATTTAATATTTTTAATTATTTGAAAAATAAATATTAAAACTTTACAAAAAGTTATTGAAACTTTACAAAAATGGTAATATTTTTTGTTTTGTTACAAAAGAAAACTTATGGAATTTCATTCAAAATCAAAGTAGCCATACATGAAGGAATATGATAATAGACTTGGATGCTAGCAAAATTCCTTGCCGCTCTAGCAAGAGTGTGAGCAACAAAGTTGGCTTGCCTCCGGACAAAACTAACACAGTAGCTTTCTAGATTAGACAAAAGATTGCGACAAGTATTTAAAATAGTTAAAAGTAAAACAAAAAACCATAGTTTGATATTTTAATATAAAAAAGGTTTAAATACTTGTTATCCCTGCAAATATAGTCGTTATCCACTTACCCCCTGCAAAAATAAAAAGTTTAAAAAACACATTACAAAATACAACATTATCCAGTTACTCCCTGCAAAAATATAAAATTATTCATTTACCCCCTGAAAAGAGGGGGGGTAACTGGATAATTTTATATTTTGCAGAGTGTTTTTTAAAACAAGGGGGTATTTGGTTATTGACTATATTTGCAGGGGGTAACAAGTATTTAAGCCTATAAAAAAAGTAAAATTAGTGTTACTTAATATAAAAAATATAAAAATATAGAAGTACGAATAAACAAATAAAAGTTAGGTGGTCAGTTAAATTTCCTATACTATGTGATAAACATTAGCCGTCTCTTAACTTTTGTTCCTACTCCTTCTTCCTTCTTACTCACCCACATCAAGGGGTGGTTTAATTTTGAGTCAGTTTTGGGCCTGAAATCACCCATCTGTATTATTTTTGTATTTCTTTTTTATCTAAATAAGTGGTTTCCGAACATATCTAGCTTTTATTTCGTATTTTCTCTTGACTTTGTCGCCTTGATGCGCTGTTATGTTGTTGGCCGTCTTGGTGCGATGTTTTGGATTTCCCGTCTTTTTGCGGTGTTCGTTTAATTTAGATCGACAGATCAACTTTGACCCATTGCAGATTAATGATTTTTATAGATGATGACGTCATAACAAAATGTCCTTCTAATTCTGTGTTTGTTCTTATGTTTTTTTATTTCTAAGATGAAAGATATATATTCTGCACATGCAATAAATAGCTAGAACTAAATTTGTTCAGTTATATATATTTTTGAATCAGTTAAGCGTCATTGTTTTCTTGTTGTTTAATTAGCTGAAATTAATAATTTGATTGCATGATCGATGCAGAAAGGATGAAACAACCAGAGATATATGAGTCATAGGAATGAGAGGAAACAATAATAATTAGAATAATATCCTTTGAAGGTACCAAAGGTAGATAACCTTACATTATTAATTCTCACATAATGATCCTAACAACAAGGTTTCATGAAAAACTGAAAAACAAAAAAGACAAGATTGTGCAATTCTTAATTAATCAAATTGCTAATTAATCATATGAGTGTGCCATCTTCATTAATTCCAAGTTCACGGAGCATGTGAGAGCAACCAGGAAGACGTTGATTCTTAAGGAAACCAAGAGGGTTGGCAGTACGGAGAGAGGAAACAATGCCATTGTTTTTAGTGATGCTAACCCTAGCAGCTTGTTTCAAGTGAGAATCAGTGTCAACTTCTGAACAATCTTTCCTAGGACTCTTAACCAAAACAACCTCACACACATCGTCTTCATGGTCTCCATCTATCTCCAATCTGTATGTACCTTTAGCATCTGTCACTGCCTCTTTGTTGAATGTTATTGTTCCGTTCTCTTCTTTGCACTGCACCCTTACGGTTGCACCTTCATTTTAAATCAAGACAAGACAAAAGAATTAACGTCAAATTATATTTTCTTTTTATAATTGAGTAAAAACTACAAAAAAGCTACAAAACACGGTCCAATAGATATGTAATGCTTAAAATATACTTTGTTCCCAACTAAATCGACCAGTATCAACCGAGGCTCGATCAAATACACCTCACTTGAAGGAAAGGATCATCTCTTCCATCGGTCGGCTCACAACACTCTTAAAAGCTCCCCCCATTTCTCAGTCAAGATACTCATCTATAACGGTAGACAACATTTATTAGACTCCCTTGATCATCTCTCATTTATCTTGTAACGGCCGCAACTGCCATATTCTCTGTATATATATTGCCTTCAGAGGCTAATGAAGGGATTCCACGATTTTCATCCTAAGCATTTTCTCTAACATTCATATATATTCTTGTGCTTGGTCTCACTGATAGACTAAAACAGATTCCTAAATACTAAATGGAGAATATAGAAATGATTTATGGATAAAAGATGTACCTTCAAGGAACTCAGACAATTTGGTAAGGAACTGGGTGCGACATGTGTCACAGTAAACTACACCCTCAACTTGGAAGCGATCATTTTTGTAAGCTGTACCAAAGAAAGATAAGAAACAAAGGGTGGAGACAAGGATGATTGTAGACTTTTCCATACTGCGTGCTTAATTGATAATATTGTTAATTAAGATATGAAGAACAAATTAATGAATGTATTTGCTTCAAAGGAGAATCTACTGTGTGCAACAAAGAGACTATAGCGTTTTATACCAAAAAATGGAGCAAACTACGCTTATTCTCTGAGGTTCTAATTTCTCCCCTTATTTGTGGATGGTTGAAATTGTTGTTTTGACCCGCTTTTTACTCTCCTTTTTCTCAGCTTATCTTTTTTTAAGTTTATATATCCAGTGGCTATGTTAATTATTAATACTCTTACGCTAGTTTGAGATATATAATTAGTAATGAAGACCTGCTAAATAGGAAAAGGATATGACTGAATGGACACCGTAACACATTACAATGAACAACCATGACCATTCATTCATTGCCTGAGAACTCTATTGAGTCATACATTCCAACTTCCAATTTCAATTTCTCCTCTAGTTTTTCAAAATCACATCATAATAGAAATTATATTTTTATAAGATTTTTGAAAATATTTTATTATTCCATATTACTAGTATAATCACCGATTTTATATCTTCTGCTTCTAATTAAACTATATTGTACAACAGGCATGACAAGTAGACATCAGACATGTACGCGGAGATGCTTCTAATTAAACCGTGGGGGCATTACCTGTATATAAATTTGAAGTATTAATATATTATTTATCAATCATACAATCATTAATCTATAATACGATCTTGGTTCTGTTTGGCAAGTCCAATCCGCTAGTAAAAATTGGTGCACAGACCTAACTGCTGAACTTGTAGCCAGGACGGCGGACTTCAGTCCAACTACTGTGAGCACTGACGGGTGGTGTTGGCTACCTTGCCCCTGGAATGGTTTTTCGGTTAAGTCGTGTTACAGACGCAAAATGAAAAAGAGAGTAAGGCATTTGATTTAGTTGGCTACTTCATGGGTTGTTTGGGGTAGTAATAGAAAATCCTTATTTGATTGCATTGTACAACTCTCGTGGTTTTGGTTTAGTGAAATGGTGGGTCATAATTTGAAAGTATCATTTCATAGTTGGCGAACTTCATCAGTGTCATGAATCAATTTTGCTAGATATTCAGTAAAAGGGTTTATAGACTTGCACGTTGCTATTTTGTGACTATGCTTGTGATGTATTGGTGATGTTATTGGGCTATGTTGTTGTTACTATATTGCTTCTATGCTCCCTTGATGTTGGTGTATAATACAGTACCACAGCGGCAAATCGCCTACAATTCAGCACCGATTTCTCAACCAAATACACGATGCTGAATTGTAGACGATTGGGCGTTGTGGTATTTTATGCTTATTCAGGTTGTTGCTGAGCAACTTTGCAGATGTGCTTATAGATAGGAATTGGTAAGTTGTATTTGTAGTTTGTTATTATCTTTCTGTTTGGAGTACACTTTTTTCTCTTTGGGACTTTTTCCTTTGGGTTTTGTCCCAAGAGGTTATAACGGCGCTTTGTATTTGTTCAAGTTGGAGACCTTGTATTTATTAAGGTTGGAGTGCTCTTTGTACTTCTTCAATAAATTTTATAAAAAAATATATACAATTTAGAATAATTCCAAAGATGACATTCCAAATGATGACATCACAATCAATTTCCTTCAAATTTTGCTCAAGTATTGGCATAACATTCACCTGCATAAATCAAAACAGAGGTAATAGCACGAACAAAACAAATTCATCCAAATCATTCCCTAGGAGTTTTCTAACTCCCAGATGCGTTTTCCTAACCCTTTTCTAACCCAAAAAATTCTTCACGCGATAATTCGTACTATAATCAAAGTGCAAATTCATTATCAAACACCCAAAACATTTGGAAACAGGCTCCTACATCATGAAATTTTAATTTCTGGGCAACTAGCAATGGTGAATAATGAGAACCCGGACCCTTATTCTTATACGCTTTGGAAGTAGATTAGATCATGAGATTCAATTTTGAAAAGGATTTTGATTTGTTTTGGAAAAATTGAATCAAATGAGAAGAGATTGAGCCAAATTTGTGATTAGCAAAGTTGTCTGCCTGCAATTGACAACCACGAGTTAACCAAATGTAATGATCCATTAACTAATGCAATAATTGACGGTTTCTAAAGCGAACCAATTGCTCGAGTTAACTGCATTGAATACCTAACAATCAGTTCAAGCAGTCGAGTCAAACATTTTATTCGATTTTCACAACTATGGTCTTGATAGGTACCGCCGTTGTAGCTAAAAGAATGATTCCAATAGGGGGTGAGAAAAGTGAAGCTACTAGGTATGATGACATAAAATAAAACCCATACCCACATAAAATCTGTGAGCACGGCGTAAGAGTTTAACGAGTACTCGTTATTAAAATAAAAGGGTAGTTGCATTACTTCGCTAGTTACTAAAACTCAAAAAATAACGATGTTAACGATTTGAAATTTAACGAACCAACTTGAGAAAAGATAGATAAAAGACTAATCCAAAGCAAGAAATTGAGTTAAGGGGCCTTTGGAGTAATTTTACTTATTTTTGTTGTTGTAAAGGCAGATTAAATAAATAAATAGTAAATACCATTTTAAGGTTAAGTGATGAAAGAATGTAAGACAACACAATCTTTTAGGATAGATGCATGCAAAATCGAAGTATCAATTAAATTACAGCCAAGCCAACCATGGATCTAAAGTATCCAATAGCTGAAATAGAAACCTAAAGCAACATTGACGATGCTGCAGCATTCCATTGTCAAATGAAGAGGAAATGCTCCATGAGCTAAAAACTTCCTTCAACAACAAAACATGGAAACAGAAAATAACCAGAAACTGGCATAGAGATCATCAGTCTTTCGTATTCACACCACAAACTCCCAGTAATATCCGTGTCAGTTTACTGCAAAATATAACTTGGTTAAGTTTAAAGTATATCCAAAATATAATCTTGCCTGGTGGGAAACTAACGTACCTCTGCATTATCTCCTACCGGAGCTCGAGCAGATTCCACCTTTTGTTCCTCAGCTGTTAAAAAAGGGGGAATTTGAGAAACCAGGACAAGAAATAAGACAATTGGAAAAGATTAATGATAAGATCAAATTCTAGTTTTGTCACTTCAAGTCTGCAACACAGAAATTCATGACTAACAACTTGATCTGAGTTACTAGAACTTCTAGCTTCAAGGTAAGATTGTGGAAGTAAGGAAAATAAAAATGTAAAACTTTTTTTTTCTAATTTTTGGAGAAATATATGTTGATATTTCAGGGAACAAAACAAGACATGGTTCTCTAAACAACCTGGTTACCATTTCAGTTTCTTCCATTGATTCATTCTGATGCAAAATGCAGTAGGAATCTCTACAAACTATGACACGTTATTCTTTGTTCTATTAACAAAAAGTCAGACAAAGAAATAGAGAACAATCTGAAACAAGCATGATGTCAACACATACTCCTATCAGATTAAACAAAACATTAAATCTATCACATTAAAATAAAGCACCCATTTATCTATAGCTATCTATATATCTAGGATTAGCAAAGTTATAGGAAAACGCTAATTTCAACCTCCGTCTTCAGGGATGTCAGAAGTCCACAAGGTGAGGTTGTCCCTCAGGAGCTGCATGATCAGTGTGCTGTCCTTGTAAGATTCCTCACTGAGAGAATCCAACTCAGAGATTGCTACATCAAATGCCTGCTTGGCAAGGTGACAAGCCCTGCAATACGAGAGAGTGACGTGTTATTAAATATGATACACATACTGACATAGAACGAGCACATAAAAATAATGCGATAAACTTCCAGTAATATTGCACATACCTTTCAGGAGAATTCAAAATTTCATAATAAAAGACGGAGAAGTTCAAAGCCAAGCCTAATCTGACAGGATGTGTGGGAGTTAACTCAGCCTCTGCTGCAGTAGAAGCCTCCTGCATTTATTTTTTATGTATGAATTATAAGAGTCAAGACATTAACCGGTGAATTATTACTGTATATAATAAGCCTAAAGGTACCAAAGACACCTAATACTAAAGGCACCGAGTCTTTTTCCGAAGAAAGGAATTCATATCGCATATATTCTAGTCACCAAGTATAAGGTATAAGACGTAACAAAAACTTGATAACCTTATGAACCACACAGCATACCAGAGAAACAATACATACCTGATATGCCTTTAAGGACTGATCAGCAGCCTCTTTCTGTCGTCGCCACTCTTAAACTCAGCCAGATACCTGTAATAGTCACCTTTCCTACAACAAAGGAGAAATTGAACGGTGACATTCTAAATTCAAATCCGAAATTGAAACAGTGACATTCTAAATTCAAAACCGAAATTGATATAAAATAAATAAAAAAAACAAAACCGAGAGAAAGAAAATGACTCACATTTTGTAGTAGAAGACGTTAGATTCACCCGAAGACTGTGGAATAAGATGACTATCAATGATAGTCATGATATCGGTGCAGATATTGTTCAATTCGGTTTCCACATTTTTCCTATACTCCTTCAACCGATTCACATTCTGATCGTTCCCTTTCGCTTCTTCCTTCTGCTCGATCGAGGAAAGAATCCTCCACGAGGCCCTGCGTGCACCAACAACATTCTTGTACGCAACAGAGAGAAGGTTTCGCTCTTCAACCGTCAATTCAACATTCAACTTAGCCACATTTTTCATCGCATCCACCATTTCTAAACCGAACAATATATAATATAAATAAACACAAATCAAAACACTAATTCTTCTCATTTGACGGAAAACGAAAGGGAAAATATAGAAATTACGAAAGAGGTTTGGAGAGGGGGAGACCTAACCTTCGTAGCGCTCGGCTTGTTCGGCAAGCTTGGCAACGTAAACGAAGTTTTCACGTTCTGTAGAGGATGCCATGGCCGATCTACGAGCTTTCTCTCTCCTGAACTTTTGGTGCTTTCTCGCTCTGGAAATGGCGCAACGGTTTTTTGATGTGTTTGAGAAGAGGGTGAAGAGTGAGAGGTTTTTATAGCCACACAAGTACGGGGGTGTTTGGTTTGGTTTGAGGAGGCACTATGTAGCATAAAATAAATGGTAAGTACGGTACGAAAAATCACTATAATTGTCATAGTATAAAGGTTTATAGTATAAGTGTTATCAAAAGTTGTTTATATAATAAAAAATAAAATAATAAATTATTTTTCTATAAGTTATAAGCTGTTTTCATAAACTATCTTTTGAATCTTTATGAAAATTAATAAAATAAATTTTTGATGAACATATCATGTTCTGTTATTCAAAAAATTTCTTAAATAATTTCACAAGATTTACGCCAGGTAGATAAAGATAAACAAACTCATCCAACCGAACCCCTGTGTCTAAATTGATTTAAAAGGTATCTTGTTTTATCTTTTAAATTTTTAATTATTTGGATATATTTTGAGACTGAATTTAAAAGGGGAATAGGTAAGAGTTTTATTGGAATGTATTGTTGGTGTACCAAATTTTAAATTTAATTTTATGTAAACTATTAGTGTAAAAAAAAAATTATGACATCAACAAATCATAGAATGACATGTAAATAAAAATGATGATCTTCCTCAAGCTTCATTAAAAGTCAGCAATATCGTGACTTGTAATTAGTTGCCGGTGTAAAAAAAGTGTACACCATCTGTATATATTAATTAAATTCAAAAAATTAAACGACCGACTAATTAAAAATCATGATATGGGTGATTGTTAAGATAGTCGTTTAAAGTCAAACATTTTTAAAGAGATGTGATTTCATAAGTGACTGGTGGTGTAAAACATCTCTACATTGACGATGCAAAGAGATGCCATATCATAATTTCTGGTTAATTGAAGATGTAAAAAATTATGCTGATGGTACATGCCTATTAAACTCTGTAATTTCACTTGATTTGGATGATATGAACTATGTTTTGAATTTAAAAGTTTGAAAACTTCCAATAATACTTTGTTCTTTTGTGCACCTATAAACTATATTAATATCCAAATTTCTATATTTTTTATTTTACCTATACCTATATAAAGGGAATTGATCTTGTTCAACTATCAAGTTTGATGTCATATTTTTCTTACGATGAGGCCTTTAATGGAAGCGAAAATTTCCACATATAAATTAAAATACTGATTATGAATAATCATAATACTTGAAAATATAAATCTTCAAAAATTTGAATTTGTTCTAACTTGACTCAAACTCAAATTTTAACTCACCTATAATTCTTTTTTTGGTAAATAATTCATCTATAATTCTACTAATTAATATTTAGACACTTATTATCTCACTTTATCTCTAGACATACCAACAATCTCTTATTAAAAATTAAATTCCCTAAAATAGGGGATGGCAGAAAAATGCACACATTGTTGTAATTTTCAATTTAGCTTTTTTATTAATGCAAGAATAGATAGGGGCAATTTAGGAACAATATTTCTTTTTCTAGCTTTTCTTAAAACATTTGTCTAAATTGCAATTTGCTTATATATGAAAACGAGGGAGTATATAATTGGCAGGGCCTTGTGGGAGCCTATCCCAAGTAGATCAAGTAAAAGAAATTGGGTCAAATAAGATATAAATTCTCAAACAACTTAAGGTATAATTAGGGTCAAGTTTGTGCTGTTTTTCCACTTCCTTTTTTCTTCATAACAAGTCAAAAGTCACTTGTCAAAGTTAAAGTAAAAATACATCCAGCATCATCATGTGAGTGACCTACTAGTGCTCAACATAGAGTTCAATCTAGACCAGTCTGTTAACCATCTCAATTTGTCAACAAAATAAAGCTTGTAGGTTTTTACCAAACATAAATGTGGACTTCCCCTTTTCTAAATACCTATAGTGATTCTTGTCTATGCTAGTTTGTTGGGCTACTTTTACTAAACATGAATAAGAGTTTTTCATTTCTTAATTTTTCTTTTAAAGATTTATTTATAAAATGGTGTAATCAACAATTTTTATGATGTTGGCTGAAAGTTAGAAGCCAATACTGATGATGTTTCTTGCTGTCTTAAGCTGTCAACAACATGAGCAATTACACCTACGCCCGCGTTGTGAAGCCATTCCTTTTTCACCTGAAATCCAAGCAGCACTCGTGTTATAAACTATATCAGTGATATCATCAACCTTGAGAGAAAAGATTTAGGGGGTGCAGTACATGGATGTTGTAATGAGCAAAGAGAGGCAAGAATGACGAGTGAAAGTTGACATCAACTTTTTTCCATCCCAATTGCTGTAATCCCCGTATCATCTCTTCTGTTAAAACATCAACTGGTTTTAGCAATAAGGCAACATTGTCAATGTAAATTGGACTATCTTCTATTAACTTTGGTTATAGACAGTAATCACCTTCCATAATTTCATGAAGTTCCGCATTATTCTGGGTATTCTGTGCTGTCTCCTTTGCTTTTTATGCGGCCTCCGGAGGAAATTGAGGTCCATCAGAAGGAACTGGAGGGCAGTATTTCACATCAACAACATGCTTGTATCTATCCAAAGAATGGCTTGGAGGCTATCAATGCAATAAAATGTTAGTTCTCTACAGACAAAAATATATTTGCATTCTCATCTTTGACAGTTCAAGAATCTTCCTTTTCCTGACATTTAATAATTTCTCCTACTAGATTTGATACAGATTGGCATCGAATATTCCAGATCAATAATTAAAAAGAAGAGAGATTATCTTATTCACCTTACCAAGTTCGATTTCCTTCTTATAGAAGACGGCGCCACCCAACCATATCTATTATATAGAGTTAAAGGAGTTGCACAAATTAAGAAGGAAAGAGCCAATAAATGTGTAGCTTATATGCTGAAAGGATACGATCATATGATACATTAGCATAAACAACTCGACATCTGAATACTCCAAGTGCAGATCTACAAAACACATAAGCACGTGATTATTTTACTGAAGCAAAGGAGTTTGTAATCGGCAAAGAAAGATTCCTTTACTCACATGAATTTTCCATCTTCAGAGTCGGAAGCCATTCTCAAAAGAAGAGGTGGTTTGTTGGGTTCACCATCAGTAAGGAACAGCTGACTACCAGTCCGACCAATAAAAAATGGAGCTATAGGCACTGCAAGCTTTTCTAGGAATGGAACACCAAGTAGAAATGGAAGCTGTAAAATATTACTATTACACAGTCAAAAATCATTACCAATAACAAAGTCAAAACCCCGTTGACCTATATGGCAAGTCTAAACATGGGATAGTAAGTTTGAGATTCTAGTTCTAGTAAGACTGAAATATCTAAATGAAGGGTCGAATCAAGGATGGTTTAGATATTTTTAATTCATTCATGATTTTATTTGATTCTACATGAAATTCATTCATATTATTTTGCATTTATCGTTTCATTATTTGAACTTAGACCAGTTGAATACTTATGGCAAGTTTTCTAGAAACCATAGATAATACAGAACAGGAGTTATTAGTGTTCTTTTCCTACTCTTCCTGTAAAACAAAATATATACATATATGCATAAACCAATTAAAGAACTCAGAAAAAGTGATTTTATGCACTGAAGAGCGTATTTCTGTCAAATTTCAATCTCAGAACCAACAAGGGGAAAAGAACAAACTGACCAAGAAAATGTATAAAATGGAAAGAGAATGGGTCAGGCAATGCAGACAATGCAGTTTTTGGGGCAATCATGTAATCAATAACTGGATTTGAGTCAACTTGAATGATTAAGTAATGAAGAAAAGGGACGGAAAAGAATAAATAATGAGAAAGGAGTACATAGAGCACAGTCAAACAAATATTTGAGTGAAATTTTATAATATGCTCGATAAAAAGAAATATTGGGATTTTCGGGAGTGAATAAAACGCTAGGGATACTACAAAATCTGAGTTCTGCATCCATTGAGCAATTTAGGCTAAATTACTGTTTTGGTCCTTTATCTTTGGCCTTGATTTCATTTTGGTCATTTATTTTTTTTTCTCGTTATGGTCCTCATGTTTCATTTTTGTGTCAATTTGGTCCTTTTTGTAATTTTCCATCAATCATTTAACAGACGCCACGCTGGCGCTTAATCACGACGCGGCGTGGCCTGTGTTGTCCAACTGACGTGTCACTCATTTAATGACATGGAAAACAGTGGACCAAATTGAAACTAAAATAAAACATAAGGGACCAAATTGACACAAAAACAACAAACACTAAAATCTTTCATCTTCTTCCTCCAAACACCATCTCCATCTTCTTCCTCCAAGCACTAAAATCACGCGTTCATAAAGAACTCATTCCTAAAATCAATCACGTTTGCATCAACTCATTCCTAAAACAAATCAACTCATTCCTAAAACAATCAAGCCGTGTTTACTCGTTTTGTTTTTGATTTCGCTTTTTCCCAGATCCGAAGTTTTCGCTTTGATTTTTATTTCGCTTTTGATTTTGTTTTGTTTTATTTTTCATTTCGTTTCCCAACCTGGATTTTTCATTTTGTTTTTTCCAGATCTGAGTAAGATGAAGATGAGGAACGATGGAAAGATGAAATGGGTTTGTTGCTGGAAATTGAAATAGATTTTGGGTTTGCATTTCTGGGTTTGTAATGTAAACAGATGGGTTTTTCATTTCTGTGTTTTTGTCCTTGATGATGGTAGTTGGAAGAAGGAGATGAATGAGTTGAAAGAAGAAGAAGAAGAATGGAAGAGAGTGGGTTTCGAATTCTGTTGTTGTTGGTAGATTGGGATTTGGGATTTAGGATTTGGGATTTAGGGATTTAGGAATGAGATTGGGATTTAAGGTTTTAGTTTGGAGGAAGAAGATGGAGATGGTGTTTGGAGGAAGAAGATGAAGATTTTAGTGTTTGTTGTTTTTGTGTCAATTTGGTCCCTTATGTTTTATTTTAGTTTCAATTTGGTCCCTGTTTTCCATGTCATTAAATGAGTGACACGTCAGATTGGAAAACTCAGACGCCACGTCAGCAGTTAACTGCCAGCGTGGCGTCTGTTAAGGTGGTGGATGAAAAATTACAAAAAAGGACCAAATTGACATAAAAATGAAACATGAGGGACCAAAACGAGAAAAAAAAAAGATAAATGACCAAAATGAAATCAAGGCCAAAGATAAAGGACCAAAACAGTAATTTAGCCAGCAATTTATTAGTCATAATATAACCAGTACCACTACGGCACTAAGCCAAAATCGTTATGTAAGATGTGGATTATCAGTATAAAGCTTACATTTTCTAAGAATATGTTTGGGAGGAGAATTTAGGGGGAGGAAGGGGAGGGGAGGGCTTAGAAAATATTAGTCTCTATTTTACTAAATATTTGAGATTTAAAAAGTTATAAAAACAACATGATAGATAACCATATAACATTTTTAATCATGTTTCATTTATATTTAGAGACATTTAAAGCTTTCACAATTTAGAATTGAAAAATATGTCTTCCCCTTCCCTCCCCTCCCAAAACCCTCTCCCAAACATACGCATAGATAAAAAAACAACACTGCTTCAGATTGTCAGAAGTCCATATATATCAAAACAAAAGCTCCATAATTAAATGTCCTGAACAGACCTGTTTTTTTCCCCTTACACCAAGATGTGGAGTTGCTAAAGTAATAAAATTCATTGGCTCCAACCCAGCAATCGTCCCTCTTGAAAAATCTGTTCTCTGTGAATTTTCCATTGGGCAGTTAGCTGGATCACTTGGTTGACCACTTTTATAGGTATCTGGTGAATAAAGAACGGCAATTGCGTATCTAGAAAAGAGGCCTCCTAGAGAATGGGCCAGAAAGGATATTCTTTTAAGGCTCTTTGTCCTCTTTACAACCTGCATGACCTGTTGTCATAAAAGGAAATAATGACATAAAAGAACCCAAGACAGACTCCAAGCTATCAGGACCGACTGTGGAGGTCTAAACTGTAAACACATAAATTTGCAAATAATATTTCAAGACTCACTTCATCAGCTAAACGTTTTCCAGCTTCATCAATCCCGGTAAATGTTTTAGTGCGAGCATTTGATGAACTTACTGCAGAAGTCAAATTAATTTTTAAGGACTTTATAGAAACAATTAACCACTCGTTTCAGATTGTGGCATACAATCCAAAAAACAAAGTTTTTCATCATATAAAGCTTGGGCTAACTAGTGTGTAAATGACAGAAGTCAACATGGTTTAGCACTAGAGAAATAGCATGATTTTTAAAACCAACTTGGTGTGTGTTGGGGTAGTTGTTTGTCAAATGCGATTATGAATGAAACGATTTTGTAAAATCAAATTGGTTAAAATTGAGTTTGAAACTTAATATAAATTTTTAAACCTAATGATAGGCCCACAGATTATGTATTGCTCTTATACTTTTTGAATGTCATGGGATTTTCTAGTTTTAGGAATAACTATTAGATCCATGTACCCTCTGAGTTCCCGACCTTAATAGTTTCTCTTTTATAGGGTCACCTAAGAAATTGGAGATTTTAGCGAAGGTTAAAAGTTGCATCACCTAAGAAATTAGGATATGAATATAACTGAAAATTTGTTAACAAATCAAGAAGAGAAATTAGGATCTGAATATAACTGAAGTCAACTGAAACATATCCTTAACGTTTTTAATCTATTGAGTAAAATCATCTTTGCATTTTTGTTTCTTGATCTCATAAATAACGGCTTAAATATCCAAAAATATTGTTTATTGCTTTGTTGATTTTATTGCCTGACAAACCAATCTTGTTTTCCGTTCAAATGGTAATTGGATTCCTGAGTTGTTTCTTGAGAGTACAATCTTTTTTTTTGACAAAAAGAGAGTACAATCTTTGATAACTATATATTGTATATCTTTTCGACTTTATTACTTGTAACGACTCAATACACTTACTCTACTAATCCCATCACTTACACAAAAGCTATCTGTATCACTTATATATAATCAAGTTGAGGTTTGGAGGCAAAATCCATTTTGAAGAGCTCAAATTCAAATGCTTCCCCAAACAAGCTATCAAGCCTAGCAGTGTCTAGCCACACCACAGTTGATCAACCTGAGTTGGCTAAGGTATCTCCGTTAGTTTACCCCAGTAAACCAATCATTCAAAGATTTTTTAAAATGTTTGCCTGTTTAGGTTTGAATATTTTTTGTGCACATAATACTCACAACAGAGACATTGTCCATTACTTTGAACTACAAATTTTAGGCAATTGTGAGATACATGAATTCCCAATCAACCAAAGCTTAAAGTAAGAAATTAAAAAAATTTGTGGTTCTAACAAAATATATAGTACGAAACCATTTGTAAAAAAGATATAATTACCATAAATTAAAAAGCTTTTTCCAAGATGACTTTTTAACTCTGACTCCGTGTAAGTCCAGTCACTTGGGCTGTGTCAGTTAAAACATCAATAAACACTGTATAAGGCTAAATTCGAGAGCAAAACCAGCAGGAAAAATGAACAAATGCTAGACATCCCTTGCTTTATAAACAGTAGAATAATGACTAAAGCGTTTTTACAGCATACATTTAATAGAGAGATTATGCATTTCTTGAGTTTTGACACAGACATCTCTTTCAGAATTTAGTGTAAGGCATACGGTCATGATACGGACACTTCTAATCGATGTCCACTCATTTTTTACATACTAGCAAAAAATAATAAAATTTCAGTGTGGTGAAGTAATAAGCAAAAAAAAAGTTGTCACGCTCCTAGACTGCTTTACTGGGCCCTGGTTCAGTTTTGGAAACCATATTTCAATAGCCATGCCCTCTGGGGCAGGGAAAATCTATATACTCCCTTCAAACCCTTGCCTCAATCAGCATTGGTAAATCACAAAAGAACTCAGGTTTCTGGGTAATTAAACAAATGCAGATAAAGAATTTTCGAGCCCTATCCCAACAACACCTGCTAGTGTGGTTTCTTTAAGGAACACAGTGAAAAAGTTACTAAAAATCAAAGCAATTTATTTCCACAGCAACGTTTAATGTTGTATATAATCATAAAAACATTAAGCATACTAACTTTTCACACAAAAATATGCATACAACTATACAAGTATAATAAGTTATAAATAACTCAAACAACAATACCTAGAATTGAGACCATGGACAAGAACAAGGAGATGATCAGGATCATTCTTCATATTCCTAGTGGTTCTAGCAAGAGACTCTCCTCGAGTGGCAGTACTCATAGCTTCAGCTCTAAGGCTCTCGTGTCTCTGTCCTTTGTTTGCACCTGCACAAATTTATCTCTATCACTGATAAAAATTAAGAGAAAATTTTAGAAATTAAAAATGGTATGTTAGTACTAAATTACTAATATGGAATTTTACACCAAATACTAGAAAATGTGAAGTTATGGAAAAATACTAAAGCACAAAAAGTGAGAGGGTGGAGAACCCAGAAAGATAAATATTCTACTATCAAAAAGAAAAACGAGACGATTTTCCATGTTAGCATTTTTATTCATCAATATGAGGTCATGAATTTAAATATATAGGCAAATAATTAATATTTAAAGCATTTAATATTAATATGATACATTCTCTCAATTTTCCCCCACCTTGCACCACCTTTATCTCCAATTCTTTTATTCCTCAACTCATCCTCACCACCTCCACGTTTTATGCACACATATGTGTATGTTCATCTAAAGTCCTAGGAGAATGATAAGATTGTAGATGATGAATGGCCATAAGAGTAACGAAACTCTTGATAAGATCCAAGAACTTGGTTCAACCAAGAACCATAAGAGAAGCACTCTAAACTCTACTTTCAACACAAATCTGAAATTTATTCAAAAGGAAAATTCCCTCTAAAAATACTACAAGGCCACCTATATATAGGGTGTGACCAAGTTACTTAAAAGAAGTAAATGGTCAGGTTCAAGCCCATTAAGCCCATGGAAAAAGGTAAAGAAGAAGGAGCACAATACAAACTCCAAACCAACTTACTAATTTTATTTAAAACAAACAAGAATTGAAAGATAATTCCTAAAACTATTATAAAATCAATGACTTGAAATTGTCCTTGCTTCTCTTGTTATTCTCATTTATTGGTCCTCATCACCCAATCAATCCCTCTCCAACTATAGACCCATGTAATAGGCCCATCAAAGAGCATGAAGTTTGTCTCAAATATAACTTGGAAGATAAAAAGTCTCTATCAAATGCTCTGTTGATGCAGATACTAAAGCGTAAAGTAGAATTACTATCTTATTGAAAATGATTTATTGGCACAAATAGAGTACAAAATTTGTAAATAAGTGGATACATTCAGCAAACAATTAACAAGCAAGAGCCTCAGTTAAAGCAATGTAGTTTAAATACTAAAGTTTCAAGAAGGGCGAGTCCCTAACAGCCATAGCAACAATACATCAAACAGCTTACGGGCTACCAACCAAATACTAACGAATGCACAAATATGAAAAGAATGTATCAACTGATTCTAAAGTCTACAAACTCAATGAAACTGCGTATTCCAACACCTGAATTCAGTCTAGATTACACAGTTGGCCAAAGATACAAACACACCCATAAATATAGATATGAAAATGTACATGTGCTTAACCATAAGTAAATTAAAATAGTGATTATGGTATATCAATATCCCGCAAATTTTACCAATTAAAGAATAGGTTAAACAATAATAAAAGGCTTTAGAACAAAGGAGTAATCCCAAAATTAAAAAAAATTAAAAAAATACAATTACCAGAAGGAGAACTGAAACTGGAGACGTTAGGGGTGGTGGATGAAGAACAGCAAGGGGAAGAAGAGGATGAAGCTTGAGAAGAAGAGCGATTGGGAATTCGTGGCGAGAAACTACAGCGCGCATAAATCCATGGGACTGCTGCAGCCATATATATGATGATGATAGGAATGGCAATGCAAACGAAATATTCAAAGACTTTAGATATCTGTATCAGAGACTCTCTATGCATTTTGGACCAAAAAAATTAGACTTTCTATGCAGTAAACGACAATAATAGGAAAAATAGAACCTGTAGCAGTGTCGTTTCATCATGGGGTAAGGTAAGGAGATTCGCCTTGCCAATTACCCATACCCATGCGGTTGCGTGTGTCAAAAAAATAAAACCATCGTTCGTTCATTTCTGAAAAAAAGGAATTCGATTGACCTCATGTGAGTTGGCATTGGCGCCAGCTCAGCTAGTGCCTCAGGTAGCACCAAGACCGAGAAAGTCACGAATAGTGTTTTCGAGAGGAAAGCAAACAACACGTTGATCTATGATTCACTTTGGTTGTTTATTTTTTTTTATCTGTTTTAGTTCCTTATTTTTTTTTTGTTTCATTTTTGGTCCAGTTCTCACCGTTAGTTTTTTCTTAACAAACACTATAATTGGTACGTTAACTATCGACGCGACGCCCACGTGTCATCACGACTTTAATTTTTATATGATGTGACATAGAATTTACCAAAATGAAACTTAACAAAAATATGAGAGACCAAATTGACAAAACACACAAATATGAAAAATCATCCTCAATCTTCATCTTCTTCTCCGGCGAGCCACCACCCTCTCCTCCTCAATCCACCTCCAAACCACCACCACAACACCAAAATTAATGAGCTACGGAGTCTGACTTGTGATACTAAAATGAATGCACCACCTTAAAAAAATTCAACTCATTAATGAGCTATGAAGTAGTTTAGTAATCGTTACTAAATGGACATAATAGTAATTTCCTCATCAATAAAAAAATTCGGTGACCACACTAAAGTTATATTATGGCAAGCTATTATCATCATATACCCGCTCACTCACCACACAAAAACTAAATTGTGATTAGTATGTATTGACCATTGGAATGTTGTATAATGATCACCAAAAAATTTAGTAATTATTACTAAGAAATTCTTTAGTTTCATAAGTCTTGAGCTACGATATCAATAAAAGAAATGGGTCAATTAATGGGCCTCAGCCGTTAAAGAAACAAATGGGCTGCCTCTTAACCCGACTTGCTAGTCTTTCCTAACCTAGAGCAGCTGCAGAAACATCAATGGTGGGAACCTACAACACCTTACCTTCCAACCAGCGACCTTAGTAATTAAATGCAAAATCAAGAGGGCAAATTCGAGAAATCTCAGCGACGTCTTTCGCATAGATCCAGAACCGCTTTGGATGTGGACGCAGAAACTACAAATCGGAGCTTCAACCTTGTCGTGATTTTTTGGGCGACTCTCACACGTTTGGAAACTTAGTTGTTTTTTTGATAGGCAATGTTAGTGGGGGTGGGGGAATGTTAGTTTCCGGAATTTGAACCCGGTACCTCCTTCTTGTACTCATGTGGTGCACTCTTTCGATATCTCTTAGCTCGCCAACTGAACTACATTCTTGAGATTTTGGAAACTTAGTTGGAAACCACCCAAACAACTTGAAAGCACTTCTACATATGTGAACGTGCGTTTTTATCCTTCCACCACCGAACTAAACACTCACTACATCATTATAATTTTCTTAATATTTTGATGAATTGTGGAGTTCAATATACAACATCATCAAAATTTGTCGATTAAAATACACAACAAACTTCAAACACATGTACTAATATTAAATCACCATTTAACTTCTTCAAGGCGCTTATAAATATTCGATTATAGTATTTTCTTTTACAAAAATGTTATTTGGACATTGAAAGTTAGACAAAAATAGACAAAAATCAACTTACAACATCAATTAACCAAGTTTTTTAGACAATTAGTCAACCTGTTTTTTTCACAGTTTTCAATGCGTTGATTAAAAACTTAGTTAATTGATCACTTGGCTAATAGTCTAAAAAACTTGATTAATTGGTGTTGTAAGTTGGTTTTGTCGATTTTTGGCTAAAAAAAATGTCCATATAACACTGTTATTCTTTTATCTAAAAAAATAGCTCTATTTTTGGCTTCTATTCCTAGATGCTAGATCCAACATTTTTGACTGGATATAAAGCCCAACAATTGATTCCACACACCCCATATTCTCTACCAGTGTTTCTTTTAATCCACACGTAGCCCCTCATTCCCCATGCTGTGCTCCATGAGTTCTTCCCAATCCAAAAATCTTGACCATCTATTGAATCATAACCCACTATTAGGAGACAATGATTTGTTAAAGTAGGATCCAGTGGGCAGTTGGGACCATCATATATTCCCTGTCGATGGGTATATAACAAAACCAAGAAAATAATTAACAACTTAATTAAGTAGATGCATTAGTATTAATTAATTAATTATAGGTATCCAATCTAATAAACTTACATGTGAGTAAAGATGAAAGTCAAGTGGTGCATTGAAACACACTGCAATAGGCTGCCTAGCAACTGCACACAATAGTGCATTATCTGATGGTGCCACACGATAATATCTATCAATGGTTGCAATTGGTGGAATCTACAGAGAGGATAAACAAATTCAAAAATTAAATTAAAAGTATATAATATATTTACTTTTAAATTTCAATGATATATGGAAGCTATTTATTGAAATTAATATAAGAACCTCATAGGCTCTGCACCAACTCCTTGTTCCAATATAGCTATAATCAGAAGCTGAAGCAATTCCTCCGTTTCTTATAACCCAATCAAATGCATTATATATCGATCCATCGTAACAACCGTAGTTGTTTTGGTCACAATCGACAAGCTCTTGCTCTGAAAGGTTGATAAGCTTCCCTGTGACTATTGCATTTATTCCTTCAATGGCACCTGCTGCTGTGAATGCATAACAACTTCCTGAAAAATATAAAATGTAACATATTTATTAAATAGAACTTTCATATATATAAGTTTTTCAGAAAGTAATTTAATCAAGAATGACTATACTCCAACTCATTATACTAATAATGGTTGGTTCGAGCGGTAATTGGGTTCAGATCAAGTTCTCAAGTTCGAATCTTGAGTGTGTCCCTCTAGTCCCAGAAAATGGTTCCTCCAATCCTGTATCTAAGTCAAACTTTGTTCCTTCCACCTCTGTTGAGTCTAGCTCACCTCAAATTCAAATTGATTTTGAATCACCTCCTGAGTTTGCCCCTTTTATCTGTACTGAATCCAGTTCACCTTAACCACCCAATGTCCATCATATGCTTACTAGATCCAAAACAGGGAATCTCAAACCTAGACTGTTTATTGCTCACATTTAACCAACTTCAGTGAAACATACCCTTTCTCAACCCCATTGGCTTGAAGCCATGAAACAAGAATATGAAGCACTTATGAGAAACAAAACTTGGACACTCACTCAACTCCCTTCTAATAGAAAGGCTATTGGTTGTAAGTAGGTCCTTAGAGTGAAAAAGGATCCTGATGGCTCTATCAACAAGTACAAAGCTAGACTTGTTGCTAAGGGTTACAATCAACAAGGTGGGAGAGACTATGGAGAAACCTATTCCCCTGTTGTCAAACCTACTACAATTAGGATAATTCTCACTCTGGCACTGACCTACAAGTGGGATATCCAAAAAATTGACATCAACAATGCCTTCATTAATGGCCACTTGAAGGAAGACATCTATATGCAACAACCACATGGTTTTTGTTTGTTCGGGCAAGTCTCTAGTTTGTAAACTTCACAGTTCATTATAACAAAGCGCCAGTGGCTCGCTATGAAACTCTACACAAGTCTATTATACAGTTTGGCTTCAAACACAACCAATGTGACCACTCCTTGTTTGTGTTCAATTCCAAAGGCATTCGTTTGTATGCTCTTATATATGTGGATGACATTCTGATTAGAGATTCTTCTCCCTCACTGATACATGATCTGATCTCTAAATTACACAAACTGTTTGCTCTAAAACATCTGGGCAGGCCTGAATACTTTATGGGACTAGAAGTTAAGTATCTCTCTGATGGTTCTATTCTACTGATTCAAGCCAAATATATTCAAGACCTGTTGTCCCGTGCCAACATGCATGCTTCACTGCAGTATTATTTCTATTTGTATGGTTGCTAACAACAAACTTCGTCGTCATGGCACAAAACAAGGTACCTGCTCCTTTACAATTGATCTATAGTTGGAGCCTTACAGTACATCACACATACAAGATATGAAATTGCATACAGTGTTAACAAAGTATGTCAGTTCCTGTCTCAACCCCTTAATTGATAGCCACTGGAGAGATGTCAAACGTATCTTGAGATACCTTAATGGCACCACCAGCTTTGGCTTATTGCTGCAATCAGCTCCCCCAAACACTCCTTCCACTCTTAGAGTGTATTGTGATTCAGACTGGGCTAGTGACCCTGGCGATAATTCCACTTCGGGTTCTTGCCTCTTCCTTGGACCAAATTTGGTCTATTGGAGCTCGAAGAAACAGTCCCTTGTAGCTAGGTCAAGTGTAGAGGTCGAATACAGAATAATGTCCAATGCTACAACAGATCTTTTATGGGTCCAGTCTCCCATTGCAGAGTTATAGGTCTCAACAGAGTCCCCTCTACTACTGTGTGATAATCTCAGTGCAATGCTTCTCTCCCACAATCCAGTTCTTCATGCGAGGACCAAACAAATGGAGCTTGTTGTGCATTTCGTGAGAGAGAAGGTTGCAGCAAAGAAGCTGTCTGTTCAGCATGTCAAAAGTTCTATGCAGATTGCACATGCTTTGACAAAGCCACTGCCCTCTACCAGTTTCACTAATTTGAGGTTCAAACTCAAAGTTGTCAAGCACACTAGACAACATTTGGGTTTGAAGGGATACTAATAGCTAGGGATAAGCAATCCCTCAAGTTTATTAGTAAACAGTGTTGTACAATTAAAATTGTAGTCGATAGATATCATGCCATGTGGCAGTTCGAATAGCCAACAGATTCTATCTTTGTATAAAGCCTTGTACTAAAAGCTAATATCAATTGAATCGAGAAGATTCACAATTAGTTACACAGATATGAATTGGTTACTTTCTCTTTAGTGGTCAGGCAGGTTCCCCTTCATATATTAGTCCTCGACAAAATCGATAGATATTACACAACAATAACATGATAATCAATTAATAATAATAATAATAATAATAATAATAATAAAATATACCTTTTTTGATTTGAATCTTTTTACAGTCAAAAAGAAAGAATTGTCAAAAAAAAAATGTAGTCAATAAGATGTTTAATTTCCATAATTGTTTTTTTATGGAAAGATCTTTTCATAATTTCTCTCGTGAGATAGAAGATCAGGATGACTTTTAAATAATGAATGAAATTATTACAATAAATTTATATAAGTAATTAATTCTAATAATTTTTTCTGGGTGAACCAATGTATCTTCTACGCACGCCATCGCAGTAACTAATTTTCCGAGATACTAAGATCCATTTAAGGGGTTGACTTCCAATTTGATATTTTTCCATACGTCTCGATTAGTGATCGAACCAGTTGACCAAATATTTAAGTAGTCCAAGTATATACCATATTGGTAATTATTTCTAATAATTTGATTAGTTGTTTGTAAGCGTTAAATATTAAATTACTAACATGTATATTAGAATTTCAACACGATGACATCAATTTCAATTATTAATGATAAAAAAAACTTACCACAGTAGTATTGACCTTTAACAGTGGTCACAGCTCCTTTTAACCTCCAATCGATGTATGAAGGAGCATTACACAACGATTGAATATCATACTCATACTTCATGTCATGACTGTGTGTTGACATGTCAATGTCATGCAAGTAATTTTCTTTGAACTCTTGAGCACTCCAATCAGCAAATTTGGTCAAACCAAGAAAGAAGTCGTGAGGGGATTTTCTCTTTGCATTAGTTTCAGTGATATACTTCAAGTTGGTAAGAAAAATCTCAAATTTCATTGTCATCTCTTCTAAGTCTTTGTAGACACGTCCATGCTCTTTTCTCCATAGTTGGAAAAGATGGATGGCTTCATCATGAGAAGGAAGCTTATCAAGGTTAGGACCCAATATGGAGGAATATTGAGTTGGGATACCAGAACTTGAAGAGAGACATAAGATTGTTGTGAAGATGATGATGCAGAGAAGAAATATGTTTGAGGTGTGGGAATTCATCATTTTTTTTCTTTCAAAAAATACTGATTTATTTTATGGTCGTTTATGTTGCGAGGAAAGATGTGCATTCCTCGAATATCACTTTCACATATTTATATCAGAATCATGATTTATGAGTTGCTTTGGTCAAAAAAAAATATATTTATTTATGAGTTTGCCTTATGAACTTACTAAATTTTCATACAGATAATTTAGGTCTTACAGATAATTTACCTTTTTTTTTTACAAAAGAATCAACTTACCTGATGTATATATATGATATATTATATATTATTTTTTGGTATTATATATTATTATATTATGAGAAAAAGGATTTTGACCCTTAATTAATGTCTTAATCAATTTTACGTTTTTTTGACAAAAAATTAATTTAATATTAATGTGTAATGAAAACAACTTTAAGGTAAATATTTGATAGATTTCATTTTGTTGGGTAGTGATATCTTTTGGTACGGATCATTGCTGGTTAAATATGGAGTCTCCCAACGCTTTATATGAAAGCTAATGTCTATCATACTTAAGAGCAAATTTTGCCCTGCCCAACATCAAGTTTGTTCACTACGAGAATTGAACCTGACTAGGAGCACCAAGTTGACTCTCGTGTCCTAAGGTAGTTTATGTCACTGAATCCGTGTTGGTTTTTGGGTAGTGATATCTAAATCAGTTGATATATCTAGTCCATGGGCGAGATATATTATACTATTTTAGTTACAAATGCTATAAAAAATCGAACTATTCCAAAATTGTCTCAACCAAGCCTGGTGGACATTTCGTGAGAACGGAATTCTCAATCGTGTAGTGCCTAATTTTGCAATATGATTCGCACACCTTTTAGCTTCTCTAAATCTATAACAAAATTTCCTTTGTTTAAAATTAAATAAAATATTTTTATTTCTAATTTTGCACAAATTTTAAATTTTTTAAGTCAAAGTTATGACAACATTATCCTTTTGAAAAATTAAATATAGTATATTTTACGTAATTAATTAATTTATACTTTCTAATATTAATTTTTGGTTCTTTTTTTAAATACTTATAATTGTATTATATTTGTGATCTATAACTATTTATACAAATAATAGACTACAAAATTACCTTTTTGCACATCTTATATTGTTGACAATACTAATTTTTAAAGTCAAAAGTTCATTTGAATTTTATCATTTTTTCTTTCTCTCTCACACATTAAACTTTTCCTCTTCCTCTTTAGTAGTATCTTTCCTCTCATTTTGAATTTATCCCCCCTTCTTTCACACTTTAAGCTTATCTACTATCTATTTATACAAGCAATAGACATTTGTTTATACAACCAACAAGTTATAAAAATTACTTTTTTCAACATCCTATATCGTTGACACATACTCATTTTTATTGGTTTCAAGTATCCGCCGTATTTATCAGTGTTTAATCTACGCCGGGAAACCTAGCTGACCACGTGTACTCGACTTTGTTAATCTGTTTGATTCTCCCTCCCAATAAAGCTTTTGCCACACTCAAGACTCGAACTTATGTTTTTGGGGTGGGATTCGATCCTAGTAAAATAGGCCCTACAATAAAAAAAAAAAAGGTAGAAAACTTTGACATTAGGTGTTAATGTGAAACTCAAATTTAGTACATTTTCTAAGGAATTTAATACAGTTAGTTTTTAAAAAAAAAAATAGAAAGTTTAGGTGAGTTGAGCTCTGGGAGCTCACCAGGATCAGGATAAACCTCGCAACTCTTTGAGCGCTTAATGAGGTACTTGTAGTTAGTTTTTTCTTTTTGACATTTTTTAATCTCAACCACGACTCATAATGATTGTTTATATTTAACTTATTAGCATTTTCCATTTTGTCGTCAAAACAAACATTTTTCATTTTAATTCATATACATAAATAGATATTCTTTTCTCTGATAATTTTCCTTTTGAATAAATTTACTTTGATTCAAAATTTATTTAAAGACAATTTTTTAAATATATATTTTTTTATAAATTAATTTGACAATTATTGAAAATAAAATATTACATTTCCTTTTCAAAAAAAAATTTCCTTTTAAATAAATAAATTCATTCTTATTCAAAAGTTCATTTTAAAATCCTTTTTTTTTATTTCTCCATAAATAAATTCAACATTTATTTACAATAACAAATTGAATTTACTTTTAAAATCAATTTCCTTTTAAATAAATAAATTTACTTTTATATAAAAAAATTAAAATTTATATTTATTCATAAATAAAATTATCAATTATTTACAATACAAAATTGGATTTCTTTTTCAAAATAATTTCCTTTTAAATAAATTTATTTATATTCAAAATTTTGTTTTAAAACTTTTATTAAAATGTATATTTATTCGTAAATAAACTTAAGGTTTAAATATGTTTTTCGTCCCTGCAAATAACTGTTTTTCAAATAAGTCACTGCAAAATAATTTTTTTAAATATGTCCTTCTGTTAGTGAGACATTACAAAAAAGCTGATAATTTTATTTATTTTAAAACAATTATTTTTAATTAAAAATAATAATTCTTAACTTTTAGGGTCATACAAAGCCCCTATGGAAGAGGACTAGATAATGGGGTGAAGATGAATTTAGCTTCTATTCTGAAAGTCCATCATTCCCCTGGGAGTTATTTAGGTATCCTTAGTGAACGAGGGTGAGCTAAATCCCAGAGCCTGAAATGGTTGATGGAGAAGATTACTACAAGAATGGAGAGGTGGAACTTGCTCACTCAAGCTGGGAAAGGAGTGCTAATCAATGCAGTAATTCAAGAAATTCCTACCTATGTGATGTCTATTCTTAGACTTCCAAAGAATATTTGTAAGAATATCTCATCTGCCATTGTTAACTTCTGGTGGAGCTCCTAGATGAGTTCTAAAGGCATACATTTTGGAAAAGCTAGAGTCATTTGTGTAAGGCCAAGAAAGAAGGGGGTGTGTGCTTTAAGGATTTCAATCACCTAAACTCGTCCCTGCTGAACAAGCAGACCTAGAGGCTCCATTTGAATCCAAACAATTTCCGGGCAAGGATCTTGAAGAGGATCTACTTTGAGAATGAATCCTGATGGAAAGTCAAGAAGGGAAACAATAGTTCTTGGGCGTGGCAAAGTCGCCTACATGGCAAAGATATCTTGAACAAAAACGATAGACAGGCAATGACCAGTGATAGTACCCTCCCTGTTAAGAACAATTGTTGGATAGCTTCTGGGAAGGGTATTGCATTAAATGAAGGGACCAATATTCATCAAGTGAAAGATCTAATGATTCCAGGCATTCCTCATTGGAACAACCAAAAGCTTAAGGATTGTGGTCCCCCTCATATAGCTATTGAAATATTGAAGAGTCCTATTGGTTGGGTTGAGGACGAGGATGCTCTTTATGTCAATGCATCATCACCATATGTGATGCTTAACCGAGGTGAGAAGACGACAGTGGTAGTCGTCGGAATACACTGACCGACGTGAACTCACACGAGCCAAGAACACAAGAATAACGACGGAAAGCGCGCGTAAAACCGTAAAACAAAATATTATTGAAAGTCAGTTATGACGGTTACAAAGAGAGGGATATATATCCCTTTCCTACATTACGGAAAAGACTAAATTACCCCTAGGCCGAGTAGAAAATACAAATGAGTCCTAAGGTAAAACCGATGTGAAATTACTATATTTACAACATCCTCCCTTAATTTCACAATCAAGACAACAATTACAGTAAAATGAACTATGGCTAGCGAAATCAATGAACCAAACATAGTCCAAAACTTCAGCACCTCGGATATTCACTTCGACGCAGCAGACGACCTTAACACCTCGGCAAACGACAGCTTTAACACCGCGGAAATCCGAAGCTTTGACACCTCAACACTCAGTCGAATGCTTCAACGCCTAGGTCATTCCTTAGCTTCACAAACTGCTCGGCCTTCAACGCTTTGGTGAATATGTCTGCTACCTGCATTTGAGTGTTGCAGTAGCAGACTTCAAGTACTTTCTTCTCAACCTGTTCACGCAGGAAGTGGAATTTGGTCTCTATGTGCTTGCTTCTCCCATGTGAAACTAGGTTCTTGGCAAGCATTATCGGCTCCTTGCTCTCAAGCTTCAACTCTGTCATGACTGATTTGAGCCAAATAGCTTGGCATGCAAAGCAGAGCACTCGCTATGTATTTCGCCGCAGACGACAATGCGACCATCGGTTGCTTCCTCGAACACCATGAGATTGGTGCTCCAAAACACATGAAGATGTAACCCGTAGTGCTTCTACGTCGACCTTATCCCCACACCAATCCGAAGTCGAATACCCAAGTAACTTGCAAACTATTTTGATCTGGTTTAGCAGAAACAACAAACCATACTTCAAAGTTCCCTTCAAGTACCTTAGTATTCTAGTAGTTGTTTAGTAGTAGTGTATCATTTTTGGCTTCTCCATAAACTTGCTAACAACAACACCAGAGCATAGCATATATCCGGTCTCTACTATTGCACGTGTACCTTAACGAACCAACCAATTGCTTAAACAAGGTCGGATCTACACATTCTCCATCAACATCGATCGTCAGTTCGGTTTACCTCGGTGGTGTTAGAACGAAGCTTGCAATCAAACATTTCAAACCTCTTCAGCACTTCTATTGCATATTTCTTCTGATGTAACACTATTCCTTTAGGAGTGTAAAGGAATTCCATTCCCAGGAAGTACACAACTCTCCCTAGGTCACTCATTTCAAACTCGGCCATCAGCCTTTCCTTCACAGTATTCACCTCGGTTTCACGATCGCGGTTATCAAAGATGTCATCACGTAGAGGCAAACTAGGATCATTTTACCTCGGCTAGATGTTTTCATGTATATTCCATATTCGACACTGCACTTCTTAAATCCACAGCTTCCAAAGAAGGCATCTATTTTCTTATTCCAAGCTCTTGGAGCTTGTTTAAGGCCATATAGAGCCTTGTTCAGCTTAAACACCATTTGTTCTTTCCCTTTTATCTCGAAGCAAGGTGGTTGTGTCACATACACCTCTTCCTCTAGTGCACCATTCAAAAATGCCGACTTAACATCTAGATGCAGTATAGTCCATCCCCTACTACATGCTAGAGCTATCACTAATCTTATTGTCTCATGTCTAGCTACAGGCGCAAACACCTCCTTGTAATCTAGACCTTCCTTCTGCAGGAATCCACGAGCCACAAGCCGAGCTTTGTGTCTTGCCACTGATCCATCAGGCTTCAATTTCACTTTGAAGACCCACTTCACACTTATCGGTTTCTTGTTTGGAGGTAGCACAGTTAACTCCCAGGTTTTATTCCTCTCAATTGCATTCAATTCTTCAATCATTGCAGCCTTCCACACCTTATCTTTCACTGCTTCTGTATGACTAAGTGGCTCGAAGATCGCCTACTAGTGCAAATTGCAGAAATCCCCATCATTGTCTATCAAATCGTCTGCGCAATTAGCTTTCATAATCGGTGGCCGAGGTGGTAAATTTCTCTCGCTTTGTGGCTCGCCTCGCGGCCGGAACTTCATCATCGGACCCAGTCGCCGTAATCATTCCTTGTTGTTCAACTTCATGCGCACTGTACCTCTCCCTGTCTTTGGTACTTCACTATGATCTTCTTCAAGTATTGCACTGTCAATGTCAACCGATGTCACTCCATTTGAATTCCAATTCCACCTTTCTTGTTCTTTTACAATCACATCTCTACTAACTTCCACTTTATTGGTTGTCGGACAATACAATTTGTAGCCACCTGTTGAATGATATCCCACAAATATCATTGGAGCACTCTTGTCATCTAACTTTCTTCTCCTAGCATCAGGTATATGCTTGTAGCATAGCATGGTGCCGAATACCTTCAAGTGACTTACATCAAGGTTTCTCACCACTCCACATCTCCAAAGGCACCTTATTCTTCAACCTCCTTGTCGGACATCGGTTCAAGATGTATACCGCAGGTTGCCACTGACCTCACCCCATAGAGTGTTTGGTAGTTGCATCTGTTTAAGCATGCATCTTACCATATCAAGTATCATCCTATTCCTCCTCTCAGCTACTCCATTGTGTTGGGGTGTATAGGGTGGCGTGACCTCATGTTCTATGCCCCGCTCGTCCACAAACCTTTTGAACTCGGTGGAACCGCACTCCACCACCATCACTCCTTAATACTTTCACCTTGCAGCCCACTGCTTTTTCTCGCATATGCCTTGAACCTTTTAAACCGATCAAAGACTTCACTTTTTCTGTTTAATCAAATACACCCAGATCATTCTTGTAAACTCATCAATGAAGGTCACAAAATATTTGTTTCCACCCAAGGAAGGAACTTCAAAGGTCCACACACATCGGAATGTACCACACCCAAGGCAAGTGTTGCTCTTGGAGGTAATTCGATGCAAAGGTAATCTAGATTGTTTACTCTTCATGCACACTTCACAAGCTACACTACTAGATTACCTTTGGAATGCCGAGTACAAGCCCTTTGGATTGCAATTGACTCAAACTCGCATAATTGAGATGACCATACCTCTTGTGGCCACAATGCACTCGTCCCCCACCTTTGTAACACTCAAGCACCGAGCTTCACCAAACTTCAATCTTCACTTTGAAGGTTACATTTCTTCTCAAGTGGAGCCTTGAAGATCATTTTCTTATTTTTATCAAACAGGGTCATCACATTATCCTCCATATTCACTGAATACCCCTTTTCTAGCAGTTGGCCAACACTCATCAAGTTGTTTTTCACCCCTGGTACATACCACACATCCTCAATCAACACCTTTGAGCCATCACTCATTTGTACCATAATGTCACCCATACCCTGGCACATCAAGTACTCACCATCAAGACATCCGATCTTTGTTCTCACGCCATCAAAATTGATCAACCACCTCTTATTTCGGTCAAATGATTTGAGCAGCCTGTGTCGAGGTACCACATGTCTGTAATCACCCCTTCTTCATTTGTTGTTAGCTTCTTCCTTCTTTTTCTCTTTATTCGACCAGCACTCATCGGCAAAGTGGCCGAATTTATCACAATTGAAACACTGAACCTTTCTTTTATCAAAATTTCCTTTCTTGTTTGGATTCTTAGAGTTCTTTCCAGGTGGTCCTCCCTTATCACTATTATTACACGCTACTACCGGTTTCTTTCTTATTGTTCTTAGCAAGCCACTCTTGTTTCTTTTGTTTTCACTTATTTTCTTTCCAATTCGGTTTGTTTCACCACCTTTATTAAAGACTTGTGCTTGCGATTGCCTTTTTGTTCAGTTTCAACTTGAACATCCCTATCAATTACAAGTGTTTCATGTGCTTCTAAACTACTTTGTAATTCATCTAACTTCATTACACTAGTGTTCTTAGATTGCTGGATTGCTACCATGATAATATCAAATTTTGGAGTTAAGGAACGAAGTACCTTTTTCACGATCATTTCTTCTGTTACTGTTTCACCGTTCTGCTTCATTTCGTTGGTAATCGTAACCACACGCGTGATATAGTCTGCAATTCTTTCATCACTCTTCATGTTCAGATTTTCGTATTGTTTCCGTAGTGATTGCAGTTTCACTTCTTTCACAGTAGCATCTCCACCATAACTTCGAACAAGAATATCCCACGCAGCCTTCGCAGTGGTTGCCTCTGAGATTTTTTCAAACACCTTGTGATCTACGCATTGATGAATGTAGAACAAAGCCTTCTGATCTTTCTTCCTCGTCTCCCTTTGCGCATTTCTCTGTGCCTCCGTTGCACCTTCACCTACTGGTGTGTAGCCGTCTTCCACCAGTTCGCACACATCTTGCGCGCCAAAAAGAACTTTCATTTGAATCGACCACCGATTCCAATTTTTCCCGTCGAACACCGGAAGCTTCGTGTTCAATCCACCGTTACCGCCGTTCATCTTCTCTTTCACTCTGATCACTCAATCTCTCGTGTTTCCCTAACCCACGAAATCAAGAAAGACGATTTCGTTTGATCTTGATTTGCAATCCGATGTGAATTACAAGAACAAGATCGAATACACACACCTCACCGAAGAATCACTTCACTCGTGTTTCCCCAAGATAGCTCTAGATACCATGTCAATGCATCATCACCATATGTGATGCTTAACCGAGGTGAGAAGACGACGGTGGTAGTCGTCGGAATACACTGACCGACGTGAACTCACACGAGCCAAGAACACAAGAATAACGACGGAAAGCGCGTGTAAAACCGTAAAACAAAATATTATTGAAAGTCAGTTATGACGGTTACAAAGAGAGGGATATATATCCCTTTCCTACATTACGGAAAAGACTAAATTGCCCCTAGGCCGAGTAGAAAATACAAATGAGTCCTAAGGTAAAACCGATGTGAAATTACTATATTTACAACACTTTATTGGCCTCATTCTAGGGATGAAGATTACTTAGTGACATCTGGGTATGAAGTTTTTGCCAAGACTGAGGAAGAGTGTTCAAACTCAAGTCCATCCTCCTCCTCTAGTATTAATATCCTGAGATTTGGCCGATTGTTTGGAAGGCTACGGTCCTTGAGAAAGTATGAAACTACTTATCTAGAAGGGATGTCACAATGCTTTGCCAGTTAGAAATGTTCTTATGAAGAGAAGAATATCCAATAATGGTCTCTACCCTATTTGTAATAAAGAAGAGAAATCTGCGGAACATGTCTTGCTTTTGTGTGGTTGGACTGAGCCTGTTTGGGTTGGTCTAAGTATCACTCCTATGCCATCTCCATGGTCAATTACCATATTTGATGATTGGCTACTCCAAAGTACCTCAAAATTTCCTAATCAAGACCTAGTAGAGTAGAATGCCCTTCAATTTTATACTTGTTGGTCGATCTGGAAGACTAGAAATGAGTTAGTCTTCAATGAGAATATGCCTAACCCGATGGGAACGCTGAGAATAGCAGGAGCTCACTGTTATGAGTTCTTAAAGGGGTAAATTTGTTCTAAATCATTGCATTGGACTCAGAATAATGGGGGTTTTTCAAAGTGGTGGCGCCCCCTAAGGGTTCCATTTAAGCTCAATTGTGATGCCTAATATGATCTTAATTCTGGGAAAGCAACTGTGGGTGTAGTGTGCAGAGATCCTGAAGAAATAGTACTCACAGGAGGGTTTGAGAAGGTTTTTGCCCCGTCAACCACGGTGGCTGAAGCCCTTGCGATGAGGATGGCGATATAGATGGTAGTGAATCTTGGCATCTCGAGAGTGGTAGTTGAATCAGATTGCCTTCCAGTGATTGATGCGTGCAGAGGAAGTGCTGTAAGATTAGATCTTTAGAATATAATTAAAGACATTTTTTCAATTAAATCATGTATTCATCAGCGTGGCTTTACCTGGATGGGGAGAGATGGAAACAATGTTGCTCATGAAGATGCTTCTCTGGCTTCTCGCGATCTTCTGCCACTCAATTGGATCTTCAAACCTCCAGAGCCTCTTCGTTGCCAGATTTGTCTTTATCGACAGTGAGCTATAGAAGACTGTAATAATTGAGGGTGGCTGTAGAGTTGGTATTCGCCTTTACTTCATTACTGAATTTGAAACCCTAGATTTGGAAGTGCAGTTACGTTTTTATCGATTTTAAGTTATTATTATAACTAGAATGGGTTGTCGGGTTGTTACTCGGTTTGTAAATCTCGTGTTCGCTTTGGGCCGGTTTGGGCAACTTAGGTATTAGTTTTGGCTTAGGATGATTTCAATGAATCAGTTCAACTTGACCAAAAAAAACTTTAGTAATAAATTTTCTATTTTTGAATTCTTGGCCATCCAAAAATCTTGACCATCATAGAGTATAAGTTAATTAAAACTTTCACCATCAACTTCTTTATTGTCACAACATATATATTCATCATATATAGAGTATAAGTTTCGTATTGCAAGTTTATTTATTTATATTTTATATCTAAGATCTTTTAATATCGTGAGCGTGTTAAAAATATATCAAGAGCCCTCATGTAACAAAAAAAAAAGAATGCCCCCAATTAGATAGACACAGCAAATTTAAAACACAGGAAATGATAATTCAACATTCAACCTATATTTAGGCAAATGCTAAAATTGTAAAATTTTCTTATAATAAAGAACAGGACCATTATTTTTATTAATACAAAGTAAGAAGGGTACTCAGAACCCGTTACATAGTGTTTGTAATTTTTAGAAGTGTTTTTATCTAAGATAAAATCAAATGATTGGTTTTCTAAATGCTAGCTCCAACATATTTTGTTGGATTGTAAGCCCAGGCATTGATTGCACACACTCCATGCTTTTTACCAGTGTTCCTTTTGATCCACATATAGCCCTTCATTCCCCATGTTGTGCTCCATGAATTCTTCACAATCCAAAAATCTTGACCATCTCTTGAATCATAACCCACTATTAACACACAGTGATTTGTAACACTAGAACCTACTGGGCAGTTAGGACCATCATATATTCCCTGTAGATAATAATAATAATAATAATAAAACCAAGTAAAAATAATTAGTGGTGTCGTCTTAATTTATTTAAAACTAATTAAGTATGAATTCACATTAAACTACTATAAGTATACAATAAACTTACATGTGAGTAATGATGAAAATCTTCAGATACATAAAGACACACACTAATAGGCTGTTTAGCTACTGCACACATCAAACCCTTCTCCGATCCCGAGACATGATAGTAGTTATCAATAGTTACACGCTTTTGACTCTACATAGAAAAACAAGAGATATTTTGTCAGCTTAGACGAAATGATAAATATCAGAAACACAATCTCACAATCGTAATGGGTATTAATGAGACCTGTTCTGCTTTATTACAGGAACCCTTCCTTGCATTATAAGGATAATAATCTTGTTCAGAAGCAATGCCACGGTTTCTAATAACCCAATCAAATGCTCTATTCACCCATCCTTTGTTACAACCATCGCTTGTAGAGTCACAATCCACAAGCTCTTGTTCTGAAAGGCTTATAAGCTTCCCTGTCACTATTGCATTGATTCCTTCAATGGCTCCTGTAGCTGAGAATGCCCAACAACTTCCTACAAGCAACAAATATTGCAATGTGGTAAAATAAAAGTCTAACCTACACATATCTAATAATGTGTGACAATTAATTAGTGTCTTTTAATGAAGTTCATTAATTAAAACTTACCACAATCTTTTTGATTCTTAACACCAGTAACAGCTCCTTTTGACCTCCAATCTATGAATGAAGGAGCAATACAAGATGACAATTGCATATTTTCCTCATGCTTCATGATACTATGTCTAGGCATTTCAAGATCATGTAAGTAATTTTCTTTGAACTCCTGTGAACTCCAATCAGCAAATTTGGTAAGACCAAGAACAAAGCCATTAGGGGACTTTCTTTTTGCATTAGTTTCAGTGATATACTTCAAGTTGGTGAGGAAAATCTCAAATTTCTTTGCCATTTCTTCTAAGTCATTGTACACACGTCCATGTTCTTTCCTCCATAGTTGGAAGAGTTGAATGGCTTCATCTTGAGAAGGAAGTTTGTCAAGGTTAGGACCCAATATAGAGGAATATTGAGTTGGGATATCAGAACTTGAAGAGAGACATAAGAATGTAGTGAAGATGATGATGAAGAGAAGAAATAGGTTTGAGGTGTGAGAATTCATCATTTTTGTTATTCAAAAAAGTATTATTGATTTAGTTTATGAACGTTGTAGGGAATGATGTGTATTCCTCACGTATTTATAGTGAGTGATTTGATGAGTTGCATGATGAACTATCCTAATAGCGTCAGCTCAAGCAGTTGGCTATCAATATCATATTATTGATTTGGCAAGTTGATGAACTATCCTAATTGTGTTGAAAAATGTTTTTTGCATTATTTAATCAATTGTATATATTTTCCTGTGAGTTTCCGCAGAGAAAAACGTTTTAGAAACAAACAGCAAACAGAAAAACGTTGGGTCAATGATTTACGGAAAATATGGATGAGTGGCCAATTAGATGCATTTCCATACATACCGTTTGTGAAGTACACACTTGGTCATATATATATATATATATATATATATATATATATATATATATATATATATATATATATATATATATATATATCAAGCAATTTTCCATATTTTATTTGTTCAGTTTGGAGCATATTTATTGGAAGCCAAATGTGTGATGAAATCCGAATATATGGCGTCAGCTAAGTAATTGGCATTAGGCGGATGGATTGGATGTATTCATTTTGCAACTTCCCATCATCACCCTGGATGGCTGAATCCCCTGACAATAATGTTTTAAAAAGGAGACTGTCATTTTATTTTATCCAAGTGTTCTAGGGCTGTTTTTGTTGTTTTTTTACCAATTTAATTGTTTATCTTGCAGGATGTTGGATCAGTAAGCTGATGGGGTGTGCTTTGCAAAGCCCAACCCAAATGAAGAACCAATTCTGCCAAACAATATTGTTTGGTGGGTCGTGCGCACCCAAGACCCGATCCAAACAATGACGCGCGGATCCTGTAATGACCCGACTTATTTATTCCTTTGCTCTCTCTTACTTGGCCGGTAAAGATTTACTTCTCTCTCTTTCTTGATTCTTTGGCTTCTCTCTTCTCTTTCTCTCTGTTTCTCCTTCCACCGGAACCTAGGGTTTACTGTAACTCTCACCTTCACGGTGATTGAAGCTATGACCACCCTCCGTTTCACCGTCTCTATGATGATTGTCGTTGATGATGAACAAAACCCCCCAAAGTTTTTGTTCTGAAACGCGAGCTGAGACCTTCAACTTTGAACTTCTCACTTCGCGATCTTCACTTTACTTGATCTCTGAATCTACGCTTGTTTTTCACAAACAAGCTTGAATCGAAGGTAAATCCCACTCTTCTTCACTCTATTCACGGTTTTAATTTCTTCAATTTCACTGAATCAAGATCTAGGTTAAAACCCTAACCCTAATTCTTCTTTATGCAGGTCACAGGTACAGGAACTTAGATTAAAGGTTCTGAAGTGCTTCAATAAGGTAAAACTCACACCCTTTGTGTGTTTTCCCTTTATCTCTTAGCAAATTCACCAAACCCTAATTTTGTTCTTGTATATCACATTTCTTGTATATGTCTTAGTTCTTGAGTTCTTGAAGCTTCAACACTACCCAGAAATCTCTCTCAGATTTCTATCAAAGGTAAACACCCCTTCCTCACACTTCCTTTTCTTTCCTTGATTTCAGTCACTGAAATCCTGATTCTAACCACTGTTTTCTCTTGTTCTTGCAAGGTACAATCACTCCTTGATTGCACAACCCGAACCCAGAATTGATGATAGAACCAGAAAAGATTATGGAGCAAACGTAAAGGAAAAGTATTTAGAACTAGCAGTAGAATAGAAAACTCTCAGAGTAAAAGTAAAACTATTTATTTTCATTCATTGTATTTTTGTATGTACAATATGTGTTTATATATGTGTTGAAAAACTGTTAGAATTAGTTTGTTGCTACTCAACAAACTTAGTTTGTTGCTACTCAACAAACTAAGTTTGTTATAATAACAAACTAGGTAGTTAGTTAGTTTTTCTAACTTCCCACATGTTTGTTAAGTAACTACCAACGGTGTTATTTACAAATTATAGTCATTGGGGTTTCTTTAATTAAGCTTAGGTTTGAATTTGATTATAAATCCAACAGCTTTTACACTATGTTTGCTCATCAATGAAATGGTAAAGATGAGAGAAATACGTGAGAGTATGTGGAAAGAAAAAAAAGAGTTGAGAAATTTTTATATAGGCGTGAATCTAATATATATTTAATGTCTTTTTTTAATACTGGTGATATTTAATGTCTTCTAATTAACAAAACCAACCAATTTCTTAGAATTAATAATTATTTCACGTGTACTCTGTTTTTCCTTATTTAAGATATTGATAATTTTAGTTTAATTTATTGTAATAATTTTTCATTGGTTGCTTGTAAGGAGTCTATATAGAATAATTTTATTTATGAATTAACAAAAGAAGTCTTTATTTAAAAAGTATATATTACTCGTTATTTAATTTGATCAATATTTTATTTACTTGAATCACTTGATTAATCTAATCTAATATCTATGTATATATACAAAAACATCACCACTAAATTTCTAAAATTAGCCCTCACCATTAATTGACACATGTACTACCTAATACAAAGTCAAAGGGTATTAATGTCATTTTATGAAACAAACTTTTCACTTTCCTAACTTTTCACTCTTCTCAACTTTCACTCTTCCCAATTTCACTTTTTCCAACTCCTTTTCTCTTTCTCTTTCCCTCCACCTTTAATTCAAATTCAAACTCCCTCACAAATTTATTATCATTATTATCTATCTAATCTAATATTAATATCTTCTAATATCTATCTATTTATACTAATAAACTACACTTAAAATTCCACTTAAAATTAAAATATTTTTTTTGACCAAAAAAATTTAAATCTTTTTCACAGACATCCATACTCACTAAATAATAGAAAGACAATTATTTTTTTGTCAATAAAAATTATAAAATTAGAAAACTACTATAAAAAAATTAGTGACAAATATTTGTTCCATATTTTTTTAAGACTATTATAAACCTACTATATAAAAAATACGAGATTAATGTTTGTCATTAATAAACCTACTATTTAAAAAACAACAAGGCTTCCGTCAAAACAAAAAACAAGAAGGCTTAATGACTATTTAAACTATTGATTAATATTTAAAATAAATATTTTTATTGATAATCTACTATCTATATTTTACTATCAGCTATAATCTATTAATCAACTAAAATAATCAATTGAAACTATGAAATAACTGCAATGATATATAAGAAAACACATGATAATCGCACTGATATATAAAAAATACATGATTAATATTTCTCATCGAAAATTAAATTTTTTTAAGACTACTATAAACTAATATTTAAAAAACAAGAAGATTTAATGAGAATTTAAACTACTGATTAATATTTAAAATAAATATTTCTTATTGATAATTTACTATCTCTCTTTTACTATCTACTATAATCTACTAATCAACTAAAATAATCAATTGAAACTACGAGATAACAACACCGATATATATATATATATATATATATATATATATATAATTTATAATTAATGTTTTTGAATACTATTACAAACCTACTATCTAAAAACAATAAGAAGACTTAATTACTATTTTAACTACTGATTAGTATTTAAAACAAATATTTCTTATTGATAATCTACTATCTATCTTTTACTATATACTATAATCTACTAATTAACTAAAATAATCAATTGAAACTATGAGATAACTACAATGATATATAAGAAAACACATGATAACCGCACTGATATATAAAAAAAATCCATGATTAATATTTCTTATTGAAAATTATAATTTTTGAAGACTACTAGAAACCTACTATCTAAAAAACAAGAAGATTTAATGAGAATTTAAACTACTGATTAATATTTAAAACAAATATTTCTTATTGATAATTTACTATATCTCTTTTACTATCTACTATATAATCTACTAATCAACTAAAATTATCAATTGAAACTAAGAGATAACAACACTGATATATAAAAAAACACGGGATAACTGCATTGATATATAAAAAAACACAGGATTAATATTTGTCATTGATAATTAATGTTTTTGAATACTACTACAAACCTACTATCTAAAAACAACAAGAAGACTTAATTACTATTTTAACTACTGATTAATATTTAAAACAAATATTTCTTATTGATAATCTACTATCTATCTTATACTATCTACTATAATCTATTAATGAACTAAAATAATCAAATAAAACTACGAGATAACTGCATTGATATATAAAAAAACACGAGATAGCTGCACTGATATATAAAAACACAGGATTAATATTTGCCTTTTTTAATTATAAGGTTTGAAGACTAATATAAACCTACTATCTAAAAAAACAAGAAGACTTAATGACTATTTAAACTATTAATTAATATTTAAAACACACGTGACAAATATTTGTCACTAATATCTAAAAAAGAACAAATAATTGTCACTGATATATTAAAAATACGGGATAAATATTTTTTATTGACGATCTACTATCTATTATAATATACTAATCAACTAAAATAATCAATTGAAACTATGAGATAACTGCACTGATATATAAAAAAGCACGGGATAACTTCACTGATATATAAAAAATACGGGATAACTGCAATGATGCACTGATATATAAAACAACACGAGATAAATGCACAGATTATTTTCAAATGATACTTTTAAATTTTTAGATTTTAATATTTATCTATTTTTTATTTAAAACTCCTTTTTATCTCCTTAAATTTGTCTTTATTTTTTCAGGGTAATGTCGGATTATTTAAATTGCATCTAACTTCATTCATAAAAGAATACAAGACGCGTGCGTATTTTGAGTATCCTACTAGTTTGTTGGTATATTATTTATCATAACTAATTAAGTTGTATATATATTGATTATATTTTATTTTAAAGAAGTAATTCCATTTATATTTTTTTGACAACAAAAGACAACAACTAAATTAACAAAGAGTAGAAATGGCTACTCCAATTCATTACATCCAAAACAGTAGAAGAAACTACTATAATCCAATACATCAACAAGCTGATTTAAGGTAATCAAGCCGTAGTTGAATGAGTTTTCCTAATTTTACAGATTTACATCGTTGTTACATTGTAGAAGAACCTGCCACATTGCTCATATATTTTTTTGTGGTTTGATGAATTCTTTGAAACCCGTAATCAAATTGAGCTCCAACAAACATATATAAATAATTCAATTCGAGAAGAAGCTAGAAGAAATGAAATACCATATAAATGGATTTGGAGCAAATGTGGATGAAATGCAAGTGAATGTGCAAGGAGCTAATGGATGTAAACATTATGTATGGGTTTAAGAAACCACACATTTGAAGAAGGCGTTCGGGGGTTAATCTGTCCCAAAACGTGCATGACCAATATATCATTTTTTAAAATTTCAGAAGTTGTCAAGTCGGAGACCAATTTAGGCTAAAACAGCGTATTATGTGTTAGTTAACATGACATGGTGGCATATAATGTTGCACACAAGAGGCGTTAACTAACATATTTATCACTTGATGAACAGAGGTACTTACCTGTCCTGTTTTGAAATTGTGAGAGGTTAATGTGTCCTGAAAAAATTGTTAGGGACGAATTTGTCTCGTAAAAAAATTTTGAGGGACCAATTTGAGCTATTATTATTATTATTATTATTATTATTATTATTATATTACTCCTCTGTTTAATTATCTCCCAGAGAGAATATAAATTAATTAAAATATTTATAATACATCTATATTGAATTTTTTCTTCAATAATTTAGACTTTAGTTAATAAAAGTATTTTAATGATTATTTGTGTAATACTGTAATATAGTATTAATTTCTTCACATTCATTTTCATTTCTTCTTTAAATATATTTTTGATAAAAATATTTATCCTGTAAAGTCTCAAAATTATGTACTATGGAAGGATATCACCTCTTGAAGATTTTTCCATAAAGCTCTCCTCCATAAGAACAAAATCATAATCTTAATATGACTAAATGGTTTGCAAAAGTGTGTAATCTTTTGGTCTTTGATGAATTCATCCAATAATAGTGCTGATAACCCAATCCTCACGTAAACGCCTCTATTTGACTAAAAAAAAAAGCTTCTAAGTTCTATAATCACCACCAAAATTCTATTCATTCCATAAAATTTATATACTTTGATACTAAGAAATGAATCTTATTTCCGGCAAAAAAGAATGAATCATATTTTATTTTTTTTGAAAAAATGAGTTAAACACAGCAACAAACAGAAGCAGAAACATCAACAGCGATGGATCTTAGCTTTCTTATGATTTAAAGTGAATTTGTTTAGAAGGTTATTTAATAGGGGCGTATGAATCTGGATTATGCTTGATCGTTTGATAGCGATTATCTCCTATAGTTATGACAAATAAGAAATAACATATCAACAAGCACCAGTGGTCTAGTGGTAGAATAGTACCCTGCCACGGTACAGACCCGGGTTCGATTCCCGGCTGGTGCACTTATTTTAATTTTTTCTATGAACTTCCGCTGCTACAATCTTCTATAGTATCCTGCTATTTCATTTGACAGTAATGTTTCAGTCAGAAGCCAACTAAAACGAATCTTCGTGGTTTGAAGAATTTACTTCCATTTTATGTGCAGATTGAAAAGAAAGAAGAAGGAAATTTCGTTCACGTGGAGGATTGGAATTTGGAACACGAAAACTTCCAATTAACTTCAGATTATTCTGATCAACCCTTTTTAAACTATTGAAATTTCATTAGTGGGATGCCCATTCTGATTGTTTTTAATTCTTTATAGGCTAAATTACTGTTTTGGTCCTTTATCTTTGGCCCGATTTCATTTTGGTCATTTATATTTTTTTTTTCTCGTTTTGGTCCTTTATGTTTCAGTTTTGTGTCAATTTGGTCCTTTTTTGTAGTTTTCTGTCTATCTGACGTGGACTCATTAAATGACATGGCCAATAGAGGACCAAATTGAAACAAAAAAGAAACATAGGGACCAAATTGAAACAAACACAAAATATCAATCACTCTCCATATTTTCCTCCTTCTTTATCTTCTTCTTTCCAGAAAAAATTAAAATCAGAAAACTAAAATTCAACAATTCAACAACGTCAAACCCACTTCCATCATCTTCATGTTCAACTAAAATCCGAAACTAAAATCCATCATCTTCTTCAACAATCCAACAACAACGATACCATCATCATCATCCTCTTCTTTTCTTCAAATCCCTTCCATCAACAACAAAGTTTAGATTCTCGATCTCCACAACATCAAACCCGGATCTCGTTTTGATTTCGTTTCGTTTTGGGCTTAGCCGTTCCTCCTCTTCTTCTTCTTTCCACAACATTGAATCACCCACCATTTTTGTTGCGTTTTCATTCTTCAACTTCCTTTATTTTGAGATTTGATTTTTATTCAACAAATCATGACAAACCCAAACCCAACAATTTGTTCTTTGTTTTCTTAAACCCAAAGAACACAAACAAATATGAATAAAACTCAAAGAACAACAAACAATACAAACCCATATCTTCAATTTTGATTTTGATTTGTGCGCAATTTCAACATGAGAGAGTGAGAATGTTGCGTTTTCATTTCTTTGAGTGAGAATGGTGAAAAATGATGATGGTGGTGAGAATAATTGAAGAGATGGTGATAATGAGGGGTGTGACCGGGTGGGTGGGAGGAAGATGATGATGATGAAATATTGTGGGTTTCATTTCTTTGGTTTCATTTTCTTTGGTTTTCGGATCTTCTTTCCGCATTTTTGGTTTAATTTATGTATTATGTTTTTTTTTAATTTTAAAAACTTAAATGGTGATGTGTTAAATGATTTTGAATTAAATATAATATTTATTTGCCACGTCATCTAATTAAATATAATATTTAAGACGCCACGCCGCCAGCTTAATCGCCAGCGCCAGCGTGGCGTCTCATAAGGTCATAGACGTAAAAACTACAAAAAAGGACCAAATTGACACAAAACTGAAACATAAAGGACCAAAACGAGAAAAAAAAAAGATAAAGGACCAAAATGAAATCGAGGCCAAAGATAAAGGACCAAAACAGTAATTTAGCCTTCTTTATTTATCCACACGTGTGATGACAAATCTCAATTAAAATGGGTGCTCAATCCCACATTCTTAATGATCCCACATGTGATGATAAATCACTCTCCAGGTTTTTCCAGGATATTAAACCCATAGCTGTTTCCACTTTCCTGTAATTGATTTAAGGATGGCTAGCTCATATGACTAGGGGTGTTCAAAATTGAACTAAACTAATAGAAAATTGCAAACCGAACAAATCCAAATCAAAAACCGTTTTGGTTTGAATGTGTTCGGATCACTCTTTCAATCAACCGATCGGTTCGGTTCGGATGACTGTTTGTTTTTCCAAAACAAATCAAACCAAATCAAACCCCACATATTATTATATATTATTAAAAAAATAAAAATGTCTACTTAATCTAGTCATACAAACACACGCGTCGTCTCATCTTTACGACTTACTTAGTCACATAAAGTATGTACTTTAATTTTACTACACTTTAAGTTTGGTAGTTCATATGTAAATAAAATAATAATCATATTATTTTTTTATATTTGACTCTTTAGAGTTAAATTAATTAATTTAAATTTAGATTAAATTATACTTTCGGATTTGTAAAAAACCGAACCAATCTAAACTGCATTAATTTGGTTCGAGTTGGTTCAGATATTTTTAAGAAAACAAATAGAACCAAAACAAATCACATGTGTAAACCTTGCAGTTCGAATGAATTTTTCATTAAAATCGAACCAAACCGCACTGTAAAAACCTCTATGAACACATATTTATAATCCGTGAACCTTGATCTATACCTTCATGGGATTTGTGTAAGTGTAACAACACATCATTATTTTTGTTTTTATGAAAGAAGGAAAAAAGCTTCTCACTTGTTCCTATTTTTGAAATGTCTTGGGGTAAAGTCTACATATTTCAATACGTATGATCCTTGATCGAACTTTATGTTGTTGATTCCTTTTAGGTCATCCATTCATGGCTTTCTTGTTCTACTTGATATCATATGGAGTATATTATATAAGGTATTTTCAACAAATATTTTAATACTACCCCGGTTTCACAATACATGTTATTTTTGATGAATTATTTTATTCCATTTGCTTCTTTTTTTCGTCCAAAATCCAATGCAATAATTAAGGGTTTTCTAACAAAATTTATTAATGTCATTGGTATGTGTAAATAACTTTAAAATGACAAGTATTATGAAACGTAGGGAGTAATATATTTTTTTCAAGACAATTATATTGTTAATGTTCCGGACTATGCTGAAGTACAATACCTTATTAGGCCAGCCTAAAAGCTCATAATAGCTTTATATAGCCCATCTAGCTTAACCAAGGATTGAGATCGGCCCGCGGTTGGGATTCAACCTCGGCTGATCCCATCCGCGTAATTACCCTTCCATGTCGAATATCCCACGCACCCCACAAGCTTGCAGGACCCCTATATATAGATGGTCCCAACTCTACTAAGGTACGCATTAATAACTTTTTCGCTCACTTTCTCTATCCGTTGCGCTAACTTATTTATTAAAGTGTGTGCATGTATCACCCCCAATTCACCAACGTTAGCCACTATAGGTGAGGAATTCCGACAACCTTTGTCTACTTTCGATGTCACATATATATCAGTTTTATATCTAAGTGAGATTTAGAAAATAAAAAAGCAGGCACTACAACATTTGGTTGATACGGCAACACTCATTTTCAAATAACTAAAAAATCCCTATGGAACGGGTTTAGAGAATTGTTGGCTGAGAAAAAATATTATTTAAAAAATTGGACAACAGCCTAAAAACGTTTACTAAATAGTAAATACAGGGAACTCGATCTCGAACTCCCTCTCTCAGACTCAAACTCCTTTCTCACCATCGAACTCGCTTCTCACTGATAACTCTATTTTATATAGAGTTATCTATACATTTAAACTTAGATTATTGTTTATTTTCAAGTAAATTAATAAGTAAATATAGCTTATAACTAAAGAAACAACATTTTAAGAAATCAAATGGATTAGGACAATGAATTAGGTAAAATGCATATATCTTGTTAGGTTTGATGTTTTGTTCAGTGCAGCTACGTCAGGTGTACCCACACTGCCTGCACTAGGAGTGCCTACACTGCCTACACCTACTAAACCAGCACTTTGCACCAAAACACCCAAGGACCAAATTGATGCTTCAACACTTGATATGTGACGTCATGCCTAGTCATATGGAACAGATCCACTTGTAGAATTCAGCGACCACTATCAAAGACAAGTTGAGAAGCTCACTCACTCAAGGACATGTGGCACTTCTTTATTGGACCACCCCATGTGAACTTCATGCAAAAGAGCAACTTGAACAATTTGCTTGATGGGAGGTCTGCAACTAACCATGGTTACTGATCTCAGTTGCAATTTCGCGCCAAAGGAAACCCTCCGAGGGAGGAAAGCTCACTTGCCTATAAATAGAGACCATCTCTTCACTTGCAAATCATCCTTCATCCAAGTTCTTAAAGGATCACTTGTTTTTATTTATTTGTAGTTTAGTTTTAGTTTTTATTTAAGTTTCTGAAGAGAAGGAAGGTAAGGAAGTGCTCGACAACCACTCCATTCACTTCTACTTGGAGGAAACTTGTGTAAGGCATCATATTGTACTTCAACTTTGGAAGCTCATGCAAAAGATCTCTCCCTTGTGTAATCTCTATCCTTTTGAGTTCCTTTGTTATATTACTCATTTGATTATGCTCTTTGCAGATTCTTTCTATTATATTATGAGTAATATGAGCTAAATTCCTTTAGTTGAGATGTTGTAGCCTTGTAATGAACTTCTAAGTAAGTAAATGTGGTTTATGTTGTTTGTGCATTTTAACTCTTGTGTAATACTTCTTCAAAGCTTATACTGAACTTGATCACTTTAGAATATGTAGACTTGTAGCAGCAGACATGAGTTACATTTAAGAAATCAAGAGTTAATAAGAATGAGTGTTTGTAACAACATCTTTGTTAAACTAGCTTTAATAAGGAATTGATTGTTAAAACCGTGTTAAGTCCTAGACATAGGATAACATAGTTCTTAGGGTGATACAGTGGATGCTTAAGAGACAGGAGTGAACCTATTTAGCATGCCTAGACATAGGAAGCTTGTAATGAAACTCTGAAGAAAGTGACTGAAAGGCACATACTATTGCAGCTGCATCCAGTGTACCTACACTGCATACTCCACTAAAACTCTTAGAAGTGATTTACTTGGTGAAAACATCTCAACTACTTTATCTCACTGATTCCTTACACACATTTATTGTTTATATTGTTCTTATTCACTTTGTATACACTAACCAACTGTGAATAGTGTAGACACACTAAGTGTACTCTCTAAACTTTACAAAGCTTTTGCATAATCCCTATGGGTTCGACCTTTTCTTATCATTATATTACTTGTGTGACTATGTATACTTGCATACTATTTTCCACACCACTCACCCTCAAACTTCATCCCACCCGATTGAACCACGAACAAGTGATAGAAATCATCTCTCAACCTCAATCCTTGAACTTCATTTCTCGAACTTCGTCTCACCCTACCAGCAAGAGAACCCTAATTCCAATTACATCACTGCAAACCCTAACCTTCAATAGCGAATAACTTCTTCATTTCCTATTTCAATCCCAATAGAATTGTTGTTTTCCTTCTTCTTCAGGTGATTTCATGCTCGCAAAGTGATCCTTCTTCCATTTCTCCGAGTTAGATACGTTATTTGCGTTGGGTTCCCTCTAAATCTTCACTGAGCACTTCCGTTGTGGCCGCCAGAAGGCATACGAGTTGCTTTGGTTCGTAATCGATTGTTAGGCAGTATTATTTGCGGTTCTTTTATGTTCTTTGCCGAATCTCCAAAACGATTATGGTTATAGGTGTTCAATATGGGTAACTGGTTGGGAGCTTTTTTCTTTTCCAAAATGATTATATTTATAGATGGAATGTAACATGTATCTGTACTTATGTGTTGATAACTTTATTCCAAATATCTCAGTAAATTAGCAGTTTTCTATTTTACGAAAGAACAATTTATCTCACTCTTCTAGTTGTGTTCTTTTTCCATCCCTTTTCAGATTGATTTTGGTTTTTCTCTATATAATTAACCTCATTTTGAATATTACTTATGGTTTTTATATGATAGCTATCATCTTTGTTGCATTTATGATAACTATCAGTTACAGTACATGAGTGTTTGGATTGAGAAGATTGTAAATGCAATAGGTTGATAAACACCGAAAATGTGGCGTGACATATATTACTTACCAAATCATGGACCAATTGACAAGTTTTGGTTTTAAATGCAAGTTCTGGTTAATTGTTTGTTGAAGTTCTCTTTTGTTGTCTCGGTGGCCACTGCGCAGGCAGTATGTGGTGTGCTGCTTACCGCACAGACCCGACCCAATTCCACGGTTTTAGGGCCCCGAATTAAATACGATATATATACGGTTTTATTTCCAATAATTGCACGAATAGCTCCTTGGTGCAATGGTAAAGGTGTTTGGCACAAGATCAGGCATCTTGGTTCGAATCCTTGTATCAGCATTTTTTTGGATTATTGTTGTTTTTAGCAAAAAAAGAGCAAATTGAACATAAATACTCAATTTTGTGATTCAATGCTTCTTACTTGTGCATGCAAAACTCACATATATACCACTAGACCAACACTTGTGACTTAAAATACTAATGCAAGTAAAAATACATATATTATTCTTAGTATAAAAATATATTTATATAATAAAAAAATTGTAGTGCCCAATTAGAGGCCTAATATTTAAAATTCGCACAGGGCCCTTAAATTGTTTGGGACGACCCTGGTTGTCTCTATTTCTTTTTGGAGTATACTTTGCTTAAAGTTTTTATTTTTTGTGCTGAAACTTCAAAAGGAATGAAGGATGATCGACAAGCAACAACTTGAATAATAGAGACTATAGGGTTATTAGTTTTGTTAATATACCGACTTTCATCATTGATGTACATGTGTGCTTTGAGCTTTACTTAGTCTCTTCCCTACGTTGATGGGATATATTTAAGTAATTTTTACTTAATATATTGTGAATTATTGTCAGTTGTTTCCACCAAAATTAAAGTAGGAATCTAGGGAGGGTAGGTTTTTATAGTACATATATGTAATTATTGGTTTGTGAAATTAATCATTTGTCTTAAATTTGAATTATTTATACCTAGTTTTTGTTCTTACATATGGATGAAATGGACATCTAAAATTTCAGTAATTTTTTTTAATTTTTTTTTTATCTATGGCAACAGTTTGAAACTGTTGTATATGATGTGAAGAGACAACAGTTTTATATTAGACAATGGTTTGTAACAGTTGCCATTGACTGTAACGGTTTTACATCGTCCTCAAAGAAGTTTCAAAAACTGTTGTCTTCGTGCCCTCAATGGCAATGGTTTGTGATGGTGTTGCCTTTGATAGCAAAAACCGTCGCCTAAAGAAAAGGTAACACTTGCAAATACCACGGTTTTATAACTGTTGCCGATAGTAAAGGCAACAGTTTTTTGGCTTTAAGCAACAATTTTCAGGCGTTGTCGTTGGCTCAAAACGTTGTAGTGAGGTTAATATATCATTTTATAAAACCAGATTATGAAGATGATTTGTTATTTGATCTTAGGATTTTAAAATTAACTCATCATTAATTACAAAACTAGATCATGAGGTGAGAGTGTTTAATATTGCTTATAAATAATTTTGATACATTACCTTTAATGAATGTGAGAATTGGACTTTTCTTGATATATGAAGTTGTCTGTTTAAAAAAAGAATCCCCAATACGATGGAGTTGAAATTATAAACAATAGGCAGGAGAAGTTATGCCATATAAGTGTCAGGTTCAATTCTCATGATGACCGCAATCTTTTTGCAGATTATTTGTATATTTTTCTCAAAAATTAATATAAAAATTGCATAAAGCAAGATTTGAGCTTGACATTAAAAGCTCTTTGACCACTAAACCAAACAAACTAACATATTTCCTCTAATTTTTTGGTGAAGATCCCCCTGCATGATGGAGTTGAAAAAATGCCATATAAGTGCATCATCAAAAAAAATAGACTAAAAATTGCCCATCTAAAAAAAATAGACAGAGGCATGCCAGTGATCCCACCACATTCAGTTAGTGCGTTTTTTAAAGGAATTAAAGATTGCCAACAATACAATACAATCCTCGAAGACTGGTCCATTGAGAAAAATATGCATCTGCAGTTAGCATATGATATATATCTATCTATCTTTATTATATGTTGATCCACGTGCGTGTTCATGCAGCAAAGTAGACACATACTGAACTGAGATGTTGGAATCTTATTTGAACTTCACAACACGTAGTATGTGCTGATGATGTGCAGCTCAGTTAAAAGATTTCTCTTTGGCTGAGTTTGAATTTTGAATAATATTAAGCAACATTCACCATTATTTTCTATGAGTGTGGCACACACATCACATTTGCAAATGATGAATGAGAGAGAGGTGCTTTGCTTCCTCCTTCACACGTGGGGTGGGTGCAAACCTCACCTCAGTGCCTTCAATTCACAGATGGATGGATAAAACTCTCTATGTAGTGGATTCCAGCATGGAAATGTCTCTTCTTAATGGAAGTTGGTCAAAATTGATTATCATCACTTATTGCATTTGCTTGCGAAACACCCAACTTAGATATAATGCTCTCTCCCTGAAATATTCCAACAAAAACGGCACTTACAGCTTGGTTAACGACAATTAGTAGTATAAATTTATTAACTTAACTCAGTTTTTTATGCGTTATTAGAATTCGAGGATTGAGATACCTCTTAAAGAAGGATTAAAGAGAGGAAATAGACTTTGAATATATTTCATTTGATACTCACTATGAAGTCAATACAATGTTTATATAAGTTAATGGATACACACCATAAAGGAGGATACATCACTCACACAATAACATTGCTACCTAACAAACTAATAAGATAATATCCCTAAAAAGCCCATTCTAGAATATACTAAAAGAATCATTATTCCATTGATCCCAATGATCATAACATTTTTTTCTTTCATCCACACAAGATCCCTTGATGCCGACATACAACTATAATCATTTTTGTTTGTCAATAAAGATGTTCTTTAATGTATTGATGCAATGCTTACACCCCAAAAATAATGCTTTTTAATGTATCTAACAAGTTCTAACTAACTTGCTACCGTTTGAGTAGTATCCTGACCAATGCACAATTCTTTTTTCTGTTGTTTCAATACTTCTACCTGTTGATGTGTTTATACGTGCAATGTGGCTTCTTTGGATGGAAAAGTACCTCATTTTGTATTTCATTTATTTTCATGTTTGTTTTCATTTGTGTTTGTGAATAAGGCTTGAATGAGGGGATTCAATCAGTGGACGACGGAGTTCAAGAAGCTCATTTGAGTTATTAGGTAAATTTGTTTTTAGGACCTAACTATCATATATAGGTGAGTTGGATATTATATAACCGACAGTATAATGCAATTGATGATAATACGCTACAAGATGAATGGAAAACAATGATAAAAAATTGAATACATTTTAATGCAATTGATGATGAATAATGCAACTCACAGTATAATGCAATTGAAGACGATATGAGCTTAGCCTTGTATCCTCAAGGTACTAATTTCAAATCTCTTCAGAGACAATTGCAAAATGACAATTAGTGCCACTTTTTTTTTGAAATTAAAAGAGGCTAAAAAACCCAAAATGAGAAACACAAATTGCAACAGAATAAGCCTAGGAGTAAAAACTCCGATACAATCAGCAGCAACAAATGCACAATACTAGGGGGTGGGGATCATCAAAAATCCGAAGACCATCCACCAATTCACACGCCATGGAAGCCAGACCATCAACAACCATATTAGCTTCCCGGAAGACATGAATTACTCGAACACTCCACTCGGAGTTGAGGAGTTGCCAAACACGCATGAGAAAACTTCTACCAGTCATGTTACCGGAACCATCACCGTTTAGGAGAGAGACCACCACCTAAGAGTCCATCTGAAGTTCCACATGGGTATATCCTCTACTCCGAGCACAACCTGAGCCCCTCCAAAGCACTCCAAAGCTCCGCAATATAAGCATTGGCTTCCCCTAAGTAGCGAGTGAAGCCTTCCAACCACACCCCATTTGAATTCCGCAAAGCATCTTCACAACCACCAATTTTGTTACCTACCTTGGAGGCTCCATCAGTATTAATGGTAATAAAGCAATCCACAATCGGTTTCCAGGAAACATTAACACTAACCATTAGTACTACTTTGATTAATAAAATTTCTCCTTTCCCCAATTTTAAAAAAAAATTGAAGATGATATGCTACAATTGAAATAAAATGATTTTTTTACATCATTTGCATAAACGACTTAGAAAGTTTCCACTTTCTACTGGTGAAGAAACCAAATTGCTTTGACATCCGACCTATAAGAACCTCATTTTAACCAATTTAAAAATCTAAATCTACCCAATGGATATCTTCCGGTGGTTTTTCTTAGCTAGTCATTCATTGAATAATACAATGAGTGTGGCAAAAATATTAGCAACCCATAAGAAGGGAATGAATATTCTAACATTGAGATCTCTAACTTTCTCTACTTTTAGGCAAAAATGAGGTAAAATAAGAGATAAGATAATAATTTAAGATGAAAAGAGAAAGATGAGAGAGAGAAAGCAAAGTAAGAGAGAGATAGAGAGAAAGATAGAAAAAGTTAGAGGTCTCGATGTTAAAGGATCCATACCCTAAAAGGAATGAGGGGATTCAATGGTGAAATTTAACAATTGAGGATATGAAGTGAAAAGTTCAGTAATGGCATAGTCGCACTTTCATCTTGGGTTGATTGCAGTTGATCAATGTGAGATTGGTTTGGTCGGTGAGCTGAGTTGAGTGGATCGGGTTCTTGAACGCGCGCGTGTGGCACCTGCAAAGACACTCTGACGCTCAAGTGAAAGTAGGTCGATCTAGCAGGAGCACAAAATGGGTATGAATCATATACCTTTTTCTTGGACGTAGTCTGACTAGGACGCGCTGGCCATTGGATCTCAAGCGTGGATCTCAGCCGTCTGATGGAGCGCAAGCGCTCCTTGCGCAGCAAATCATTGGTTCGGCCGATCCTGGCCCATTTCACCTAGTAGGCCTCCGGCCCCGTCCGGAACAGGTTCCTCTAGCTCAAATCTCAATGATGATATATCGAGAAAGCTTGATTGGTTTTAAATGCATCTTAATACAAATTAAATTGTCGGTTTGTATAACATGCTTTCTAAGAAGCATGATGATACAAGAAATCAAGGAAATTAATTGTGACTAGTACTTTTCCCTCACCCTTCATGCAGGAAAACTTGGCATAATCAATCACTAATGCATGTGAGAATATCACAGCCACTGAACCAGATCGGATTTTGTATCACAATGAAAAATTAGAAAAAGATAGTAGTATTAAGTGTTCATTAAATGTTGACACGTGTGCACTGCCCCAAATTTCATGGTTCCATGGGGGAACATATAAGCTGGGTTTCCCTGATTCTCACATGCCATAGATGTGGGTTTACATCAAAACCAAAGTCCATATTTAGTTAGCTGTTGTCTCTTTTTCTAATGAATAAATTGCCAAGTCATTTGTGACTACGTCTATTTTATTTCCACCCAAGAAGGTCCCCTAACTAAAAATTGAGTTAGGTTGAAGACATGTCATAGGTCTAATACTTCATATCCACTAATTTGTATACTAATTAATTTGGTTGATTGTGAAACACTGGCTGAGAAAGACTCCACGTTAGACATTAGTGACATTGTACCAAATAATATAGTAGTATATCTAAAAAAAAATGGCACTACCTACATTTAGACCATGGACTATTTATTACTAGAATTCTACAAATAATGCTATTATTATATAATAATGTGTTAGTTCAAATATAGTTAAAATTGCATAAAGAGTTAAACTTGAAATTTTCTTCTACCGAGTTTAAGTGAAAAAAACCAAAACCGTTGACCCATTGGTATAAGTTATCCCGAGACACAGGGATCAACTTATTGCTCGTTCGATTTTTGCAGTGGACAAAATCGATGTTGGGTAGTGCAAAATTTGCTTTTGAGCACGAATGAATATTAATCTTTTGTTGAAAATTTTGAGACACTCTGTAAGTAGCTAACAATATTTTAGATGAAAAAAGTTCAAGTAGAGGAGTATTTATGCTTACAACAAATGATGCATAAATCCATTAACAAAAGTTCAAGTAGAGGAGTATTTATCAATTAACCAAGTTTTTTTACGTGAAAAAACAAATGATGCATAAATCCATTAATTATTAATGAATGAATTGAGATTTATTTTTTGTAATAAAATCCACTAATATGATGACATCAAAATGGGACACCACTATTCTCTGCATGTGCTCTGTGCTTCCCCTGTATTTTATGTTCACAGAGCACTTCAAATAGTTTCTCATCAATTCACTTTCCCTGAATTCTCACTCTGTTCTTTCTCTGTTTCCAAAGTCACAAACAGAAAGAAATTCATAAAAGTACCAAAAACACTAAACACTTTTTCTTCTTCACAAACCTTTTAACATGTCAACTCCTTCATCATCTTCTTCTTCAATTTGGGTAGTGTCTAACATAAAGCTTCAATTCTTTACCCGAATCAGACGGTTTCTTCAATCGAAAGCAACCCGAAAGCGCTGCGACAACTCTGATCACCTTGAGAAAGCAAAAAACAGAGGTGAACACAAGGAGGTTGAAATTGAAAAGCTTGAAATAGTTCAAGTTATGGAGAAGCATGAGGAGGAGGAAGAGGAATCTACAATTGTGTTGCAGAAGACAGTGAAGATGCTTCATTTTGGAAGCTGGGAAGAGAAGGAAGTGGCTGCAAAGGAGATTGGAAGTTTAGCTAAAAAAGATGTCAAAGTTAGAAAGTTGATAACAGAACTTGGGGTGGTGCCGGTGTTGGTATCTATGGTGGCTTCACATGTGGCTAGTCGCCGGCGAGCCGGGCTGACGGCGTTGATCCACCTTGCTGATGGTTCTTACACGTAAGTTTTTGGAATTACTATGTTCTTCCTTTGTGTCTTTATAGTTTTTGATATGCATGCATCACTCTATGAAAATTTCCACCTAAAATTACTCTGTTTTTTAGTGTCTGATAGTTTTAAGGTACTAGTACTCCATAATTTAAAATAGTTAATTCTTTTAAAAACTAATTTTATCTCTATCTTTCAAAAGGAATAACATGAAGCGAGTAGTTCAATAATACTACTGATACATTTTATAAGAGACAATGCAATTTTTGGTACATTGAATAACATTGGTGGTTTATGTAGCAAAAACTTCATTATCTCTGGTAAAGTGGATTGAAGGTAGTATAATACTTGTGTTAATAATTTGATGAGAAACTTCGTGATATATGAAAATCTGAAAACTTGTGGTAGGTTGACTCAATAAGTTCCTTATATGTTGTTGAAGTCTTGAATTGATTGCCTATAACTCTATGAGATGAGTTTAAAGAGTAAATTTGCTGGGGTTTTAGTGTGGCTAATACATGTTCATACTTCATATTCAGAATTGATGTCTATCCAATAGCAATAGTATAGAAAGATAAAATGAAAGTTAAAAGTGACAAATTTAGTAGTTGTATTTTTTAGATTAACATATTGTAAGAAAAGAAATCCGTGAATAAGTGATTCTCATACTTTTGTTGTCTTTTCATTTTCAATATTGTTTGATATAGACAAATATATAATGATATTTTATAAAGAAATGGGTGAGAGTAGAGGTATAATGTGTATTGAATAACCACTGATTTTGACTTTGAGAAGCAAAGACAAGATTGATGAATACAAGTAGTTGTTGTTGTTTTGTTGGTTTAGTTCATGACTCCACAGTAATAATCAAAACCAAAGTGTAAAAAAACAATTGAGAGACATTTCAAAAAGGAGGCAAAAACAAGCATGGTGGGTGCATTAATATTGCCTAGCTTTTAGAGCCACGTTTCTCCCCTACAGGCTACAGCCTGTAGATATATCAAAATTAATTAAACTTGTATTCATAGCATTAAATCTGATAATGGAATTTTAGCCCTATTTTCGGATCAAATTAGTGTGCTTATGACATTGCCAGCAGGAGTATTAGTTGAAAAAAATTAATATAAAATCACCAAAATGTGCGCTGAGTGTCAACTGGGTTGCTAGGTTGTAGTTAAGCTACAAGGGGACATTGTTTTTGTTTAACAGTTTAAGCGACAATTTTGTAGTACTACTAGTACAAGGAGTATTTTTTATGATTTTTATGACAATTTTATGTCTGTTGTTGACCTTCATTTTCCAACACATTCGATTTCAGAATCTCGTTGACTTATTAATCTTGATATTTTATGCATGGCTTAAAGACGGTTTTACCTCTACAAATAGAGTGTGTTTTGCTTTTACCCCTTGCAATTTATTTTTTTTAAAACTCCTTGTAAAATCAACTTTTTTGGTTTTAGTCCTTCTGTTAGATGGACGTTACAAAAAACGTTTATGTAGCATTTTTAAATACGTTTTTACCCCCTGCAAATAGGGGGTGTTTTGTTTTAACCCCCTGCAAAAAAAAATCTAAATCCCCTTCTTCTTCCTCAGCACTCACCCAACCTCATATCAACTTTTCCATCTCCAACACAAACCAACGCTTCTATATCAAACCAGAACCCATCTTCTCATCTTCTTCGTCTCTCTCTCTCTCTCTCTCTCAGAACCAACAAACGATGAGCACAACATGTAATTAACTTTTATTGTGATTCTGATTTTAGGGTTTGTTTCAAGTTTTATGAATTGTTGTTTATGGATTGTTCTTCATCTCAAAATCAAGGTTTTATGGATCATAAGAGTTAGAGTCTTGATTGTTATTCTCCTATGGTCATTTTTCGATAAAGAATAAACTTTAATTTTAACATATAAACACACATATCACACATTTATACATGAAGAAAAAAAATGGAAAACATGTAAAACACGTAAAACACGTAAAACACATAATCAAAGAATTTTAAAAAGTCAGAGATGCTGCATTGTAAATCAAGTACTAGCTTGATTTGTTTATTGACTCATTTTTTAAACCACACACATTTATTAAATCCATAAAACCTTGATTTTGAGATGAAGAACAATCCATAAACAACAATCCATAAAACTTGAAACAAACCCTAAAATCGTAATCGCAATAAAAGTTAATTACATGTTGTGCTCATGGTTTCTTTGGTTACGTGAGAGAGAGAGAGAGAGAGAGACGAAGAAGATGAGAAGATGGGTTACGGTTTGATATGGAAGCGTTGGTTTGTGTTGGAGATGGAAAAATTGATATGAGGTTGGGTGGGGTCTTTGAGAAGAGAAGAGGGATTTAGATTTTTTCATAGGGGTAAAGCAAAACACCCCTATTTGAGAGGGGTAAAAACGTATTTAAAAATGCTACATAAACGATTTTTGTAACATCCATCTAACAGAAGGACTAAAATCAAAAAAGATGATTTTGCAAGGTTTTTTAAAAAAAAAAATTTGGGGGTAAAAGCAAAGATCTTCTGGTGCAGGAGAATGAGTGTTGCGTCAGCGAGAACAATTAGATCTATATTTCTCTCTCAAGATCTAACAGTCTTCGATGGCGCAGAAACATTTTGCAGCAGCAGGGGATCCAAATCCAATGGGAGTTTCACTCGCTCGTATTGCATGTTAGTTGTTGTTTCCTTCGGGCTTTTCCCCGTCTTTCACAAAAAAAAAATTTTGAAGGATAAGTCAACTGTTGACTAATTTATGTTGACTTTTGAGAATATGTTAATGACCTAACTTTGACCTAGTTGAAAGTTGAAACATGCATTCCTTCATTACCTAATTTATGTATTTCTTTCTTCAGGAACAAGGCTATGATAGTGGAAGCAGGAATATTGTCCAAGCTACCTAAGAAAATTGACCAAGTAGATGAATCAACAATGAGTGAATTTGCAGAGTTGCTCTTATCATTATCATCTCTAGCAAACACACAATTCCCTTTCACTTCACTAGATTTTCTCCCATTGCTTCTAGAAATTCTTGAAAAAGACTCAAATTTTGAAACCAAAAAATCATGTTTAGGAGCCTTATACAACTTATCAACCATGTTAGAGAATTCAAGCCCTTTAGTTTCTAATGGGGTTGTTCCAATCCTTCTAGAAGTTTCCTTAGTGAAAGAAATTTCAGAGAAAGCACTTGCTACTTTAGGTAACTTATTGGTAACTTTGATGGGAAAGAAAGCAATAGAGAATAACTCAATGGTGCCAGAAAATTTTGTTGAGATATTATCATGGGAAGATAAACCAAAATGCCAAGAACTTTCTGTTTATATATTGATGATATTAGCACATCAAAGTTCATTGCAAAGAGAGAAAATGGCACAAGCTGGGATTGTTCATGTGCTTCTTGAAGTTGTTTTATTGGGAAGTAGTTTAGCTCAAAAAAGAGCAATGAAACTATTGCAATGGTTTAAAGATGAAAGACAAACAAGGATGGGACCACATTCAGGTCCACAAACACCAAGATTTGGAATGGGGAGTGGTTCACCTGTGAATCAAAGAGATGCTAAGGAAGGGAAGAAATTGATGAAGAGTTTGGTGAAACAAAGCTTGCATAGGAACTTGGAAATAATAACTCAGAGAGCAAATGTGACAGAGGATCAGTCTTCTAAACTTAAGTCTTTGGTTATCAGCACAAGTTCCAAGAGTTTGCCTTATTGATTATTGAAGTCTTTGAAGTTGAGTCAGTTTTAGATATTTCTTTGGTACCAGCCATATGTATACGTGAAAAGCAATAGAACGTGAAGATACCTTCACTGCATATTTCTGGTCGCACAAATGTTAAATTTGTATATGATGGGAAAGTTCCAATACAACCTTAGGTGGCATGTTAATTCAGGTTGTATGATCTTTATAGATATTTCTGCCCAAAAGCTTAAATGATGTACAATGAATGTGTCTGTTAACACCTAAAATTTGTTTAGTGCTTAGTCGAGTGAAACCTCGGCCGAGCTGTATGTAAAGCTACTAAAATTATAGTTATGCTGGTTTGCAAGAATTCCTCTGGAATTCTCTTCTGAATAATCTGTTTTGATTGATTCAAGAATGATACAAGTTTGCCCACATTATAGAGGTGAGACTTACACTCCATCTTATCTTATCATAGTAACAAACTCTAACTCTAACTTACTAAACAAATCCATAACTACCTAGAGCTATCTAAGTGAACATTTCAGATGTGCACAACTACATACTCTATTACCCTCCCTTCAAGCTCAAGGGGGGTTGAATGGAAAGAACTTTGATCTTGTCTCTTACTGTCAAGAACTGTGTTGTGGGAAGGGGTTTAGTGAGAGAATCAGTAGTTTGTTCACGAACAAAGTGAATATGTAGTTCAAGGTGTTTGGTGCGAGCATGCAGTATAGGGTTGTGAGAAAGTAAAATTGCAATGAGATTGTAACATAAGAGCATGGGAGTGTGAAAAGGAATTTTGAGCTCCTTAAGTAGTGAGTCCTCTGTAACATAAGAGCATGTTGAATTGTGCCTTGAAGATGTCAGGGTATTGATTGCTTGCCAATGAGAGAGAAGAGATCTGGACATAAACTGGCACATTTTATTGACAATGTATGATATTTCAGGTGTTGTGAGACTCACATGTTGCTGAGCACCTACAATGGACTTGTAAAGATGCTAATCATCCATAGCATTCTTGCCATGCTTGCTAAGTTTGGAGCTATTTATTAACCATAGGAGCAGAAACAGCCCGGGCATTAGTCATATTTGCCCGATTTAAAAGATCTCTTATATACTTATATTGAGTTATGTGGCCAAGTGGGTTAGTAGTAGAAACTGATGGTGTTGCAATATTTGATGAAATAGTGCCACTTTGATTTCTATTGAAAATAATTTTTAAAAAACCTTGATTATGAAATAATCAATAATGATTTTCATTAATAATAGCCAATTTGGTCCTTAAAATATTAGAAAGTTCAGTTTAATTCCTGAAATTCTCGACGTCACGTTTCCAAATGAGTCTCTAACGTTTCCAAACATTATTTAATATAGTCTACAAATTCTCGACGTCACGTTTGGTCCTTAACGTTTACAACTTAATATCAATTTGGTCACTAAATTTTACAACTTAGTATCAATTTGGTCCCCATAAATACACAAAAAGAACCAAATAACAAAGACCAACCTGTTGTTAGGTTGTAAAAGTCAGAGACTTAATTGATATTTAGTTGTAAAAGTCATGGAACAAATGTAATATCAAGAATTTGAGGGACTAAGCTGAATAAGATTTGAAAACATCATGGACTAATTAGAAATATTGTTAATATTGAGAGATAAACTGAACTTTTCTGAAACTCGATATACCAAACTGATTTTGCACTTTGTGGAATTCGGAAGGATGATTAAGGGTAAGAGACAAAAACGAGTCAAGCACCTCATTTGGTTAGCGGTTATATGGAACATATGGATGGCAAGAAACAAAGTTGTATTTAAGGGAGAGGTGTTGTCAATTCCTTCGCTTCTCTTGGGTATCAAAGACACAACATGGTGTTGGTTCAAGGCTAGGAAAGGGAAGAATTGTGGGGCAGGGTGGGTGGATTGGTATAATAGCCCGTTGAATGTACTTTCCACATTGTAATTTACCACTGTATGCTATGTTGGGATTATATGGGGGAGAAACAGTGGGGTAGTTTTGCCTTTGTCTCACTGTTGTGCTTGCTTGCACGAGGTACTCTTTTTCCTACTTGAGTCTTTTTTCCAATGAGTTTTGGCTCAGGGAGGTTTTGAGGAAGCCCTCTCCCTTCCCTTTTATTTTCCATTGTAAGGGTTGGACACCCCTTGTATCCCTTCAATGAAATATTTGATTATCTAAAAAAAACTCCAACAAATACAAAGAGAATGATATTCAAATAGTTATAAGGACATCATTTTATAAGTTCACACGGCCCATGGCACTCAAAATCTCAAGATCAACCCTGTTTCGGAATGGTGTTAAGTCTCTATCCCAATTTTGTTATATGTGCCCTAGCTTGCACATTATAAGTTCACCTATTTTTTTTCTTATTTCAGATGAATATTTAAGTGCCTAGCTTCATATTTTGAGAACTCCATCCATGTTGAATGTTCTTGTGTCCATTTTTGTTGGATTATTGAAAAAGATATGGTACAAATAAAACAAGTGGAAGAAACAAAAGCTCAACGGATAGGATCCGTTGCGTTGTGTTGAAAGGGTGGTCCGGATATGGCGTTTGAGTCCGACCCTGGACAATAGACACAATCACAGTAATAATATAGTGTACGAGATTTGATTTGATTTCCGAATATGGTGGTGGTAGACTCATTGCTGGGTCCCACATTCTGTAACATTCTTCCTCTTACATTCTCATTCCCAAAGATCCCTTCTTCTTCTTCTTCTTCTTCTTCTTCTTCTTCTTCTTCTTCGTCAATGGCGTCCTTTCCAATTCCATCTTCTCCGCATCGACATCACCGTCGCTGTTGCTCAAACCCTAACCCTCCTCAGCCTCAGCCTGCTTTACTCGTCTTTTCTGGCGGGACTGCCTTCAACGGCGTCGTTGAAGAGCTTAAGAATTTCACCACTCGCGTTGCTCACGTTCTTCCCGTTTCTGATGACGGTGGAAGCACGGCCGAGATAGTTCGCGTTCTAGGTAATAATTAATCGAATTTTGCAGAATCGAATTTTGAGGGACGAATAAAATTATCTTTTTTAGGGATTTTATTGATTGGTTGTGTGCGTGCGTGCTTTACAGGTGGTCCTGCTGTTGGTGATATACGTTCCAGGTGTCTGAGATTGTCTGATCAAAGTACAGCTGAGGCTCTCGCTGTTAGAAATTTGCTTGGTCATCGTCTACCAATTGACCCTTTGCAAGCTAAATCAGAATGGTAATACCATATTCTCACTTATTGCTTCTCAATGTCTGTCTTATACTTCTGTTTCAACTGTGGACAGTTACTTGCTTTCAAAGGTTGTTTTTGTGTTGTGCCTAGTGGGTTTGTAGTGTGCTTATTCGTAACTTTTGGCATCTGAGTGTATGTGTAGTGCTTTTTTTTTTTAATCTAAAATTATAATTTAGAACATACTTTTATACTATTTGATCTTTATTTATGTTATATTGACTAGCTTGGTACTCTAATATATTCTTATATTATCAATCTGCATCAATTATTTTCTATTTTGATCATGTTTTAGGTACTCTATTGTAGAAGGTGATCATATTTTATGGAAAGGTGTGTCCAAACCTTACAGGGAGACTATTCGAGTTTTTCTGGTTTATTTTCAGAATCAGGTGACTTCTAGAATCAAACTGATGCTATTTCCAAATGCAAATTACTTCTACATTCCCTCTTTATTGGTCTGTTTTATTGCAAAATATTTATGTTAGTTTTATAGATTCTGGTTTCTTTCTTACTTTATACTTTAATAATTTGTTTTCAAGACAGGTGTATCACTTCTTAAAGTCTAGTCTGGTATTTTACCTCATATAGTCCTATAGTTTTTCTTTAGGTGGAATTAGTAATGGTCTAAAGAGTTATTTGGTTGGGAAAGTAATTTATCATTTCTCTTTCTATGTATGAATGAGTATAAATGGATGTATGTTTTCTTTTTTGTTGTTAGTTAAAATATAATTTAATGACCATTGCGTGTGATCAAGTCATTTCAACCTGTATGCTTTTATGATAATTTGACATTTAATTTTGGCTATCTTTTTGGTCTTTATATTATACAGATTCTGCGCCGGTCTGAAGAATCATTTTGTTTCAGCAATGGCAGGTCCTTTATTTCTAATTCAGCAAGATTCTTGCTCTGATTTTGTTTGTGTTCCATACCCATGCTCCCACCCCCAATATAAGCTTACTTGTATTGATTTTATACTTTATGATATACCCATTGCACTGCAGAAGTAGGCCAGGGCATAATGCCTTGTGGCTTTAACCATTGTGTTTTTTCTTTCTCCTTTCATTGGTGGAGAGGGTTTTAAGTTCTAGATTTTGGGGTATGTTAGTCGGCAATAGGTTAAGCTGTGAATCAATCATATTCATATTTATTACCTGTGGCAAGAGAGTCACCAGATATTAGTGTTTGGTTCAGAAATATTTTAGGTTTATTGTTATGCAAATTTATTGGAGAAATCTCCAATAAAATTGATATCTATTATTTTTTATGGTAGCATTGTATTTTTCATTGCCCACTTCATGATTAAGGCTTGAACCCTTGCACACTTGGAAGTATGCCATTAAAACTTATTTGACATCTGATATGGAGGAAAACTATTTTTTTACAAAAGTGAGAAACAGTAAGAAAGAGAGTTGGGAATGAGTTTAACCGCTATGATGATTCTGTCTCCCAAAAGTAAAAATGATATATGGTCATGAGATTACTGATGTTATATTGTTGTTTTTCAAATTGTAATGTATTGTTATACAACTTCTGTTCTACTTTGGTGATAAGGTGGAATTGCCATGCTGATTCTGTGTCCAAATTAATCATATAATGATGTTTCCTACTAACTTTTTGGCGTGCTGTGTGCGTCATTCTAGCAACATAACTGACTTTTATAAAATATGCAGCATTGGGAATTTCTTTTTTGCAGGAGCACGAATATTTTTTCAGTCTTTGGATGCGGCAATATTTTTGTTTTCGAGGGTTTCAGATATTCCCCCTGAAAGCTTGGTTCTCCCTGTGATCTCAACCAATGACAGACTTACATTAGGGTGTGAACTATGGGTACGTTATACATCTATTGAACTGTGAAAATACTGATGGGTTCATAGAGGTTAAATGCTACCGTTTAGGTTATACATCTATTTAACCGTGAAAATACCTGATGGGTTCATAGAGGTTAAATGCTACCGTTTAGGGATAAATTATTTGTTTCCTGATAAATGAACTTGATATAGAAAATCGTAAAGATGACTGGCCTTTTATTTTAATAATTGTCACATTATTCTTCAATATCTGTACAGGATGGAACTATTATACGGGGACAAAATGAAATTTCTCATCCTACCAGTGGAACAATGGAACCCATTAAGAAGGTATGTCACCGCATATGTCATGAAATTATACCTACCCATGCTATAATTTGTTTAAATTTCCATCTAAATGAAAAGCAATTGCACGTGCTTCCATATACTTTTGAGACTTATTGGAAGAAACCGAGCACTAGTTTTTAGGTCAGTATATTGATATGCAGTGTATGCTGATGTTGCATGGATGTTGGGTTGACATTTGGAAATATTAATAGTGGCGTGCATGGTAATTGTGTTTGAAACAAACAAGATAATTAGTTTATTCCAATGTTTGCCTTTTTTTTACTTAATTTTGGTAAGGGATTTCACCTTCCAATTTGATGATGGATAATGATTTTAAATTGAAACATTGAAATTGTTTTTTCATTCACACTCAATAACTACATAATAGTGATTGGTGTGTCTTCTACTGAAAGTCAACATCAATAATATGTTGATTTCCTTGATTGAGATTTTATACTGTGCTGCTAGTTCCTGGCACTTATATATATATTGAACTTCTATTGAAATTCTATAATTTCATGGTAGGAAAGCTTGTCGGCTCCAGCACTTCCTTCAAAAATAAAACGGGTGTTCTACATGTCAAGTGAGGGGAAAAATTTGCTTCACGAGGTAAATGCTGTGTCTGGTTGGACCTTCATGTATGACTCTCACACTGTGTTTCTCTTTCTCATTGCTAACAACAATTGGCAGAAGAGGTAAATTGGTTATATGAAAGATAAAGCTAGAGAGGGCATTTATTCAAGTTATTTTATTGAAACAGACAGCATGACCCTTCTACCTATATCTTACATTTATTATCATTTATCTGTGTATATCTTTCTCATTTTGCTGTAAAAAATTCTGAAATTGTGGATTACAACTTGGTCACATAATAGGAAGTCCATAGTTGATTCATTTCCTCAGTCCACTCAATTACTCATCAGTGCATAGCATTTCATCGCGTCTTGTTTATGCAGTCAAACTCCCCTTTTTCATTAATTTTTAATTCTGTATTTGTACTGTAACAGCGCTCCCTTTTACTGTACTTCAAAGTTTGAACTTTGAACTTGAACTAAGGGAAACACATTTACCAAGAGGGTGGTTAAATGTGATTAATTCCGCAAGATAGTATGCAACATGTTGTATTTTTGAAATTCATGTGGGTGGGTGCTATTTTACTTGTTTTGCTATGTTATGAAAATATAATTAATACCGCACAACTTTTAAACTCGCTCATCTTACTACATGAAATCTAAATTGGATCTGGCCATTGTGCTTCTAATCATGAGGTACCGATAACCGAAACTTTTTCAATTCTTTGAATAGGTCTTTCCCTCAGCTAATGCGGCTGTATTAGAACAGTTAAATAACGTGGACTGCATTGTGTATGGCATGGGATCCCTTTTTACTTCAGTCTGCCCCTCATTGGTAAGATTCTCACAATTACAGGAATTGATTTTTGGCGATCACATATGGCAGTGTTGGCCTTTGCAAATGACAACATTGATAATTATATATATTTGAAAACCTTCCTAATTAAATATATGAGCAATTGGGGTTTGTATACCTGGCTTTCTCTTCCTTGGATATTGTGAATGTATTGAGATTGTGTCTAAAAAACATGAATGTTTAACTCTCCCAGTATTTTTTGAGGCAATTTTTACTGGATTGTTTTGTTACTTTGTTGGAAAACATCTGGCTTTCATTCTTTATGGCAATTTTGTTTTCCCATTACATTTTTACTGACATGCAAATTATTATAGGTATTACTGGGAATTGGAGAGATTATTTCTTCCAGGTCCTGCCTCAAGGTATTCCATGTCATGTTACCATTCATAATTTCTTTAGATAAAAAGTATGATGGCCTTGTACCCTGTGATATTTGAGTAATTTGAGCACTTCTATGCATGAGCTTCCGACTGTATTATATGTTAGTTTGGTTGCGTAATGTTAAATCAGATATGGCTATCTTTAATATTCAAAGAATCTACTTTTTAAGCTCAATTTTCAGTAATTTGTTTTTAAAAAATGATAGGTACTTATGTTAAACGGCACACATGACCGGGAGACTAATGGGTTTTCAGCTTCTTGTTTTGTAACTGCTATTACGGATGCTCTGAATCGAACTTATGGAGGACCTAGCAACCGCTTGCAGAATCTTGTGAGTGAGAATGCATTCCCCCTATTGAAACTACTTGGTGCCAAACAGAAGACTATATTAATTCTGGTTCAAAGTAAAGTATTTGATTCAGATGGCTCTCTTTAGAGAGCCACTATTATAGTTTGGGTGCACACTTTTTATTAATATTGTTGTTGCTGCTGCTGCTGCACACTTTTTACTAATATTAATATTGCTCATGCTGCTGTCGTCTTCGTCGCTTTGTTTCTATTACTCCAATTTCATAAGATTTATCATTTGTCCCTTGTCTCCATTTCTTTACACATGTTTGGCATGATATGCCAGACAATCCTAAGAAAATGACTACTCTATCTGTTTCATTGATGTTTTTTTAATAGTTTTCTTCTTTGATATTCTGTGCTTGAGATACAATTATAACAGAAAATGAAAATCAGAAAGCACAGTACACTGAATAATTTCCTGAAGTATTCTATATGCTGTTTATATTTGATGCAGCCAAGTCAATATATCAATACCCTTTTGGTGCCCCGAAAGGGTGAAATTTCTGTTGATGTTGATTGTTTGGCTGCCAAAGGAATATATGATGTGGTATGTCTCCCAAATCTACTCATTATGCAAAATAGAGTGGACAGAATCTCCGCTATGTAGCATGATAAATATATTTCCAAGACGTTTTTTCTCTAAGGCTTCATGTAGACAACTTCATGGATAGAGCTGGGGTTGTCTAAAGCATTGAGTTTTTTTATTACTATTAATGCAAAAACTTTTTTAAGCCGTGACTCGATCTCATTTATTTTACTTTCTCTGTGATCATCCTACTGTTCTTATTTTTGCAGATAATCGTTGACTCCGTACTTGATCCTAAAGTGGGTATAATATATGAGCCGAAGTCACTGATAAGAGCTCTTGCTGACATAATTGACAGATTCATGAAGTCGCAGGTCAATGGTGTAATTCATTAATTCAAGATGATAATGAGGGGCTAATCTAATTATTACCTAAATATTGACCGCTGCATCATACTTTTGCGGTCTGTTCTTCACAATATTCATGGTATCCTCATTCTTTATCAGGAGCAACTTTGCCCACTCTTGCAGAAATTAGTAATTCTAGGTGGGAATTGGTCAATTTATTCCCTCCCATCAAAAGATAGAGACTGTTGTATCTATCAGAAGTTCTCTTATTTTTGTAAAAAATAGTTGAAATTGCTGGAAGGATCTAGTTGATGACAAACAAGGGTATTATGAAGAATATTGAGAACAAAGCAATATATAGTTTTTGTTATGCATATATTTCTTGTGTATGTATTATCTACTAGTGGGTTTTGTGTAAATAATCTCTAGCTATTTTTGTGCATTATTATCATGTATAGAGCTTTGGTTTTTCTCAGGGTTATCTTTTTTTTTTTTCTAGTTTAATCTAGCATGTTTCTACTGATTTTCCTTTCAATTCGCTCCAATTGGGTGAGAAGAGAAACAATAGATTTGCAAGCAGGGTTCTTTATGCCACAAGTTAGTGCATTTTAGTTGCTTGTATAAAATTAAGTGCTAAAGTTCTGAATTTAGCTAGTCTGTATGCGTGGGCCAATTGGTATAAAGACATGGTATTTTACATGCAAATAAAACTATGCATTGCCTAAATTTTCAATTTTATCCTTCCACTATCCGTTTAATAGACTCTATCCTAGGACTTCGAGTGAGGAGCACGTGATTATTGTAAAACACATGCTTATATTTTTTTTGTTAGTTTATAGACTAAATAATAAGTAAATGCCACACACGCTATCACACAGACACAACTGAGTTCGAACTTGAAAGGCAGCACCCCAATGTATTTTTCCCTTTCCCTTTCATCTTTTCATTTATTTTTGATTTTGACTTTTGAGTTTAAGAACACACTTGGTAGTGACCCAACAATTTCAATTGAGCCATCAAGTTCCACATAACACAATCAAAAGAAAAATTACCAGTGAAAATAAGGTTATCATAGTATCAAATATTACTAAACATGCAAACTATATAATTTTGATTTTCATTCCATCGAGTCTAATTTGTGATTCATTTGTAGCAGCATACTAGAGCAAGCATATATGCAACATCCAAAGAATTGTAGATGACAAATACAAACTTCTCCGAAAAAACAATAAATTATTTGAATCTAAAGGGTACAAAAAACCACCATTGTTAGGAAAAAGAAAAGCTTGAAATGCACAAAAGTCTAGAGGAATCAATACATTTACTAACAGAAATGGAACAGATTTAAGCCCTTTGTGTGACTACTTGCCACTATTTGGGTGGGTCTTAGTGCAAAGCACTTTCCGTCCCTTGGCACGTCGCCGCTTTAAAACAGCTCTTCCAGTTGTTGTCCTCATTCGTTTGCGGAAACCATGGGTGCGAGCCAATGATTTTCGTGATCTGCTTCTCTTGGTTAGACAAAGAGCAGTCTTTCCTGCTGCTGTCACAACCAGGCCACGACGATTTCCTCTCCTAGCCCCAACATTAGATGTTAAATCCAATCCCAGTGACAAACCTAAACATTGAGAAATCAGTACAGATCAAGTCAAGCTGAATCTAAACAAGAATTTTAACTACTTACATGCAGATTAAACAGATTCACCAAACAATTCAAAGCTAATCATCCACCGAGTCCGACATACCAAGAGATTTACGAGTTACATTGTATAATTTGTATTCTCCTTTTCTTTGCCAAGTATTTTACATGCCATCCTTGGTAGTTGGGAAAGTATGTCGAATTTTAGTCTAGTAATGTATTGATAGAGTTTCCTAATGTCCTCAATGATGCTTTCGAAAGATATCAGTGAGGTTTTCCTGCCTGACATGGCTGAATAACTAGAGTCCAGAATCTCTATTCTATAACAATTTCCAAAACTCTTTACTTTAAGCCAGGAAGAAAGCAAGAATACATTAGCCAGTACAAAATTAAGAGTTTCAGAATTCTAACCACTCAAAAGCCTCACTCAGTAATACCAACATTAGTGCTACTGCTATGAATATACTAATAGGTACTACTAAAAAACTATATCACAATACTATGATAAATTAGATTGAGAATTTCCATCAAGCCAGTTAAAAGCATTACTCCACTTTATCAGCATCTTAAAAAATGCAATTGATGGATACTACTAGTATTGAAAATAAACTGATTCTGCTTAATCCGGAAGCAACAAACAGTAGTCTTGAACAATGGCATCCAATGTGAACAACTGAGCATGATAAAATGCCAATATGAAAATAATATTGCTACCAATGCTATATAACTAGTACATGATGGACTTGCATTCAGAAGCGTACTTATCCACTCACAAACAAGTCACAACCCAATTCCATTGCTTCATAAGAAAGTGGTAGCATCTATTAAGAAAGATAAAATTCATTTAAAAACACAGAAATGAAACTTCAATTTCGAAACTTTTACCATGCTTATGTTCAATCAATCAAAATTAACATAAAAAAACATTTTTTTTAGGAAAAAAAGAAAAGACTCATTGGATAACTGGTAAACAAACACAAGGGAGTAAAAGAAGATGAACCCTACGCAAAAATCTCAAATTACCGAAATGCTACCATAATTAAACATCATTCAAATAACTTGAGCATGGTTACACAACTTCATTGTCTCATTTTCAACATCAAACCCTTATGATAAAATAAAATAGAAGAGGGAATAAGCAATTACAAAGTACAATAAGTGAAGTTGGAGTACCTGAAAGGGAAGAGGAAGAAAACGAAAGAGAGGAAGGAGAGGAGATGAGAGAGCAATGAAGCAAAGGAGAGCGAAGGGTAGAGCAATTGAGAGCAATTGAATTTGGTCTTGAAACAGAACCAGCAGTGAAAGTAGAAGCAGAAGGAGCACTCAATCTCATGGATATCCATGGAGACAATGATAACGAACCCATTATCCTCTTTTCTCTTCTCTCGTCTACCGTTCGTTTTTTGGATTAGATTATAAATAAATAAACCATCCAGGATTCACTGACCGTTATGATTTATTTATCCAACAGCTCTTATTGTTCATCACTTGGGGATGTAGCTCAAATGGTAGAGCGCTCGCTTTGCATGCGAGAGGTACAGGGTTCGATCCCCTGCATCTCCATCTTTTATGTTTTTATGGTTTTCCGGAACGGAACGGAGCGGGAGCCCAAAGGAATAGGGATTCTTATCTGCACCTTACCTTTTTAATTTTCTTACCTCTCCTCCTTCTCTTTTCATTTTCTCAAAATACCCATGCTTCCTTTCTATTTCCTTGCAATAAACACCCCACTCTACTATTAATATGAAACTATTAATAAGTTAAAAATTAGAACTGACCAGAGAAGTGTATTTTTTTTTTCTGATGAACTAACTTTCTTTTAATAATGAGCCAAAGAAGTTTAAAGATAAAAAAAATGTGATAGGAGTTAGCTAGAATATTTTAGTTGTAGTATATAGCCCTTAGATATTTTATTAAATTATTCATTAGTAGCCACTATATACGTAGTCTTCTTGAGACGACAAATGAAAAGAATTTTAATTTTACGTTTGTTTCCTTAGTTTCTCAATAGAATATATAGTTCTATCTCTCAATGAAAGCACTAAAAGATTGATAGTTTTTTTATCTCTAAAACTATAGCTAAAAACTAAAGGAAGAAGAGACAACGGTGAAACTAAACTACTACTAAAAATCAAAATGCTTTTTCATTGATTGGGTAGAGGCCTAAAATTTCTTAATGAGACTACATGTATAGACTACATATATCGTACATTGTTTTTCTATTCGAGTCTGAATGATTTCTTACCATAAATATATGAAAACACTCCTATTGTTTAGGTTGTTACTTTTCACTCCTCTCCAACACCAAAACCTCCCTCTCTCCACTCCAAAACCCACCCATCCTCACCTTCATCATTCACTCCCATTCAACTACCCATCATTGGCAACTAGCTCAAGGTAATAACCCTACCAAACATTTTTCATTTTGGTTCTGTTTTGAGTTTTTACGCCATTTTTTTTTTCTCGCGCGCGCTCGGTTCGAGAGAGGTCGTTCGAACACGTTCGCATGAGCGTGTTCGAACAAGTGTTACTGGGGTGTGAATTTGATTTGTTCGAATAGCCTCATTCAACATGTTGAAGTAGTTCGAGGCCGTATGATAAGTTGCGGCTTCATCTTGAGTTTTTTGGTTTAATGGATGAAAATGAGGTGCATGGAAGCGATTGAGTTGTCATCGTAGAAAGCCGAGATGTCAATATCGCGATTGACATCTCAGCCCGACGTCGTTGAATCCCAAGACTTTACTAGTTCCTTCCAAACCGATACGGGTAGAATGAATTAGTTGTTTTAATTTTAGCTAACTATTCAAATTATGTAAGCGACACATGGTAATTGAATTTGGTTATTTCCTACTCGTGAGGAGTCACGACTGGCGACTTGGGTGTGTGCGGTTGGGAAATCTCTTGGGATGGTGATTGTTATAGGAAGATCGACACGGACGGACGATCGGGTAAACAATCCGCATCTTTGATTTGTGATAAAAATTTGGATCATATAAGACAAATGTTGAGAGGCACAAACACTAGAAAATGTTGTTGTCCTTCGGTGAAAAGGAAATTTATTAAGAAGCTTGGAGGATGGATTTTGAGGGTTATGAATGGAACTCATAACCACGGGATGGTTACTTATCATGATGGACGTCCGTACATTGGTAGGTTAACTTCGGAAGAGAAGGAACTAGTGGCTAGAATGACTAGGAATCATACTCGGCCTAAATTGATCCTTAATGAGTTGAAATTGATGAAGCTCGATGATAACTATACGGTTGTGAAACAAATATACAACGTCGTCAAAGGCTTGATGATCGGTATGCGTGAGGTAGGGACCGAGCTCCAACAACTCATGTTTTATTTGCAACGCGATAATTATGTTTCTTTGGACTCGACTTGCGAGGCGGAACTACGGTTGTGAAAGACATCTTTTGGGCCCATCCACGATTCTATTGAGCTTCTCAACACCTTCCCAATTGTTTTGTTGATTGATTCCACATATAAAACCAACCTGCATGCAGTATCCGTTGGTTGAGATCGTTAGTGTGACCTCAACAGAGAAGACTTACTCTCTTTGCATTTGCTTATGTCCAATTGGGAGAGGATGGATAACTTTGCATGGGTTCTTGAGAAATTGAGGGGTTTATTTAGGAAACAGGATGAACTTCCGCAAGTCATACTTTTGCGACAGAGACACGTGTATGATGAATGCTCGTGCAAAGAATATTTCCAACATCTCGCAAACTTGTTGTGCCAATTTCACATTAAGAAAAATGTGAGGGCCAAAGCAAGGCTCATTGTGAAAGACCAGTTTATTATTAATGACATTATGGGTGCATTTCTATATCTCTGTTGTCAATCAGCGTGTGTTCATAATTTTAAAATCGAAATCACCACCTGGCCCGTGTTTGATTTTATTAAGTTTCTGTTTTACGCATAACAATAGTTCGAATGATACCATTCAACGCAACGCTCAACGCAACCCTTCCTTGAGCGAGTTCGAATAAAGCCAATCGAGGCAATCAAAACACACCCTAAAATATTTAAGGGCGTGCATAAAGTAGGAGGGGGTGTGGGAAAAGTAAAAGCCATTGTTTATAGAGGGTCAGCCCAATAGTAGAGGTGGAGTAGTGAGTAGTCTCACCATAAAATTATGTACCGTATGTTAAAACAAAAGTCTCACACCTCGACTGGTTAAGGTGTTGTTGAGTAGTCTTCTGACACAAGTTCAAATCTGCCCTAATTATAGGTCACGTTCCTACTTATAGTTAATGAGCCATCTGTAACGTACTCTAAAATCTTTTATGAAATATTTTTTTACTATTTTGATAAATTTAATCAAAAAATAATTTTAGTTGATCTATAACTTTAAAAATCACTTTCATATAAAAATAATTTATTTATAAAAATATTATTATTACTTTTAAAAAGACCTCTTTCCAGAATTATTATTATAAAAATAATTTTGTTCATATCTACAAAATCGTTTTTTTTTCTTTTTTGGTATTGTACAAAATCGTATTTTAGTTTTATATATGCGGGTGTTTCCTTAGCTGCCAAGCACAGGATTATAGTCAACTATGACAGCCAATTCGTGCTGAAGTTGAGGATCTATGATTTGGATAGAACAAATATTCCTCCATTAAGGATTAAGTTATTGGGAGTACCATTGGAATGCAGCATGTTGAAAGAGAGTTTTTCAAATGGGTATTCGGAGCTATCATCAATGGGTGTTACTTTTCCCACGCCTCCTCTTACTCAAAATACACCTCATAAGGGTGTGAAATGACCAAAAGGCCAGCCAAAGCGTCTTGTTTTTCAAGAATTTTCACGTGTTTGAACACGGGGCTTCGAACAGGTTCGAACGACATCGTTCGAGTGTGTTAAAATATTGACTTCACACCCTCTTGTGCGTAATTTCACCTGTTCGAATGTGGTCACTCGAACACGTTCACATAACCTTGTTCAAACACCCTATTTTATTACAAAAAATGGACTCTCACACCACATTCACCAATTTTATTGCGTTCGCATGATGTTGTTCGAACGTGTTCGAACCATCATTAAACACGTCCTCCCAGCGTTTCACGCGAGGTTATTTTTAGAATAAAATTTGTTAAGGGGTGTGAAAGAGTAGGAGGGGAGTGGGAAAAGTAAAACCCTCATTAATTTCCAGCAATATATCTTTATGAAAGCCCACCGATTAATACGAGTGTGGATCCTCACAAGTATCTCTGGGACAATTTCGAAGAGAAATTGGCACAAACAAAAAGATAATGCTATTTATTGCAGATATTTTATGTGTCACTCTCTCTCCAAAATTGTCTCACAAGTACTTGTGAGGATCCGCACTCGATTAATACTACCATCAGTCCATAATATAAGGGATATATGGTGTTTTCTTGTGGTCTATAATATAATAAATACTCATTTTTCTTTTGATGTTTTAGCATATATATAGCACAAGGAAAAAGAGAACAATTAGTTGATAAAAAATAGATTAAAATACCCTTATATATCATCTTGTTGTTGATAATTTTACTATGGTAAATACATATTTAACAATTAATGTAACTATAATGATATGCAAATGAAAGTGTATTAGGAGAATATATTTATCATCTTGTTCTAGGATAGTGTGATTCCTCTTGAAACTCAACGTAGATAAATATTTAGGAGAGATAAACAGTTTTGGTATATGTGTTTATTAAAACTTAATTATAATTGTTTATTGATTAATTTATTAAGGGTATTGTCGAAAAAAATACTAGTTAACATAGCATTTGGATTGTAAAACATCAAAAAAATTTGAAAAATTTTAAGGGCTAAATCATCAAAAGAAAAGGAATGGAGGGAGTACAATTTTTAAGGCGTGTTAAATGATCGATCCTAATTTTATCCCTATTTAAATGACGTAGTTAAAAATGATGTTATTAAGAGTGTAAATCATCATTTAATAAAAAAGACAATATTGTACAATTTGTGGTGCGATTCCTGCATCAGTTGGGAGAGGTGCGATTCCTGCATGTTTATCGAGAGACCAACAAGTGTGCTGATTTTTTGGCTAACATGGGTTGTGCTCAAACTGAGCAGTTGATGTATTTTGAGCAGTGCCGCATTTCAATGAGTCACTTATTGCTCGCTGATAGACTTGGAGTCTCTACTCCTCGTGTTATTGTTTCCTAGATCATTTTGTTTTGTTGGGGCTTAGCCCCCGTTGAATACCAAAAAAAAAACAATATTGTACTCCAACTTTTAGTCTTATTAAATGAGAATTATTAATTTTAATATTATTTCTTAGACTATGTGATGTGGGGTTTTGTCTTATTTTTTTTTTTTTGAAAAGCAATAAGTATGTGTATATATAAATCAAAACTAGGACACTATGAGTGTCCTAAACCAATACTGGAAGCAAACGTTCACATGAAAACTAATTTCGAGAAATACACAACACCGGGGCAACATTACTAAATAGACTGTGATCTATTCGACCTAGCAAGGAACCACGTCCAGGAGAGAGATTTAATCCTATGCACAATCAGATCGCAATTTGGGATTCTACCTGAGAATAAACATCCATTACGCATCTCTCCCAAAGTAGTCATACAAATGCCTATGAGACTCAATCCTCTCTTAGCTCTAGCCCCATTTTCAAAGGCGCACAAAGCCACAATGAGAGAAATTAAATCAAGTGGCCATGGTAGTGGGAGCTGCCACCCCAACCACCAGAAGACATTATTCCAAACCTTATGAGCGAAGGGGCATCGCATGAACAGATGACTAGTCGATTCCTAGAACCCACCACAGATAGCACAACAAGCAAGAGATACATTAGAGATAACTCTACGGCGGAATAGGTTCAGCCGAGTAGCTGTAAGCCCATAATTATGTATTTTATTCTTTTGCATTAAAAAAACCCAACACATGCACAAACTCTTATTAGTAATAATCAGCAGCGATAAGATTGTCAAGCAATGGAGAAGACATTGCACAAGTTGCAAACATTTTCTATAAGGGGTGTCTATCAAGTCAACCATCAAGTGGGAAACAGAAGATGGATGTAAACGGGTTACCAGCCAATCAGCCACATAACGGACAATGATTGAAACTGAAGCAGACAATGGCATACGGACCCCATCCATGATGGCCTATTACATGTGTGCCGGTTATGGGTTGCGTAGTGTAGTGGCTTTGTTTACTGAACCAGAAAAATATATATATCCATATCCTTTTACCTTTTAAGCTTCGGTGGGTGGCATGTTGATTGGAAATAACTAGAACACTTCTAATTTTTGAAGTGTGATTCATCTGAAAGATATTTCCAAACAACAAAATAATACACTTCAAAAAGTTAGTAAGACCTATTGTCAAAAAAAAAATTGTAAGACCTAACACTGTTGGTAAAATTGACATGGAGGGATTTAGTGTCTTTAAGACGGAAAATGCATCTATACTTTTAGTTGATTGAATCTATCTCTCTCCTTAATAACTTCCTCTCTCATCCTGTTTAATTTTTTCTCTCATCTCTTTTTCTCTAAAATAAGTTTAAAGATATCAAAACCTAAAGTCACTGAATCTCAAACCCAAAGTTGAGTTAGATCACTATACTTTGCATGTATAAATTTACAAATAAAAAATATACTCTCACAAATAATTTTTCGAAGACACTGTGTACTTGGCAACCCATGTATTGTTTAGAAGAACAAATCACCGATTAGGGATTACGCTGGAGTTGGTGGCGACGTTGAACAATTTGGTTTAATTATTATTGTCAAAAGTAGGTTTAATTATTAATATACAAAAGTTTATTTATTAGTATATGATATGATTCTTGAGATGTTTGTCACAAGGTGGAACCCGTTTCTTAATGGTGTGGTCAGGAAAGAGGATATTTTAAACGTTGATTAATAATAATTTTGATTTCTTTTCATTTTTTTAAGGTAGAAAATAGTTTGAATTTGATTTATTCTTAATTCTTAATGTGATACTAAATAAATAAATAAATAAATAAAAGTCGCAAAACGTCAATATTTTAATTTTTTCAATTCAATATTGATTTTTTTATGACATCGATAAGTCATGGGTTTGCGTTAGAGTAAGGTAATAAAATTAGTAAATATATTGTGTCTTAAAAATTAAATTAACTCATTGATGTAAATATATTGTTCTTGAACAAAAATCTTATATATTTTTAATTTCAATTGATAAACACTGCTTTTAAAATAGATTTTTATAAAGCATTTTTAACAAATTTTTACTTTAAATATTCTTGATATATTCAAAATAAAAGTATAAAACAATAATAGCATTGGAATTACTAGTGATTAACTATATAGCAACTAAAAGTATAAAACAATAATAAGCATTGGAATTACTAGGATTAACCATTAAGAAATGTCACCTAGAAGATCTTAAAGAATCGAAATTAGTATTTTGATTGCTTGATAACTAGGATTAACCATCAAGCAACCAAAATAAATATTTTTAAGAACCAAAAACCATAATAAGTACAACGCCAAAGTGCAGAGATTCAAATTATATAACTCTTAACAAAACATAACAATTTTAACAAAACAAAAGTGAAACATCTAAATTCTAATTTCAATGTTAGTGCAAATGATTTTGTTGATAACTAGTAATTTTAACATGTTAAAACCAAGATAAGAAATCATCATAATATCTTAATGTTATTCGCAGAAGTATAACCTCATAAGTGTGTATAGAACTCAAAACAAAAAACACTATCATTCGGTGAAGAAACACTAATACTATAAATCATTATAGTTTTTATTATTTAAAAATAAAAAAATAATGAAAAATAAAAAGCAGGTTACATCCGCTTTTTAGCTTCGCGCTTTTTTCTTTTTTGGCGGGCGGTCTTAGCGGGTCATGGTCCCAATATGGATTTTTCGGGTGTGCGCCAAACCCGCGTTTGCCATCCCTAAGTAAGGTAATAAAATTAGCCGTAAATATATTGTGTTTCGGTAATAATTGATTTTAATGCATAAGTTCAAACGAGTAAATACTCCTCTTTCCCTGCGTGTTGGAGTATTTACTGCGATAAATAAATGGGTCTTGAGGATATTAGTGTGGACGACTCTTCTTGGAATTGGTGTATTAATTTACATTAATACAACTCTTTTGTTTATCTAAAAAATTGATAAACTTGCACTCGGAAAATATAAAAATCGAAATAAGTGAATAAATAAACAAAAATGTTATTTGTTTATCTAAAAAAATTGATAAACTTTTGAAAATATAAAAATCGAAATAAGTGAATAAATAAAAAAGAAAAAGACAAACTCACAACACCAATTAATTAATCAAGTTTTTAGACCCATTTAACTAAGTGATCAATTAACCAAGTTTTTATACGCCTAAAAGCGTGAAAAACAAGACATTAAATGGTTTAAAAACTTGGTTAATTGGTATTGTAAGTTGGTGTTTGTCTACTTTTGTCTAACAAAAATGTTCAAATAACATTGTTGATAAATAAATGAGCCGTGTTTATACAAAATAGAGACGGAAGAAATCACCAGTACTAGTAGTATCGCTTTTGCTCAGTTATGTTAGTTGGAGAGTTCAATTTGCTTAATTAAAATTTGGTAGATTACAACTCCACAATAAAGATATTATGATGACACAATTTGTTTAACTAAAATTTGATGATGACACAATTTGTTTAACTAAAATTTGGGAGATGTAGATTTGAAATTTTATGTTGGTTAAAATGAGGTGTTTAAGGCTTTGTTTGGCAAACAATAGGATATGCTATTGGATAACAGATGGACTTATTGGATAGCGAATAAACTAGTTATAGTGACTTACAAGAGATAGCTAACGGTGGATAAGCTAAATAATAACGAATAAAGTGTTTGATAAAATTAACGGGAAATAAAAAATTTCATTCGAAAAGAAAAAGACACATCAGTGACAATGGACTATACATTTTTATTATTATTATTATTATTATTATTATAATAATAATAATAATAATAATAATAATAATAATAATAATAATAAGTTTAATTGTAGGACCCACCATTATTGGTGTGTTTTTTTTTCTTCATTTCTTTGGAGAAATGGAGGTGATTCTCATCCTTAAAATGGATTTTTAACTCGATTCAACTTAATGATCGACTTAAAAAAAGTTTTTATACACGTGTTTTAACAAAATTATTTATAATCGTCGAATATTATTTTTTACTTTAAGTTTTATTCTCATTTTATGATTTCTTTTCATTTATAACCAATGAGAACAAAGATAAACAAAGAACATTTATAAGTAGAACAATCACAATATTGTTTGAATTTGATTTGGTTATCTTACGTAATGTACAAATTATCATAACATTGGTGACTCCGATGAAATTTTGAATTTCATTTTATTTG